>OU342745.1:348414284-348758536 GCA_910589775.1 Avena eriantha | reverse complement strand
TTCTTCGCATGAACGACACCTAGAGTCATTGCTGTGTGTTCTTATCACAAACCACCATAAGGATCCACCAGTGTCATTGGATGTGTGTTCTTTTCATGAACCACACCCAGTGTCATTGGATGTGTGTTCTTCTCTCAAAACCACACATGGATCCACTAGTGTCATTGGATGTGTGTTCTTTTCATGAACCACAACTAGAGTCATTGCATGTCAGTTCTTCTCACAAACCACATAAGGATCCACCAGTGTCATTGGATGTGTGTTCTTCTCATGAACAACATCTAGAGTCATTGCATGTTTGTTCCTCTAAACAAACCACACAAGGATCCACCAGTCATTGCATGTGTGCTCTTCTCATGAACCACACCCTGAGTCATTGCATGTGTGTTCTTATCACAAACCACACATGGATCCACCAGTGTCATTGCATGTCTGTTCTTTTCATGAACGACAACCAGTGTCATTGGATGTGCGTTCTTCTCTCAAACCACACATGGATCCACCTATGTCATTGGATGTCTGTTCTTTTCATGAACCACACCCAGTGTGATTGAATGTCAGTTCTTCTCACAAACCACATAAGGATCCACAAGTGTCATTGCATGTCTGTTCTTCTCATGAACCACACCCAGTGTCATTTCATGTCTGTTCTTCTCACAAACACATAGATGCACCAGTGTCATTGGATGTGTGTTCTTTTCATGAACCACACACAGTGTCATTGGACATGTGTTCTTCTCACAAATCACACATGGATCCACCAGTGTCAATGGATGTGTGTTATTTTCATGAACCCACCCAGTGTGATTGCATGTGTGTTCTTCTCACAAACCACATAAGGATCCACCAGTGTCATTGCATGTCTGTTCTTTTCATGAACCACATCTAGAGTCATTACATGTTTGTTCCTATAAACAAACCACACATGGATCCACCAGTATCATTGCATGTGGTCATTGCATGTGTGTTCTTTTAAACAAACCACACATGGATCCACCAGTGGTCATTGCATGTCTGTTCTTCTCATGAACCACCTCTAGATTCATCGCATGTCTGTTCTTCTCACAAACAACACAAGGATCCACCAGTGTCATGGGATGTGTGTTCTTCTCATGAACCACACCTAGAGTTATTGTATGTGTGTTCTTCTCACAACGCACATAAGGATCCACTAGTGTCATTGGATATGTGTTCTTTTCATGAACCACACCCAGTGTCATTGGATGTGTGTTCTTCTCTCAAACCACACATCGATCCACTAGTGTCATTGGATGTGTGTTCTTTTCATGAACAACAACTAGAGTCATTGCATGTCAGTTCCTTCTCACAAACCACATCAGGATCCACCAGTGTCATTGGATGTGTGTTCTTCTCATGCACCATCTAGATTCATTGCATGTTTGTTTCTCTAAACAAACCACACATGGATCCACCAGTGTCATTGCATGTGTGTTCTTTTCATGAACCACACACAGTGTCATTGGATGTCTGTTCTTCTCACAAACCACACATGGATCCACTAGTGTCACTGCATGCGTGTTCTTCTCATGAACCACACCTAGTGTCATTGGATGTGTGTTCTTCTCACAAACCACACATGGATCCACCAGTGTCATTGGATGTGTGTTCTATTCATGAACCACACCCAGCGTGATTGCATGTGTGTTCTTCTCACAAACCACATAAGGATCCACCAGTGTCATTGCATGTCTCTTATTCTCATGAACCACATCTAGAGTCATTGCATGTTTGTTCCTCTAAAAAAACCACACATGGATCCACCACTGTCATTTCATGTGGTCATTGCATGTGTGTTCTTCTTAGAAACCACACATGGATCCACCAGTGGTCATTGCGTGTTTGTTCTTCTCATGACCCACATCTAGAGTCATCGCATGTCTGTTCTTCTCACAAACCACACATGGATCCACCAGTGTCATTGGATGTGTGTTCTTTTGATGAACCACACACAGTGTCATTGGATGTCTGTTCTTCTCACAAACCACACATGGATCCACTAGTGTCACTGCATGCGTGTGCTTCTCATGAACCACACCTAGTGTCATTGGATGTGTGTTCTTTTCACAAACCACACATGGATCCACCAGTGTCATTGGATGTGTGTTCTTTTCATGAACCACACCCAGCGTGATTGCATGTGTGTTCTTCCCACAAACCACATAAGGATCCACCAGTGTCATTGCATGTCTCTTATTCTCATGAACCACATCTAGAGTCATTGCATGTTTGTTCCTCTAAACAAACCACACATGGATCCACCACTGTCATTTCATGTGGTCATTGCATGTATGTTCTTCTCAGAAACCACACATGGATCCACCAGTGGTCATTGCGTGTTTGTTCTTCTCATGACCTACATCTAGAGTCATCGCATGTCTGTTCTTCTCACAAACCACACATGGATCCACTAGTGTCATTGGATGTGTGTTCTTTTCATGAACCACACCTAGTGTGATTGAATGTCAGTTCTTCTCACAAACCACATAAGGATCCACCAGTGTTATAGGATGTGTGTTCTTTTCATGAACCAAACCCCGTGTCATTGGATGTGTGTTCTTCTCTCAAACCACACATGGATCCACCAGTGTCATTGGATGTGTGTTCTTTTCATGAACCACACTGTGTCATTGAATGTCTGTTCTTCTCACAAACCACATAAGTATCCACCAGTGTCACTACATGTGTGTTCTTCTCATGAACCACACCCAGTGTTCTTGGATGTGTGTTGTTCTCACAAACCACACATGGATCCACCAGTGTCATTGGATGTGTGTTCTTTTCATGAACCACACATAGTGTCATTGGATGTGTGTTCTTCTCACAAATCACACATGGATCCACCAGTGTCAATGGATGTGTGTTCTTTTCATGAACCAGACTCAGTGTGATTGCATCTGTGTTCTTGTCACAAACCACATAAGGATCCACCAGTGTCATTGCATGTCTGTTCTTTTCAAGAACCACATCTAGAGTCATTGCATGTTTGTTCCTCTAAACAAACCACACATGGATCCACCAGTGTCATTGCATGTGGTCATTTCATGTGTATTCTTCTAAACAAACCACACATGGATCCACCAGTGGTCACTTCATGTATGTTCTTCTCATGAACCACATCTAGAGTCATCGCATGTCTGTTTTTCTCACAAACCACACAAGGATCCACCAGTGTCATTGGATGTGTGTTCTTCGCATGAACGACACCTAGAGTCATTGCATGTGTGTTCTTATCACAAACCACATAAGGATCCACCAGTGTCATTGGATGTGTGTTCTTTTCATGAACCACACCCAGTGTCATTGGATGTGTGTTCTTCTCTCAAACCACACATGGATCCACTAGTGTCATTGGATGTGTGTTCTTTTCATGAACCACAACTAGAGTCATTGCATGTCAGTTCTTCTCACAAACCACATAAGGATCCACCAGTGTCATTGGATGTGTGTTCTTCTCATGAACCACATCTAGAGTCATTGCATGTTTGTTCCTCTAAACAAACCACACAAGGATCCACCAGTCATTGCATGTGTGTTCTTCTCATGAACCACACCCTGAGTCATTGCATGTGTGTTCTTATCACAAACCACACATGGATCCACCAGTGTCATTGCATGTCTGTTCTTTTCATGAACGACAACCAGTGTCATTGGATGTGCGTTCTTCTCTCAAACCACACATGGATCCACCTATGTCATTGGATGTCTGTTCTTTTCATGAACCACACCCAGTGTGATTGAATGTCAGTTCTTCTCACAAACCACATAAGGATCCACAAGTGTCATTGCATGTCTGTTCTTCTCATGAACCACACCCAGTGTCATTGCTTGTCTGTTCTTCTCACAAACACATGGATCCACCAGTGTCATTGGATGTGTGTTCTTTTCATGAACCACACACAGTGTCATTGGAAATGTGTTCTTCTCACAAATCAGACATGGATCCACCAATGTCAATGGATGTGTGTTATTTTCATGAACCACACCCAGTGTGATTGCATGTGTGTTCTTCTCACAAACCACATAAGGATCCACCAGTGTCATTGCATGTCTGTTCTTTTCATGAAGCACATCTAGAGTCTTTACATGTTTGTTCTATAAACAAACCACACATGGATCCACCAGTATCATTGCATGTGGTCATTGCATGTGTGTTCTTTTAAACAAACCACACATGGATCCACCAGTGGTCATTGCATGTCTGTTCTTCTCATGAACCACATCTAGATTCATCGCATGTCTATTCTTCTCACAAACAACACAAGGATCCACCAGTGTCATGGGATGTGTGTTCTTCTCATGAACCACACCTAGAGTTATTGTATGTGTGTTCTTCTCAGAAAGCACATAAGGATCCACTAGTGTCATTGGATGTGTGTTCTTTTCATGAACCACACCCAGTGTCATTGGATGTGTGTTCTTCTCTCAAACCACACATGGGTCCACCAGTGTCATTGGATGTGTGTTCTTTTCATGAACAACAACTAGAGTCATTGCATGTCAGTTCCTTCTCACAAACCACATAAGGATCCACCAGTGTCATTGGATGTGTGTTCTTCTCATGGACCACATCTAGAGTCATTGCATGTTTGTTTCTCTAAACAAACCACACATGGATCCACCGGTGTCACTGCATGTGTGTTCTTTTCATGAACCACACCCAGTGTCATTGGATGTGTGTTCTTCTCACAAACCACACATGGATCCACCAGTGTCATTGCATGTCTGTTCTTTTCATGAACCACACCCAGTGTCATTGGATGTGTGTTCTTCTCTCAAACCACACATGGATACACCAATGTATTTGGATGTGTGTTCTTTTCTTGAACCACACCTAGTGTGATAGAATGTCAGTTCTTCTCACAAACCACATAAGGACCCACCAGTGTCATTGCATGTATGTTCTTCTGATGGACCACACCCAGTGTCATTGCATGTCTGTTCTTCTCACAAACCACACATGGATCCACCAGTGTCATTGGATGTGTGTTCTTTTCGTGAACCACACACAGTGTCATTGGATGTCTGTTCTTTTCACAAACCACACATGGATCCACTAGTGTCACTGCATGCGTGTTCTTCTCATGAACCACACCTAGTGTCATTGGATGTGTGTTATTCTCACAAACCACACATGGATCCACCAGTGTCATTGGATTTGTGTTCTTTTCATGAACCACACCCAGCGTGATTGCATGTGTGTTCTTCTCACAAACCACATAAGGATCCACCAGTGTCATTGCATGTCTCTTATTCTCATGAACCACATCTAGAGTCATTGCATGTTTGTTCCTCTAAACAAACCACGCATGGATCCACCACTGTCATTTCATGTGGTCATTGCATGTGTGTTCTTCTCAGAAACCACACATGGATCCACCAGTGGTCATTGCGTGTTTGTTCTTCTCATGACCCACATCTAGAGTCATCGCATGTCTGTTCTTCTCACAAACCACACATGGATCCACTAGTGTCATTGGATGTGTGTTCTTTTCATGAACCACACCCAGTGTGATTGAATGTCAGTTCTTCTCACAAACCACATAAGTATCCACAAGTGTCACTACATGTGTGTTCTTCTCATGAACCACACCCAGTGTCATTGGATGTGTGTTGTTCTCACAAACCACACATGGATCCACCAGTGTCATTGGATGTGTGTTCTTTTCATGAACCACACATAGTGTCATTGGATGTGTGTTCTTCTCACAAATCACACATGGATCCACCAGTGTCAATGGATGTGTGTTCTTTTCATGAACCACACTCAGTGTGATTGCATGTGTGTTCTTGTCACAAACCACATAAGGATCCACTAGTGTCATTGCATGTCTGTTCTTTTCAAGAACCACATCTAGAGTCATTGCATGTTTGTTCCTCTAAACAAACCACACATGGATCCACCAGTGTCATTGCATGTGGTCATTTCATGTGTATTCTTCTAAACAAACCACACATGGATCCACCAGTGGTCACTTCATGTATGTTCTTCTCATGAACCACATCTAGAGTCATCGCATGTCTGTTTTTCTCACAAACCACACAAGGATCCACCAGTGTCAATGGATGTGTGTTCTTCGCATGAACCACACCTAGAGTCATTGCATGTGTGTTCTTATCACAAACCACATAAGGATCCACTAGTGTCATTGGATGTGTGTTCTTTTCATGAACCACACCCAGTGTCATTGGATGTGTGTTCTTCTCTCAAACCACACATGGGTCCACTAGTGTCATTGGATGTGTGTTCTTTTCATGAACCACAACTAGAGTCATTGCATGTCAGTTCTTCTCACAAACCACATAAGGATCCACCAGTGTCATTGCATGTGTGTTCTTCTCATGAACCACATCTAGAGTCATTGCATGTTTGTTCCTCTAAACAAACCACACAAGGATCCACCAGTGTCATTGCATGTGTGTTCTTCTCATGAACCACACCCTGAGTCATTGCATGTGTGTTCTTATCACAAACCACACATGGATCCACCAGTGTCATTGCATGTCTGTTCTTATCATGAACCACACCCAGTGTCATTGGATGTGTGTTCTTCTCTCAAACCACACATGGATCCACCTATGTCATTGGATGTGTGTTCTTTTCATGAACCACACCCAGTGTGATTGAATGTCAGTTCTTCTCACAAACCACATAAGGATCCACAAGTGTCATTGCATGTCTGTTCTTCTCATGAACCACACCCAGTGTCATTGCATGTCTGTTCTTCTCACAAACACATGGATCCACCAGTATCATTGGATGTGTGTTCTTTTCATGAACCACACACGGTGTCATTGGAGACGTGTTCTTCTCACAAATCACACATGGATCCACTAGTGTCAATGGATGTGTGTTATTTTCATGAACCACACCCACTGTGATTGCATGTGTGTTCTTCTCACAAACCACATAAGGATCCACCAGTGTCATTGCATGTCTGTTCTTTTCATGAACCACATCTAGAGTCATTACATGTTTGTTCCTATAAACAAACCACACATGGATCCACCAGTATCATTGCATGTGGTCATTGCATGTGTGTTCTTTTAAACAAACCACACATGGATCCACCAGTGGTCATTGCATGTCTGTTCTTCTCATGAACCACATCTAGATTCATCGCATGTCTGTTCTTCTCACAAACAACACAAGGATCCACCAGTGTCATGGGATGTGTGTTCTTCTCATGAACCACACCTAGAGTTATTGTATGTGTGTTCTTCTCAGAAAGCACATAAGGATCCACTAGTGTCATTGGATGTGTGTTCTTTTCATGAACCACAGCCAGTCTCATTGGATGTGTGTTCTTCTCTCAAACCACACATGGATCCACTAGTGTCATTGGATGTGTGTTCTTTTCATGAACAACAACTAGAGTCATTGCATGTCAGTTCCTTCTCACAAACCACATAAGGATCCACCAGTGTCATTGGATGTGTGTTCTTCTCATGAACCACATCTAGAGTCATTGCATGTTTGTTTCTCTAAACAAACCACGCATGGATCAACCACTGTCATTTCATGTGGTCATTGCATGTGTGTTCTTCTCAGAAACCACACATGGATCCACCAGTGGTCATTGCGTGTTTGTTCTTCTCATGACCCACATCTAGAGTCATCGCATGTCTGTTCTTCTCACAAACCACACATGGATCCACTAGTGTCATTGGATGTGTGTTCTTTTCATGAACCACACCCAGTGTGATTGAATGTCAGTTCTTCTCACAAACCACATAAGTATCCACAAGTGTCACTACATGTGTGTTCTTCTCATGAACCACACCCAGTGTCATTGGATGTGTGTTGTTCTCACAAACCACACATGGATCCACCAGTGTCATTGGATGTGTGTTCTTTTCATGAACCACACATAGTGTCATTGGATGTGTGTTCTTCTCACAAATCACACATGGATCCACCAGTGTCAATGGATGTGTGTTCTTTTCATGAACCACACTCAGTGTGATTGCATGTGTGTTCTTGTCACAAACCACATAAGGATCCACTAGTGTCATTGCATGTCTGTTCTTTTCAAGAACCACATCTAGAGTCATTGCATGTTTGTTCCTCTAAACAAACCACACATGGATCCACCAGTGTCATTGCATGTGGTCATTTCATGTGTATTCTTCTAAACAAACCACACATGGATCCACCAGTGGTCACTTCATGTATGTTCTTCTCATGAACCACATCTAGAGTCATCGCATGTCTGTTTTTCTCACAAACCACACAAGGATCCACCAGTGTCAATGGATGTGTGTTCTTCGCATGAACCACACCTAGAGTCATTGCATGTGTGTTCTTATCACAAACCACATAAGGATCCACTAGTGTCATTGGATGTGTGTTCTTTTCATGAACCACACCCAGTGTCATTGGATGTGTGTTCTTCTCTCAAACCACACATGGGTCCACTAGTGTCATTGGATGTGTGTTCTTTTCATGAACCACAACTAGAGTCATTGCATGTCAGTTCTTCTCACAAACCACATAAGGATCCACCAGTGTCATTGCATGTGTGTTCTTCTCATGAACCACATCTAGAGTCATTGCATGTTTGTTCCTCTAAACAAACCACACAAGGATCCAC
The DNA here is from genome assembly GCA_910589775.1 of Avena eriantha. Taxonomy (NCBI): domain Eukaryota; kingdom Viridiplantae; phylum Streptophyta; class Magnoliopsida; order Poales; family Poaceae; genus Avena; species Avena eriantha. The sequence goes on along the minus strand of OU342745.1, from coordinate 348,749,924 downwards.
CAGTGTCATTGCATGTGTGTTCTTCTCATGAACCACACCCTGAGTCATTGCATGTGTGTTCTTATCACAAACCACACATGGATCCACCAGTGTCATTGCATGTCTGTTCTTATCATGAACCACACCCAGTGTCATTGGATGTGTGTTCTTCTCTCAAACCACACATGGATCCACCTATGTCATTGGATGTGTGTTCTTTTCATGAACCACACCCAGTGTGATTGAATGTCAGTTCTTCTCACAAACCACATAAGGATCCACAAGTGTCATTGCATGTCTGTTCTTCTCATGAACCACACCCAGTGTCATTGCATGTCTGTTCTTCTCACAAACACATGGATCCACCAGTATCATTGGATGTGTGTTCTTTTCATGAACCACACACGGTGTCATTGGAGACGTGTTCTTCTCACAAATCACACATGGATCCACTAGTGTCAATGGATGTGTGTTATTTTCATGAACCACACCCACTGTGATTGCATGTGTGTTCTTCTCACAAACCACATAAGGATCCACCAGTGTCATTGCATGTCTGTTCTTTTCATGAACCACATCTAGAGTCATTACATGTTTGTTCCTATAAACAAACCACACATGGATCCACCAGTATCATTGCATGTGGTCATTGCATGTGTGTTCTTTTAAACAAACCACACATGGATCCACCAGTGGTCATTGCATGTCTGTTCTTCTCATGAACCACATCTAGATTCATCGCATGTCTGTTCTTCTCACAAACAACACAAGGATCCACCAGTGTCATGGGATGTGTGTTCTTCTCATGAACCACACCTAGAGTTATTGTATGTGTGTTCTTCTCAGAAAGCACATAAGGATCCACTAGTGTCATTGGATGTGTGTTCTTTTCATGAACCACAGCCAGTCTCATTGGATGTGTGTTCTTCTCTCAAACCACACATGGATCCACTAGTGTCATTGGATGTGTGTTCTTTTCATGAACAACAACTAGAGTCATTGCATGTCAGTTCCTTCTCACAAACCACATAAGGATCCACCAGTGTCATTGGATGTGTGTTCTTCTCATGAACCACATCTAGAGTCATTGCATGTTTGTTTCTCTAAACAAACCACACATGGATCCACCGGTGTCATTGCATGTGTGTTCTTTTCATGAACCACACCCAGTGTCATTGGATGTGTGTTCTTCTCACAAACCACACATGGATCCACCAGTGTCATTGCATGTCTGTTCTTTTCATGAACCACACATAGTGTCATTGGATGTGTGTTCTTCTCTCAAACCACACATGGATACACCAATGTAATTGGATGTGTGTTCTTTTCTTGAACCACACCTAGTGTGATAGAATGTTAGTTCTTCTCACAAACCACATAAGGACCCACCAGTGTCATTGCATGTATGTTCTTCTGATGGACCACACCCAGTGTCATTGCATGTCTGTTCTTCTCACAAACCACACATGGATCCACCAGTGTCATTGGATGTGTGTTCTTTTCATGAACCACACACAGTGTCATTGGATGTCTGTTCTTCTCACAAACCACACATGGATCCACTAGTGTCACTGCATGCGTGTTCTTCTCATGAACCACACCTAGTGTCATTGGATGTGTGTTCTTCTCACAAACCACACATGGATCCACCAGTGTCATTGGATGTGTGTTCTTTTCATGAACCACACCCAGCGTGATTGCATGTGTGTTCTTCTCACAAACCACATAAGGATCCACCAGTGTCATTGCATGTCTCTTATTCTCATGAACCACATCTAGAGTCATTGCATGTTTGTTCCTCTAAACAAACCACACATGGATCCACCACTGTCATTTCATGTGGTCATTGCATGTGTGTTCTTCTCAAAAACCACACATGGATCCACCAGTGGTCATTGCGTGTTTGTTCTTCTCATGACCCACATCTAGAGTCATCGCATGTCTGTTCTTCTCACAAACCACACATGGATCCACCAGTGTCATTGGATGTGTGTTCTTTGCATGAACCACACAAAGTGTCATTGGATGTGTGTTCTTCTCACAAACCACACATGGATCCACTAGTGTCACTGCATGCGTGTTCTTCTCATGAACCACACCTAGTGTCATTGGATGTGTGTTATTTTCACAAACCACACATGGATCCCCCAGTGTCATTGGATGTGTGTTCTTTTCATGAACCACACTGTGTCATTGAATGTCTGTTCTTCTCACAAACCACATAAGTATCCACCAGTGTCACTACATGTGTGTTCTTCTCATGAAGCACACCCAGTGTCATTGGATGTGCGTTGTTCTCACAAACCACACATGGATCCACCAGTGTCATTGGATGTCTGTTCTTTTCATGAACCACAGCTAGAGTCATTGCATGTCTTTTCTTCTCACAAACCACATATGGATCCACCAGTGTCATTGCATATGTGTTCTTCTCACGAACCTCATCTAGAGTCATTGCATGTGTGTTCTTCTCACAAACCACATTAGGATCCTCCAGTGTCATTGGATGTGTGTTCTTTTCATGAACCACACCCAGTTTCATTGGATGTGTGTTTTCTCACCGTTAGACCGAGTCTTCTAGAAGGCACGCCCTAACACAGTTGTTCTGCTTGACGATTGTTACGTACCATTTGATCTGGGCGCTTGGACGATTGGGATGGTCTTCGTGAGAGCGATCCACGAGTAGGCTGTTCTGCGGCATGATTGGCAATGCTTGCTCTGGACAAACTGGCAACACCGTGTGCTCCCTTGTTGCGAGTGTCACTCCCATCCCGCCGTAATCACAAGCCGACGCTGCCTCCATCCCAATCCCCTCTTCGGCAGCTACCCCCTCCCCTCTCGCCATGGGTTCAAGGGGAGACGGCGAGGAAACGCGTCGTGACAACAGGGACGGTATTTTCGATGTGAGTCATCTCATCTCTATCTCTATCATCTGTGGCCAGTTATCTATTTTTAAGCTAGATCTACTCGGTTTAGTCATGCACGTATGATGTGTTAGGCCAACCAGACGATGTATGATTCCGACTATCACAGTTTAGCGGATGAAGACAGTCCTCTGCTATGTAAACATGGGCATGTGCCTGCTAAATTTGTAGCGTTCGAAGGATGAGACGCAGGCAAGAGGTTTCTATGGTGCCAAGAACATCGTGCAATGATGCACGACGGAAGTTATGGTGTTGTCAAATGTGTAGATCCAGAGTGGCCCAAATCGATGCAGAAAACGCTGGACAAACTATGGGATTTGACTATTGAGTTGAAAGAATCCATAGTCAGCTCACTTCTTGACAGTGTTGAGATGAAGCTATGGGACCCAGTTGACACGACCAAGCTTAACCGAGATCTCAGGAGGGTGCAAGACAAGGTTAGCAAAGTTGAGAAGGAGAGGGACATGGCATTGACCCTGAAGGCTAAAGCAGAGCAAGAACTGACTCAAGTAAGGAATGATCTTCACCAGGCCAAAGTCCTGCAGTTGACAACTACGAGTATTGACAAGTGCATCAGGAAAAATACAGAGAAACAATTGTAGCTGTGCAAGAAAGATGCTAAAAGGAAGGAGCAGACGAATCGATCCTTGCTCTCGCAGGAAGATGCGCATCGGGCTAAGATTAGGAAGATCAAGGAGATGTGTGATAACTAGTTCTATTTAGCTTGAGCTCTATGCCTTTTTAAGTTGTAATAGTAGTACTTGTTGACCTAGCGGTCTGAACTAGTGGTCCCGGAGTCCTGGGAGGAAAAAAATTGGTCTCCCGTTAGTCCGTCTTAACCCTGCATCACTTCCTTTTGTCTGATCATGGTGGTATTCTAACATTGGTGGTTTGTTTAAACGTAATCTACGTGGATTGTGCCGCATGCAAATGGCATAGCCACAATTTATAAAGTGGAAGCACGTACACCCGGTTAATGGAGATCTGGGAGCTTCGCCAGATGCAGGGGATGCAGGAGCAGGGAGACGGTGAGATAGACGGGCTCAAGCGTCTGGGCATTATCGGTTGCCATTGCTGTTTATGTTGCCATGTCGTTGTGTGCAGTAGCTGAAATAAGTTGCTGCTTCATGGAGTGTAGAAGCTTAAATAATTTATTTTTGTGCCACTTACATTCCGTCTTATTTGGAGACCTCCTGCCCCTCAGCAATCGTGGAACCGGTGCTGCGTGTTTTCAGATAGCAGTGGCACAATCACAATTTTGGATTCAACTACTAAGTCGGGCGTTTCCAAACCCTAAGTCACGGTACATTTTACTCAGAGAACGTGGGTAGATTGTTTCGCCCCGCAAAGTGCCACACACAGAGCTCCAGAATTTAACCGAATTACATATATAGGTTCAAGTTCAACACATTACTATGCATCTTCATTGCTAGCAGTCTTCTTCCGCAGCCTAGGTGCCAAGCCTTCACATCCACTGGCTTCTTCATTTCCTGCCTTCTTCCTCTTCCTCGGTGCCAATTTTCTTAGCTTCACGTACTCTGCATCGCCGGGACAATGGGCACCAGAATCGTGTCCAGCATCATATTTCCACTCATTTTTAATTTCGTCGGGCAGCAAAATGACTGACCCGACAGTCATGTTTCTAACCTCGGCGCTTCCTGTCAAAGAAACAGGACTGTTGCATAACTGCCCAATATCTACAGAGTAAATAAAACAAAAATTACAATTCAACACAAACATGCGAACCCCAAGAGACTTTTGCTTACCAGGAGCTAATTGGGTTCGAGCAACCACCCTGTCCAAGAATAGAAGGGCGACTCCTAGTTGCAGCAGCTTCCACATCCAGTACATCACAATTCAGCTCAAACATGCAAGCCGAAGCATACCTTTTCATCAACCTAATTAGCTGACTGTCACACGTTAGAGGAACCATGATACCACGTTCATCCATGAATCTCAACTTTGCAGTCTGCTTCGGCCATTATTCATCATGATTGCACAGAGCAGCAACAATACCAGATATAGTGCAGATCTACGCAGGCGCTTCTTCCACCGTGATACAATGGTGTCCATACCACTTGCCCTTAGAGTCGTACCTGAAGAGGACTACCGTAACCAGGTAAGGGTGGTCCACGGAGATCCCACTTGACAGAAAACTATGGACAAAATATGTTTGTTAGCGTTGGGCTATCAAACAATTTTAGGTTGTTCAGTAGCCAGCTAGCAGTTATAATTAGTGCGAATAGCAAAGAGAAGGGTAGCTCACCCGCTTGTAGCCAGAACTTCTTCTTCCTTGGTAGTAGGATCTGCCATCCTCCGAGCTGCTCGGCTCCTCGGTGGCGGAGGTGGGCTAGAGCCTCGCAACGGCGGCTACGACATGCGCCAATGGAGCTCGTGATCAGCGACTGGCGGCAGCAACTGGGCGCAGCAACTTGGCGCTGGAAGTCAAATGTCCGAAGGGATCGTCCTTCCTAGAAGGTGGATTCTGACGCTGCCGGTGCTAGGGGAAAGGTGGGAATGGATTTTGAAATTGGTCAACGCATCCAATCCACTTAGTTACTCGATTTTCCTAAGAGGTTGCCGTGTTGGCGCTTGCGTCACGGACAGATGACCGACATGAGGGTCCCGACCGTCTACTTCACGGGGCAGTTTAACAGAATGTTTGAATTTGGCAGGGGTGAGATGAGTTTGCCTCGAAATGGCCCCTCTCAGTAGTTGGCAGCCCAACATTTCAAAACACGGCAATTTTAGGCAACTTAGGTACCGCCATGCGCTGGCCTGCGAACTTTGGTACCGAAGACGAACATGCCCCACTATTCTGGTCTTTCACTGTTGCGGCCCATTACTATTGCGGTCGGCTACTATTTTGGCCTGTTACTGTTCTAGGATTTAATGATTTCTTGCCTGTTATAGCGATGGGCTATTTCTGTTACGGCCTGCTACTGTTAATGCCTGTTACTATTATGGCCTGTTACAATTATGACCTGTTACTCTTACGGCCTGTTACTGTTACGTCCAGTTACAACTGGTAGGTCGGCCCATTACGTTTACGGCATTTTACAGTTTCGGCCTTTTCTGAAGCCCATAACAATATCATAAAACGTTTATATAATCCAGCATTTTTTACTGTTCATCATCGGCCGAATACACGATGGGCCAATAACAAAGCACGGTACTGTTGCCTAATTGACCTGCCTGGCGTAATTACCGTAACGATTACCGCATATGTGGACGATGTCAACTAAATGCATACATGGCCTACACGAGTTATCGAGATATTACATCAGCTGCAAACTTCTTAAAATTATTACATATTATCAAATCAAGGGAAAGAAAAATCGGCATTTCAGTTGACAATCAAGTTCATAGCAGAGTCCTCAATTGATCACCTGCATCTTCCTTTGAGTGTGACAGCTACATTGGAGGAGACATGATCTTGCAGCCCCGTCTTTGGTGGCAATAGCAATAATTGCACCCTAAAACTAAGTAATAACAAGTTAATACATCAAACAAGACAAACTACTCATTTGACTTATATGACAGGGGCTATGATCTAGAGTTTACAACTAGTCAATGGTTCAATTATTGACCAACACGTCAAACAAACAGGACAAGCAAGCATGAATTAAACAAGTGTGCCTACCATGAAACGAGCAATCAAAAAATATGTGTATGTGGCTTAGAATTTCAGCAAAAATAAACTAGGCAGGTCATTTCAATAAAAATATATGAAAGCAGTTATATACCCTAAAATGCAAGAGATGTTGGGTGACTCGGAATTTGCACTGAGACACAAAATGGCATGCAGTTACTGTCATAGCGAAGAATAAATCAGATACAAATTATAACCGCGTCATATGAGAACTTGTAGAGCAGGAATGCAAACCACGAATGAACTATATATTGTAGAGGATAGTTATGTCGTGACTTAGGACGAACCAGACCCAGAACCATATGCAAGATATAATGGTGTCGCTCGTGAACCTGTAGAGCAGGACAAACAGGAATTAGACAAGTGTGCCTAGAATGAAATGAGCAATCAAACAAAGTGTTTCTTAGAATTTCAGTAAATATAAACAAGCGAGGTCATTTCAACAAATATATATGGAAGCAGTGGCATCTCCTGGAATGCATAGTCGTTGGGTGACTCAGAATTTGCGGTGAGCTACACAATGGCATGTAGTTGGTGTCATAGCTAAGAATCAACCAGATAGAAATTATAATGGCATCATAAGAGAACGTCTAGAGCAGGAATGCGAACCACGAGTGAACTACATAGTAGAGGATAGTTATGCCGTTGTCAGGACGAATAAGCACCAGATAAGGAATTAATGGCATCCCTTGTGAACCTGTAGAATAGGCTATGCAAACCAACATGTTCATTGTTCCATTTTGAGCTATATGCAAGAAAAAGGAAATAGTTAGTGATGCGGCTTTTGAAGAAGCATATGACAACAACAAAATTATAATCGAATTAGTACGAAGAGTTTAAACGGCTACTATAGGATAGTAGAACAATGCCAAGGGGGAAATAATAGCAAGAACTGATCTCAGGATGAAACAGATAGATTCATCAACTGTAGAGCAGGGAATCCACACTAATATTTTTCGCTAACTTCAGGTTTTGCAAGAATTACACGATAGCAGGCAATTACTGTTGTATGGAGTAGCTAAGAACATGTGTATGACAAAATAACAAACATGTCCATGACTTGACATTTGTAGAGCAGCGCATGCAAACCAACATGTCTAATGACCTTGTATGTACTAGCACGAAGAACAAACATGCCCACTGAATTGTATGTACGAGCACGATGACAAAAATGCAATTCACAGCGATAGGCTTGAACCTGCTATACTCCTGACAAAACAAAAACGGGTTGCATATTTGGTTAACCTTGGTTGGAGAGGCGTCTAAGCATCATCGGTACTGTGCGGGTGACGTCCAGGTCACCGAGGGTGCTGTGGTTGCGGTGGCTGTTGGGGTCGAGGAAGCAGATCTTGGGCGGTCGATGCCGGCTTGAGCATGGTGGACGAGAGCGTCGCTGAGGCAGATCTAGTGCAGTCAACGGCGACGACAAAGCAGCTGGTCTAGAGCGGTGGACATGGAACTCCCGGAACTAGATCACGTCCGGTGTACACCAGTGAAGCAGATCCGGTACGATTGGGTAGCTTTCGGCGGTCGGGAAGCAGAGCTTGGGCGGTCGATGACGCCATCGGCGTGGTGAACGGCACCGCAGCTCCAGTGCAATGGCAGAGAGACCCGGTGAACCAGATCTGGTGGGTGAGCATCGGTGAAGCGGCTCCGTGGCAGTGCACGAGACCGCCGCTCAAGCGGGTCCGGCCGCCGTGGAATTTCCGCCGGCCGGTGCGTGTCGTGGTCATGGAGGTGAGGGAGTGGGAGAGAGGGGGCTGGGATTTTTGGAAGGACCAGCGGGGAAATTTGGGCGAATCCAGACTAAGGAGGTGAACAGAAATATAAATTACGATCGTGCCCCCAAGCTACCGAGTTTAACTTGCCCATAGGGCGTCAGAACAATGGGTAGAATCGGAATTTTGAAGTCAAAAGTTTTTGAAACCGAGGGGCGGGAAATGCTTCAAGATCGGTGTGTGATTTTGCCGCTTGATTGAGATATTGAATTTGGCAACCGTCCATCTAATAATAATATAAAAATGGTACTGCCTCGGTGGGATATTTTGCCTCAAAGTTTTTTGAAACTGAGGGGCGGGAAATGCTTCAAAGTCAGTGTATGGTTTAGCCGCTCAATTGAGATTTTGAATTTGACAAGCGCCCATCTGATAATAATACAAAAATGGTACAGCCCCGGTGGGAGATTTCGCCTCAAAGTTTTTGAAACGGAGGGCCGGGAAATGCTTCAAAGTGGTGTGCGGTTTTGCCGCTCGATTGAGATTTTGAATTTGACAAGCGCCCATCTAATTATAATAATAATATAAAAATGGTACTCCCTAGGTGGGAGATTTTGGCTCAAAGTTTTTGAAACGGTTAGGAGGGAAATGCTTCGAAGTCGGTGTGTGTGATTTTGCCGCTCGATTGAGATTTTGAATTTTGCTAGCGTCCATGTACTACTAGTAGTAGTAGTAGTAAAAAAAGGTGGTAGAACGTACGGCTATATGGTCAGGAATTCATGGTCGAGAGTCACATCAACTGATCATCCATATAACCACACTTGAGGTACTCCCTGTGTTCGGTATTACTAGGCCAGAGTAGTAGTAGTTCGGATAATTAATTTCATCCTACTCGCTTTATAGCTAGTTATTGCATGTGGTAGTAACCCTAAAATCCAGGCAATGCTCGTGGCCACCGCATCTAATTTAAAATATGCAAGCCAATGGATGCACTCCCGTTTTAACAACATGATTGGCCAGGAGCATTACACGACGTGGTGGTTCATATTTTACGGTCAACTAGAGGAGTAATTGAGCAAAACTAGGAGCATTAATTGGTCCTCCGGCCTAGCAATTGAGGCTATAAAATAATTAAGAGGTATATACACCTTTAGTCCCACATCTTGCACCGCGAGAGCGTTTTAGTCCGACATATTGAAAAATGAGCAATACTAGTAACTCAGCTTATATCTCGAGAGCATTTTAGTCCAATTTAATGGAATTTCAGTGAATTTGACTTAATTTGTCCAGAAATGACGTTGATTTTTTAAAATGACCACTCTATATTTTTTATGTCATTTGTGTCCCTATGCGGACTGATAAGTGGGCGACGTGTTAGTAGACGTACAAATAAAATAGTTAAATCTTTAAGAGGAGAATGGATTCGAACTTAATACTTTTGTACAATGACACACACACACCCACAAGCCACTATGCCAGTAGATGCCCACGACTACTCATGTGAGACGAGGAGTACTTGAGAGGACGTAATTATGGCAGACGAGGAGTACTTGGGGGGAAGTAATTATTTATACAATAAATACGAACGCAAAAAATGCTCACGTCTATATGGGCACGGTCCATAATATCAATTGTATAGCTTTTTCGTTAACCTAGTAGCTAGCTGGAGTGTCTAGAATAAACTTGAGTTTTTTCTTATTCGCAAAAATGAAAAGGAATAAAGTTGAGTTGTTATTGTATCCCAGAACACATATTTTTGAATAACGAAAACAAAGAACACGTCAGCCAAAGCGTTCTTTAGTTAATCACTTATGTGTGCATGTTGTAGTGGCAAGGTTGATTTCTTCAGTAGCGCAGGTAATCAGTTTGATACCCTACAATGCATTGGTAGTTTTTCTTATTTAGATCCTCCTGTCAAGTCGTACCAAGGTCACAACTGGTAGGCAGAAAATACACATGGGCCATTTTGCAAAAATTATGATGTCACATGTCACTTCCAGATTTAGTTACGACGAATTTGGACAGAATCACAAAATTTTGATTGAATTGGACTAAAATGTTCCTGGTTACAAGTTGTGGGGCTAGTGTTGCTCACTTTGCAAGATGTGGGACTAAAACGCTCCCGCGGTGCAAGTTGTGGGACTAAAAACATATACACCTCAATAATTAACAACCGTGCTATTGAGAGAACATGAGGTTTTTGGCTCCATGGAGCATACACCCCATCTGGGCACATGGTGAGCATCCAAGGGCACAACTAAAAAGCGAAATTGGAAAATGGAAAATGCCATGCAAAAAATGGAAAATGCCCTACGTTTGCGTGTGCCCTGAGGACCAGGGAGAGCAGGTTTTCTTCTTAGATTTTGGGATAATTAAATACAATGATGTAATGATTCTACTACTAGTATCATCCTACAGCTACATACTCGCGTGCTCCCAGGAGTCGTAATGCTGGTGTGCGCACGACCGTTGTATCGTAATTAGTGCATGTGCGCATGCGCGTGCCCATGCTAGTTTGATGAAACGCGCTTGCAGTTGCTGTGTGCATGCCGTCGTCTCGTTTCCACACGATTCGCTTGGCTTTCCCAGGCCTTTATTTAAATGTGTGTCTCTGGAACCGCTTCCTATGCCAGTCGGTGGGACCGAGACCACACAAACCCATCATCCATGGCCGGCAAGAAGCAGGAGGACTTGCCATGGGCTGGTCTCCCTGAGGGACTCATCCAGAAGATAGGTGACATCTTCCTTTCGATAGACGACTTCGACTACTACGCCACCTTTCGGGCAGTCTACAGCGCCTGGCGCAGCTTCACGGAGGAGCGCTTTATGCCAGTCAACTGGATTGTTCTAGAGCACCAGTTGTTGGAGGAGTATCGGGTAGAAGACTCCGCCATCACGTTGTTGAATGTGAGAACTGGCCGTCACCTTGAGAAGAAGATTAGCCGGGTTATTCGCAGGTGCTTTCTTTATATTCATCTGTATATACGCGATCCATTTTTTGCATTCACATCCTATACTATCTGTTTTTCAAGTTCTATTTCTTCATCCACTTGTTGCCCAGGGTTTTGCTCCATGGTTTACCTTGATTGAATTTCAGTCTGTTTACCTTGGCTGAATCTCTGTTTCTCCTCCCTCTATCTCTGGAATGTACTTTTATGTCGGTAGCACAAACAGCGGTCGCCTTGTGCTTGGACAGAGGGTGCAGCCGTACAAGACCCGATTGTACAACCCCTTCTCGGGTGCTATCAAGCGCCTGAGGGCGGAGATACTGACCAAGCGGGTGGCTTCTGTCGCTGTGACGATGTTCCCGTCGTTGATGGTGTTTACATCAAACAATCAGAATACCACCATTCGGTGGGAGGATGAGAGCATGGAGGGTGGTACTCACCGTATGACTTCACGGAACTCCGGAGCATGACCTCTTACGCCGGTGATGTTTTTATCATAGACAGATATGGGTATGTCCTCTTGACTACGTGTGATGCTACTCATGGAGATGTGTAGCTGCAGCGCTCCACACAAACCCTGAAGATGCATCCCACCATTGTAGGCCCTGTTCCGGGCTGCCAGTTCCTAGAGAATCATTTTTACCTCGTCGAGTCCGACGGGGAGTTGCTGTTCGTTGTGAGTGGACTGGTCTACGGCGTGTTGGGTCCGCAGCATAGAAAACAAAAATTTTCCTCAGGTGTGAACTACACGCCAAGATCTATCTACTAGGTACAAAGCAACAGGTGGACATACATCCAACAAGAACTTACCCTCGTCGACAACGAGCTTTGTTAACGAGTAGGAACTCGTGGTTGATGTAGTCGTACACTTCCCGATCTCAAGATCGTGAGGAAGTCCGAGCGCCGCAACTCAGCAGCGCATCCGCACTCGCACACATGTTCAAGCCACTGGACAACCTCCAGCTCCTCGCTCCAGTGATCCAGCGGAAGCAGCAACTCCTTCCAGACGAAATGCCACCGGGAACATGTATCTCGCTAATCCGAGACCATGGGGGAATAATTCTAGAGGGGGAGAGAGATCCTTCACAAGGAGGTGTGAGGATGAAGGAGGGAATTGGTGGCCTTTTATAGGAGGAGGGGGTGCCCCCTCTCTCCATGGCCGGCGCATGGGGGGGTGACCCCTCACCTCCCCCATTCATGTGGTGGTAACCCCTCCACATTAAAATGCCTCTTCACATTCCCTTTTAAAGTCTCCACTTTAAATGCATTAAATTTGGGAGAAATTTAATGCTCTCTCATTTAATAAAACTCTTTTTATTAAATTTATTCAGAATTTGGTTAATTACTTTAATTAACAAACATTCACATATAACCCCTTGCAATATTTCAATATCACATGCAGAACCACCTTCTGCAATTTCACCCGAAACAATTTCCGGTTTCTATTGAAACAATTCCTGCGCTTTGCAATTCTTTTGTCTGAAACATATGTGCTCCAAAATGGTGTCCGGTAACTCTTAAGTGTGCCACCCTACGGTTCGCGAATAATGCAGACATGATCGAGACCCTTCTCCGATCAATAATCAGCAGCGGGACCTGGAGATCCGTACTGACTCCTACACATTCAACGATGACTTCTGTGAACGTGAGAACCTTTAACGCTTGTAACTAAATCCCTTTGTCTCTCGATATATTACATGTCCGAGATTCGATCATCGGTATCTCCATACCTAGTTTGATCTCGTTACCGACATGCACTCTTTTCTCGTTCCCGTGATATAACATTCTAGTGATCACATCACTTGCTTGCAAGCTATCCGAATGTGATATCACCGAGAGGGCCCAGAGTATATCTATCCATCATATGGATTGACAAATTCCACTATTGATCCATGAGCCTCAACTTAACACCTTCGTAGTACTGAACCCATCTTTATAGTCACCCTGTTACGGCGTGATGTTTGATTTTATCAAGATACTCTTCCGGTGTTAGCAATTAACATGATCTCATGGTCTACGGATAAAGATTACTTCGTATGATGTTATAGCAATATAAACATAATGACTTGATCGTAATGCTATACTTCGGATGAATGTTCATCACATCATTCCACCAATGGTGTGACCTTGTTATTAACAACATCCAATGTCCATGATCAGGAAACCTTGATCATCTTGTTAATCAACAAGCTAGTCTATAAGAGAGGCATAACTAGGAACCCTTTTTGTTTATTAAACACACATGTATTGATGTTTCCGATCAATACAATTCTAGCATGTAAAATAAACATCTATCATATATATAAGGAATATATAATAACAACTTTATTATTGCCTATCAGGGCATATTTCCTTCACGGCGGCAGGCCAGTTGTTTACCGGGTTGATACCCAGAACCGTGTCCTTTAGCCGGTCAGAGGCATCAGAAGTCGTGCTCTCTTTGTTGCTGAGAATCAGTGCATCTGCGTCGACAGCACTAGGGTACCCACAGTGCAGGCTGTTGGGTTCGCAGCATAGAAAACAAAAAAATTCCTACAATGGGAACTATAAGCCAAGATCTATCTACTAGATACAAGCAACGGGTGGATATACATCCATAGAGAAGTTACCCTTGAAGAAAACAAAGCTTTGTTAATGAGTTGGAACTCGTGGAGGATGTAGTCGTACGCTTGCCGATCTCAAGATCGTGTGAAAGTCCTAGCGCCGCAAATCAGCAGCGCATCCGTCCTCGCACACACGTTCAGGCCACCGAACAACCTCCACCTCCTCGCTCTAGCGAATCAGCGGAAGCAGCAACTCCTTCCAGACGAAATGTCACCGGGAACATGTATCTTGCTAATCCGAGACCATGAGGAATATATCTAGAGGGGGAGAGAGATCCTTCACGAGGAGGTGTGCTTTGTGAGGGAGGAGAGGGGGCCTTTTATAGGAGAGGGGGGGCTCCTCCCTCCCATGGCCGGTGCCCATGGGGGTGCCCCCACATATTCCCCATTCATGTGCTGGAAGCTCCACTCACATCAATTTAGCCTCCACCCAAAGTTCCACTCACATGCATTAAATTTGCACCAAATTTAATGCAACTCTCATTTAATAAAACTCTTTTATTTATTTTATTCAGAATTTTATTAATTACTTTAATTAACAAACATTCACATAAAACGCCTTGTAACATTTCAATATCACATGCAGAACCAGTTTCTGCAATTTCACCCGAAACAATTCCGGTTTCCATCGAAATAATTCCAGCGCTTTGCAATTCTTTCGTCTGAAATATATGTGCTCCAAAATGGTGTTTGGCAACCCTTAAGTGTGTCACCCTATGGTTCGCGAATAATGCAGACATGATTGAGACTCCTCTCAAATCAATAATCAGAAGCAGGACCTAGAGATCCATACTGACTCCTGCAGATTCAACGATGACTTCTGTGATCGTGAGAACCTTTAACGCTAGTAACTTAATCCCTTTGTCTCGTGATATATTACATGTCCGAGATTCGATCATCGGTATCCAAATACCTAGTTTGATCTCGTTACCGACATGCACTCTTTTCTCATTCCCGTGATATAACATTCTAGTGATCACATCACTTGCTTGCAAGCTATCTTAATGTGATATCACCGAGAGGGCCTAGAGTATATCTATCCATCATCGGGATTGAAAAATTCCACTCTTGATCCATGAGCCTCAACATAACATCTTCGGAGTATCTGAACCCACCTTTATAGTCACCCTTTTACGGTGTGACGTTTGATGTTATCAAGTTACTCTTCTGATGTTAGCAATTAACATGATCTCATGGTCTAAGGATAAAGATTACTTTTTATGATGTTATAGCAATATAAACATAATGACTTTGATCGTAATGCTATACTTTAGATGAATGTTCATCACATCATTTCACAAACGCTGTGACCTCGTTATTAACAACATCCAATGTCCATGATCAGGAAACTTTGATCATCTTGTTAATCAATGAGCTAGTCTATAAGAGAGGCATAACTAGAACATTTTATTTGTTTATTAAACACACATCTATTGACGTCTCCTATCAATATAATTATAGCATGCAAAATAAACATCTATCATATACAAGGAATACATAATAACAACTTTATTATTGCCTCTCAGGGAATATTTCCTTCAGTATCCCACTTGCACTAGAGACAATAATCTAGTTCACATAGTGATAAATCTAACACCCATGGAGTTCTGGTGTTGATCATGTTTTGCCCTGGGGAGAACTTTAGTCAACATATCTGCTACATTTAGGTTCGTGTGTACTTTACAAATCTTTATATCTCCATCCTTGACATGCTCGCGGATGGAGTGAAACCGGCGCTTAATATGCTTGGAATTCTTTTGAGTCCTTGGTTCCTTGGCGTTGGCTATAGCTCCATTGTTGTCACAATAGATCACCATTGGGTCCAACGCACTAGGAACCACACCTAGTTCCATTATGAACTCCTTCATCCAAACCGCTTCCTGTGCCACTTCTGAAGCAGCAACATATTCCGCCTCCATCATTGATCCAGCCACCACAGGTTGTTTGGAACTCCTCCAACTAACTGCTGCTCCGTTCAAGAGAAATACATATCCGGATTGAGACTTAGAGTCATCCGGATTGATGTGAAAGCTAGCATCGACATAACACTTAGCGACTAGCTCTTCTTCACCTCCGTATACAAGAAACATATCCTTAGTTCTTCTTAAGTACTTAAGGATATTCTTGACCGCTATCCAGTGTTCTGAACCTGGATCAGATTGGTACCTACTAGTCAAACTAATAGCATGTGCCACATCCAGTCTTGTACATAGCATGGCGTACATTATAGAGCATATGGCTGAGGCATAGGGGATCTTATCCATTATCTCTCTTTCTTCCGCCGTAGCCGGACTTTGAGTCTTACTCAATGTATTGCCTTGCAACATAGGTCAGAACCCCTTCTTACTTCCATCCATAATAAACTTCTTTAATATCTTATCAAGGTATGTACTTTGCGATAGCCAATTAGGCGCCTTGATCTATCTCTATAGATTTTAATGCATAATATATATGAAGCTTCACCAAGGTCCTTTATCGAAAATTTGCTGTTTAGACAACTTTTAACACTGTTTAAAAGATCTATATCATTTCCAATCAATAATATGTCATCCACATATAATATCAGAAATTCCACATTGCTCCCACTCACTTTCTTGTAAATACAAGCCTCTCCATAAGTTTGGACAAATCCAAACTCTTTGATCACCTCATCAAAGCGGAGATTCCAACTCCGGGATGCTTGTTTCAGTCCATAGATGGATCGCTGAAGCTTGCATACCTTATCAGCATCCTTAGGATTGACAAAACCCTTAGGTTGTATCATATACAACTCTTCTTCAATATTACCATTGAGGAACGCAATTTTGACATCCATCTGCCATTTTTCATAATCGAAATATGCAACAATTACTAACATAATCCTAACCGACTTTAGCATCGCTATAGGAGAGAATGTATCATCGTAGTCACCTCCTTGAATTTGTTGAAATCCTTTTGCGTCAAGTCAAGCTTTATAGATGGTCACATTACCATCAACATCAATTTTTCTTTTGAAAATCCATTTATTCTCAACGGCCTTTCGATCGTGAGGTAAGTCCACCAAGGTCCAAACCTGGTTTTCGTACATGGATTCCATCTCAGATTTCATGGCTTCTAGCCATTTGTTGGAATCCAGGCTCATCATCGCTTCTTCACACGTCGTAGGGTCATCTATTTCATCAATCATGAAATTGCCGTATAGTTCAGGAGCTGCACGTGTCCTGCTTGACCTGTGAGGTTCGGTACTGTCCTCTTTCGGAGTTTCATGATCATTATCATTAGCTCTCTCTTCATCAGGTGAAGTCAACTCTGAAACAATTTCCGGTGCTGCGCCACTCGCCATTTCATGAAGAGAAGGTTCAATAACCTCTTCGAGTTCTACCTTCTGACTACTCAAACCTTTCGCGAGAAACTCCTTCTCAAGAAAGGATCCATTCTTGGCAACAAAAATCTTGCCCTCGGATCTGTGATAGAAGGTATACCCAATCGTTTCTTTAGGGTATCCTATGAAGACGTATTTTTCCGCTTTTGGTTCAAGTTTATCAGGCTGAAGTTTTTCACATAAATATCGCATCCCCAAACATTAAGAAATTACAACTTAGGTTTTTTCCAAACCATAATTCATACGGTGTCGTTTCAATGGATTTAGATGGTGCCCGATTTAAAGTGAATGTAGCGGTTTCCAGTGCACAACCCCAAAATGATAGTAGCAAGTCAGTCAGAGACATCATAGATCGAACCATATCCAATAAAGTACGATTACGACGTTCTGACACACCATTACGTTGTGGTGTTTCGGCAGGCGTGAGTTGTGAAACTATTCCACAGTCTTTCATATGTGTGCTAAACTTGTAACTAAGATACTCTCCTCCACGGTCGAACCGCAGTGATTTGATCTTTTTGTTACGATGATTTTCCACTTCATTCTAAAATTCTTTGAACTTTTCAAAGGTTTCAGACTTATGTTTTATCAAATAGATATACCCGTATCTAGTCAAATCATCCATGAAAGTAACAAAATAACGATATCCATCTCGCACCGACACACTCATTGGTCCACACACATTAGTATGTATGATTTCCAATAAATCTATCGCCCGTTCCATTGAACTGGAAAACGGCGTTCTAGTCATCTTGCCCATAAGGCATAGCTCACATGTATCAAATGATTCAAAATCAAGTGATTCCAAAAGTCCATCAAAATGGAGTTACTTCATGCGTTTAGCGCCAATATGACCTAGACGGTAGTGCCACATATATGCAGATATATCATTATCAAGTTTAATCCTTTTAGCATCAACATTATGAATATGCGTAATACTACTATCGAGATCCAACCGAAATAAACCATTCATCACATGTGCATGACCATAAAAGATATCATTCATGTAAATCGAACAACCATTGTTTTCTGATTTAAAGGAATAATCACTTCGCATCAAACACGATCCGGATACAATGTTCATGCCGAGTGCAGGCACCAAATAACAATTATTTAGATTTATCACTAATCCTGATGGCATATGGAGAGGTAGTGTTCCGACGGCGATCACATCAACCTTTGATCCATTGCCGACCCGCATCGTGTCCTCATCCCTTGCTAGCTGTCGCTTGTTCCGCAGCCCCTTAATCGAGCTATTAGCAACTGATCCCGTATCAAATACCCAGGTGGTACTGCGAGTACTAGTCAAGTACACATCAATAACATGTATATCACATATACCTTTGTCTGCCTTGCCGGCCTTCTTGTCCGCCAAATACTTGGGGCAGTTGCGCTTCCCATGGCCAGTCCCCTTGCAATAGTAGCACTCGGTATCAGACTTAGGGCCAGCTCGGGATTTCTTTTCAGCTGCGGCAACATATTTTCCGCCCTTCTTTCCCTTCTGCTTGACTTTCTTGTCTTGCATGAAACCGGTGGTCTTATTGATCATCAACACTTGATGTTCTTTCTGAATCTCCACTTCCGCAGTTTTAAGCATTAACAGAAGCTCGGGAAGAGACTTCTTCATGCCCTGCATGTTATAGTTCATCACAAAGCTCTTGTAGCTAGGTGACAGAGATTGGACAACACGATGTATGCCTAGGTCAATGGGAATCGTTATTCCCAAGGACACAAGCTTATCGGCGTACCCAGACATTTTGAGTACGTGCTCACTAATGGAGATGTTCTCCTCCATCATGCAGCTAAAGAACTTTTCAGAAGCATTATAACTCTCTACGGCAACATGGGTATCAAAAATAATTTTCAATTCTCCCATCGTATCAAAAGCATTGCCATTTTCGAAACGCTTTCGAAGTTCTGGCTCTAGCCCATACATTATGCTGTAATGAACTAAGTTGTGGTCCTCCTGACGAGTTATATAGAAATTCTTTTCCTCGTTAGGGGCATCAGGAGCTGGAGGGGCGCCTAGCGACGCTTCTAGCACATTGATACGTCCAAAACGTATCTACTTTCCCGAACACTTTTGCTATTGTTTTTCCTCTAAACTTGTGTGATTTGGATACAACTAACACGGACTGACGCTGTTTTCAGCAGAATTACCTTGGTGTCTAGTTTTTGTGCAGAAAATCAACTATTTGGAAAAATTCCGGAAAATATGCAAAAATTCCTATTTCACCAGAAGACTCACGGAGCCAGAAGACGAGACGGAGTAGGGCTACGAGGGGCCCACACCACCTGGCCGCGTGGGCTAGGCTAGGCCGTGCCTGGGGGTGGTGTGGCCGCCTCGGCTGCCCCCTCGGCCTCCCTCTTTGCCTATAAGTTGCCTCTTGACCAAAAAACCGAGGGGGTTTCGACGTTTTTCTAGAAAGAGTTCAGCTTCGCCGCTACCACCAGATTCCATGAATCAGCACTAGAAACTCCGTTTTGGCACCCTACCGGGACAGTGAATTGGAGGAGATCATCGCCATCATTATCACCATCGCTTCTCCATCGACCATCCATGTTTCCCCCATCTATGAGTGAGTAATTCCCCGCTATAGGCTATGGGGATGGTAGGGATTGGATGAGATCGTTCATGTAATGGCATCAGATTGTTAGGGCATGGTGCCTAGTATCCATTATTAGTGATTTTTTACTTTGTTGCAACTTGTTATGCTTAATGCTTATCAATAGGGCCCAAGTGCCATGATTTCAGATCTGAACTTGTTATTG
This sequence comes from Avena eriantha, assembly GCA_910589775.1. Lineage (NCBI taxonomy): Eukaryota > Viridiplantae > Streptophyta > Magnoliopsida > Poales > Poaceae > Avena > Avena eriantha. Next base: position 348,729,970 of record OU342745.1, on the reverse strand, counting down.
ATTCATTATGATAGTATTGTTTATGGTCTTACCTGCAAGTTGTATACACACATTGTTGTCCAGAACCAATGGCCCCGAAGTGACAACAATCGGGATAACGGGAGAGAATGGCTTTGATGTGAGGATCACATGTGTTCACGGAGTGTTAATGCTTTGCTCTGGTGCTCTATTAAAAGAGCACCTTAATTGCCAGTAGTTCCCTTGAGGCCCCGCTGCAAACGGGCTGGCATGACAAAAGATGTTGTGCAAGTTCTCATTGCGAGCACGTATGACTATATATGGAATACATGCCTATGATTACTTAGTACTTGGATGCTTTATCTTATTTATCTGTAATTGCCCTATGTCTTGATTGCCATGTGAATTGTCTTGTCCATGCAACGCCCGTCCATCCATCCCTATGCCTACCGCGCTTTAATCCTACTATTTACTACGATTGTTACTACTGTCTTTACTTTTATTACTACTATTACTTTACTATTGCTATTACAAAACTGTTGCTACTGATAAACTTCTATGAGCAAGATTGTTTCCAAGTGTAGCTGAACAGACAACTCAGTTGTTAAGGCTTATAAATATTCTTTGTCTCCCCTTGTGTCGAATCAATAAATTGGGTTTCACTTCCCTCGAAAATACTGCGATACACCACCTATCCTTGTGGGTCATCAAGACTATTTCCTGGCGCCGTTGCCAGGGAGCATAGCTCTATTTATCAAGTTCACTTGGAATCACTATTGTTCGTTGCCTTCCATCCATCATGGGTAAGTCTCGTGATGGCAAGGTTCCTATTTTACCATCCACTACAAGGAGAGGTATAGTTCTGAACACCTCTGTTGCTCTTGATTCACCATCTGTTATGAGTAAGCTCCTTACACCACCACATACACATGCTACACACACTGCTACTACTGCTGAATCTGAATCTTCAGCTACTTATGATGCTGCTTCTACTGTGCTTGATAAGTGTGGTTCGTTAGGTCCTTTCCTAGATGCTACGATTGCTAGAACTATAACTGGGAATACTAAAACTCCTAATGTATACACTACTACACCTATTAGTTCACCTGAGTCTAGAGAAAGTTATGATATTGAAGATGGTTATATAGAGATGACCGATGAATTTATTGAAAAATGTCAAAACACCCATGATAGGAGTGCTATTAAGAGTCTCCTTGAGAGGCGTACTATAAAACCCAAATTGTCTCCTAATGCTAAGTTTGCTGCATCTCCCATAAACATTAAAGATAAGGATTATGATTTCTATCTTGATTTATCTTACATAACTATTGTTGAGAAAGAACCTTTTTGTGGGACTAAGAATGAGAGTGCGGTAACACATGTGATTGAGCTTTCTACCATGAGTGGCCTGTTTTCTGATGATATTAAGATGCGCACCTACTTTGTTGCTAACATTTTCCCTTTTTCGTTAAAAGGAAACGCTAAAACTTGGTTTAATAATTTATCTCCTAGATCAATTGATAGCCCTGATTGCTTGATTAGTACTTTTCTTCAGAAATATTTTGCTCCTAGTGCTAGACATGCCATTTTGGAGGAACTTTTTGATTTTAAACAAGGAGAGAAATATATATTGCCTGAATCATGGGCAAGGTTTTGTGCTTTGATTCATGCATAGGTTGGATGTCCATTACCAAAGAATGAGCTTCTTGATATATATTATAATGGACTAACTGAGGAATCTAGGAAATACCTAGATAGTTGTGCGGATTGCGTTTTCAGGAATAGGACTCCCAAGGAAGCTGAAGAATTAATGGCTAAAATAAGGAAGAACTATGAAGATTGGACTCCTCCTGAACCAACTATACATGAGACAACTATACCTAGACCAACTATTCCTGTGCCTATACCAACATCAAAGAAGAGGGGATTTATTGAACTAAATGATGAAGTGATGAAGGAAGCTAAGAAATGTCTTAAGGAGAAGGGTATTAAAGCTAAACACGTGAAGAATCTAACTCCTATAGAAGAATTATGTAAGCCAATCTCCCACTCATCCACTATTGAGGTACACTCTCTCCAACACTTTGATGAAGGTGACATTCCTTACTCTAAACCTCCTGATCAATGCTTAGAAGAATTTGATATTTTTATTGTTAAGCAATATAATTTTAATAAAAGGGTGCAAAACCATTTATTGGAAAACTCTAGAGCTATTATTGAGTTAAAAGATATTGTGGAAAGAACTTCTAATGATGTTAAAATGATTGTTAAACACTTCCAAATGGTTCAAACTCAAATTGATCAGCTTATTAAAGTACAAAAAGACTTGCTAGTTCATGCTGCTAAAGAAAAACATGCTTATGAAATTAGAACTAGAAGTGGTGCGGCTACCCAAGATCCTCTATATCCTGAGGGGCATCCTAAAAGAATCGAGCAGGAGTCTCAACAAATTGAAAATAGTGGTACTTCTCCTAAGAAAAGGAAAAAGAATTGTAAAACTATTGTAGAATCTCCTGAACCTGTTATAGATCCCAATAGCATATCTGTCTCTAATGGTGAAACTGAAAGTGGTAATGAGGAAAATGATGTTCCTGATAAAGAAAAAGTTGAAGAAGAACCTGAAAGGCACACTAAGAATACTAAAAACACTAAAGAAGATTTTGTTGCTAAGAAACATGGTAATGAAAGAGAGCCTTGGGTCCAAAAACCTATGCCTTTCCCTGATAAGAAACACAAGCCAAAGGAAGATGAACACTACAACAAGTTTTGTGAGTGGATGAAACCTTTATTCTTGCAAATTCCTTTGACTGATGCTATGAAATTGCCTCCTTATTCAAAGTATATGAAGGATATTGTCTCTAATAAAAGGAAGATCCCTAATGAAGAAATTTCTACTTTGCTTGCTAAGTATTCCTTTAATGGTAAGGTTCCAAAGAAACTTGGAGACCCAGGGATTCCAACTATTCCTTGCTCTATTAAGAATAGTTATGTTAGAACAACTTTGTGTGATTTGGGAGCAGGAGTTAGTGTTATGCCTTTCTCTCTCTATAAGAGACTTCAACTGGAAAAACTAATACCAACTGATATATCTTTGCAAATGGCTGATAAATCTACTACTATTCCTGTTGGTATATGTGAGGATGTACCTGTTCAAGTGTCTCATAATTGCTTGATATTAACTGATTTTGTTGTGCTTGAAATGCCTGAAGATGACAATATGTCTATTATTCTTGGGAGACGTTTTCTTAATTCTGCAGGAGCTGTTATCAATTGTAATCAAGGAAAGTTGACTTTTAATGTTAATGATAAGGAGCATACTAACTTTTTCCCCTAGAAGATTGGTAGGACTTATGGTTTAAATTCAATTGAACATGTTGAGGGCATTCAAGTTGGAGAAATATATTGTCCCATACCAAGAGAAAAATATGAAATTATTATTATTGGGACCATTGCTATCAAGGTTGAGGTAACATAATAATTGAGTAGAATACAATGTTTTGTTTCATATAAAATTGTTTTGGTAACAAGACCTGATTAACCTTGTTAACAAAGGGATTTTAATGAACAAAACAATGTTTTCACCATGATTATCTCCGCTTACTTTTACTCTATCCATTTTAATTTTTGCTTTCGCTTAGTTTACTTTTCTGTTGTTAGTTACTTGCATATTAGAGTGTCTTAGAACTTCTGAAGTTTAGGATTTGTTTTGTTTTTGCATCATTTTAAAATCATCTTTGTACCAGAAAATCATTCATCAATACCTGAAAATTGCTCAAAAATAAAGTGTCTCGAAAAATTCCAGAAAATTCATATTAAATTTTTACGTGAAAAAGGGGCAGAGAAGTGCCTGGAGAGTACCAGGGGGCCCACCAGGCAAGCACACCACCTGGTGGCGCGACCAGCCCAGGGGCACGCCAGGCCATGGTGTGGGCCACCCCTGGCCCTCCACTCACTCTCTCACTTCCCTCTGCATTCTCTCTCCCGAGAAAACACTAGTTCTTTGCTCGAAATCACATTCTTGCTATTCTTGCCCATGATTTTTTCGATCTCCTTACTCAACCCATCTTTGCTAGTGAAATTTGGAGCATTTGTTCTCTGATATGTGACTCCTCCGCTTGTCCAAGTAGATTTGTGTTTAGTGGATTATGTCTTGAGTATTTTGCTGCTGTAGGTTACAGGTTATGAGAGCTTGTAAGCTTGTTTAATGCTCAGAGAAATTATTTTGATGCATGTTTAGGCCTCTTACAAGTCCCTATGAGTAGTTCCCTTCATTATGTATTCACTTTGCGATGACTTGTATAATGGATGTTTAAATTTCAGAATATCAAAGATGAACAACCACACATTTGGAGAAATATTTGAGAGGGACACACCCAGGAGTTCAAGGCCTTCAAGATCAGCCTCTCAGTTTAGTCCTTCATACAATGAAGATCTCATTGCACCACGCTTTGGCAATGAAGGAGATGAGGGAGATGCTCACCCATCTACCTTCCCTTGTTTTACCTTTTTGCAAGCTACAAGGAGCCTCTTCTTCTTCCCAAGGGCCTAACCACGATCATTCTTATGATGACCCACCTGCTTGGAACCCTTACCCGTATTGGTATTGATACCCACTTAGGCCAAAAGCCTAAGCTTGGGGGGAGGTACACCGACATCGCACTCATCTACATATCATGTTTAGTCGGTACTTTGTATATCCATGCTTCATTCTCTTTTTAGTTTTCATTCTTTCTTTGCCTTTGCTTTCTAAAACACAAAAAGACCAAAAATATTTTAGTTGTTTCTCTTTGTTTGCTTCTTTTTCTTTTTGCCTTGGCTTGCTTTTTTCCTTTTGGCTTTGTCTTAATTATTTGAAAAAACCCAAAAAGATTTTGCTTTGCTTGTTCTTCCTTTTTGCTCTTGCCTTTAAAACTCAAAAACACCAAAAATATTTGTTATTCTTCTTTGGTTTTGTGAAGTTTGTTGCAGGGTTCAGCAGTCCTTAGTGGAATTTGGTTTCATGTTATTATTCAAACTACACAAGTGAAGGGCAATAATGAAGACTAATGACAACTTGAGGTGTGGTAAGAGGCTGGTAACGAACTCCATTTTCTTTCATTTTTGTACATATACTCATCATTGTGGGCATGCTTAGTCTGTTCATGTAGGGTGTATGTTATTTATGGATGCTTAGTAGTTCTTGCTTTCTTATGATTAGCTCCAACTTCCTAATAGTTTGTAGCATGTCATATGAATGATTGCTTGCATTGCTCTATTCATAACTTGGTATGACACTGTGGTATCCTCCTCTAAATGTTTCACTTGAATTGACTTGGCACATGCTCACACATGCATATGAATGAAATAATCAGCTAAGCCTCGATGAAATATTTTGCCTCAGGGTCTTGAATCACTTTCATGCCATGATTAGTCCTGTTTTGTTGCAAGCATGATTATGACAATTATTGCTCTCTCTTTTGTCGCTCCCTCTCTATTGCTAGCCTTCACTTGTGCTGAGTATAAGCTTTACTCGTGCATCCAACTCCCCAAAACCAATATTGCCAAAAGAGTCCACCACATCTACCTATTAGCATCATTTCTACTCCTTGCATATTTATTATGCTCTGTTTTCTTCTGAATAAAATGTTTGCTTGTTATGAGAAAGTTAGTTAGTAAAGCTCTCACAAACTTGATGGCACAGTTTATTTTCTTGCACTTAATTAACCTGAACCATTGTGACTGTCCATGAAAGTTATATGCTTGCAAATTATAGGCTGGGGATTAGCAGAACTGTGCTGTCATGGGGAACGCTTTCAACACCTGCAAATATATACCTAGTTGATATCATGCTCTTTTGTTTACGGATGTCGTCAGTGTGAAATAAAAGGGGAACTTGTAAGTCCATGGAGTTATGTATATGTGTTAGAGAAACACCTGAGCCACTGGTCTAATCCATGCCTAATCATGGTGGAAACCTGTAGCGTAACCATAATGAGCATCTATGAAGCATTCTTCTTATAAAAAAAGAGATAGAGATTGAGAAAAAGAAAAAGAAAAAGAGAAAAAGAAAAAAGGGATATGAGAAAAGAGGAAAGAGAGAAAAAAGCACCATTTTCCCATGGTAAATAAAAAGATTGTTGAGATGCTTGTTGTCTGCTTGCCTTGTCATTTTGATATGGGGATTCTTTCGTATCATCGGGCAAGGGGTACCCCTTTGGCGGTTATCTATGATACACATGTATTTACTATGACAAGAACTTACCGGTAACTAAAGTTGAGTAGCATGAGGAGTGGCCCTCGTACTCAAGGGACATGAGATTTTCCAGTTTATGGTCTGTCAAGCATATAACTTGTATTGGACCTCACTTTCACCTTAACCATTTAAAGATGCTTATGATAGGGGCAATGAGAGATCAAAGCTAATGAGTACCATAGTTTCAGCATTTGGAAGCCTTTCAAACTTTTCAAAACCTTTTCACTTCCTTGTTGAGTCACCACTTATTCTATGAGCACTTTCTTGAGAGCATGGTTGCCATTCTTAGTGTAATGTGCTTGTCTCAAAACTTGATTAATTGTGTTATGACCTTGATGCTTGTATCTTTGATATCTTTACTTCTAGTCTTCACTTGAACTTCAGAGGTGCCTTGGCATTCATAATCAAAGTCAAGTGAGATACCACTCTATCATACCTTTTTATGACCATTGCAATGTTGCTTATGTTTATGTTTCATGCTACTTATTATTTTTGAGTTGGAGTCTCTTCATAGCTTGTAATGACTATTTAGTGACCTTATTTGCATACTCCTTATTATGAATTGTCTAAGTAGTTGATCATATGCTGAGAATATATACATCATATGAAGCAAATGTGTTCGTGAAAGTTTCTTTTATCGCACTAAGTTTTCAATTGAATTGCTTGAGGACAAGAAATAAGCTAAGCTTGGGGGGAGTTGATACGTCCAAAACGTATCTACTTTCCCGAATACTTTTGCTATTGTTTTTCCTCTAAACTTGTGTGATTTGGATACACTAACACGGTCTGACGCTGTTTTCAGTAGAATTACCTTGGTGTCTAGTTTTTGTGCAGAAAATCAACTATTAGGAAAAATCCCGGAAAATATGCCAAAATCCTATTTCACCAGAAGACTCATGGAGCCAGAAGACGAGACGGGGTAGGGCTACGAGGGTCCCACACCATCTGGCCATGCGGGCCAGGCCAGGCTATGCCTGGGGGTGGTGTGGCCGCCTCGGCTGCCCCCTCGGCATCCCTCTTCGCCTATAAGTTGCCTCTTGACCTCAAAACCGAGGGGGTTTTGACGTTTTTCCAGAAAGAGTTCTGCTTCACCGCCACCACCAGGTTCCGTGAATCAGCATCAGAAACTCCGTTCTGGCACCCTGTCGGGACGGGGAATTGGAGGAGATCATAGCCATCATCATCACCATCGCTTCTCCATCGACCATCCATGTTTCCCCCATCTATGAGTGAGTAATCCCCCGATGTAGGCTATGGGGATGGTAGGGATTGGATGACATCATTCATGTAATGGCCAGTCCCCTTGCAATAGTAACACTCGATATCAGACTTAGGGCCAGCTCGAGATTTCTTTTCAGGTGCGACAATAGATTTGCCGCCCTTCTTTCCCTTCTGCTTGCCTTTCTTGTCTTTCTTGAAACCGATGGTCTTATTGATCATCAACACTTGATGTTCTTTCCTAATCTCCACTTCCGCAGTTTTAAGCATTAACAGGAGCTCAAGAAGAGACTTCTTCATGCCCTGCATGTTATAGTTCATCACGAAGCTCTTCTAGGTAGGTGGCAGAGATTGGAGAACATGATGTATGCCTAGGTTAATGGGAATCGTTATTCCCAAGGACACAAGCTTATCGGCATACCTAGACATTTTGAGTACATGCTGACTAACGGAGCTGTTCTCCTCCATCATGCAGCTAAAGAACTTTTCAGAAGCATTATAACTCTCTACGGCAGCATGGGTATCGAAAATCATTTTCAATTCTCCCATGGTATCAAAAGCATTACCATTTTCAAAACGCTTTCGAAGTTCTAGCTCTAGCCCATACGGTATGCCCCAATGAACTAAGTTGTAGTCCTCCTGACGAGTTATATAGACATTCTTTTCCTCGTCAGGGGCATAAGGAGCTGGTGGGGGGCCTAGCGGCGCTTCTAGCACATTGATACGTCCAAACGTATCTACTTTCGCGAACACTTTTGCTATTGTTTTTCCTCTAAACTTGTGTGATTTGGATACAACTAACACGGACTGACGCTGTTTTTAGCAGAATTACCTTGGTGTCTAGTTTTTGTGCAGAAAATCAACTATCAGGAAAAATCCCGAAAAATATGCCAAAAAAATCCTATTTCACCAGAAGACTCACGGAGCCAGAAGACGAGACGGAGTAGGGCTACGAGGGGCCCACACCACCTGGTCGCGCGGACCAGGCCAGGCCGCGCCTGGGTGTGGTGTGGCTGCCTCGGCTGCCCCCTCAGCCTCCCTGTTTGCCTATAAGTTGCCTCTTGACCTAAAACCGAGGGGGTTTCGATGTTTTTCCAAAAACAGTTCTGCTTTGCCGCCACCACCAGATTCCGCGAATCAGCACCAGAAACTCCATTCTGGCACCCTGTCGGGACATGGAATTGGAGGAGATCATAGCCATCATCATCACCACCGCTTCTCCATTGACCATCCATGTTTCCCTCATCTATGAGCGAGTAATCCCCCGTTGTAGGTTATGGGGATGGTAGGGATTGGATGAGACCGTTCATGTAATGGCATCATATTGTTAGGGCATGGTGCCTAGTATCTATTATTAGTGCTTTTTGACTTTGTTGCAACTTGTTATGCTTAATGCTTGTCACTAGGGCCCGAGTGCCATGATTTCAGATCTGAACTTGTTATTAGTTCATTATGATAGTATTGTTTATGGTCTTACCTGCAAGTTGTATACACACGTTGTTGTCCGGAGCCAATGGCCCCGAAGTGACAACAATCAGGATAACCGGAGGGAATTGCTTTGATGTGAGGATCACATGTGTTCACGGAGTGTTAATGCTTTGCTTCGGTGCTCTATTGAAAGGAGTACCTTAATTGCCAGTAGTTCCCTTGAGGCCCCGCTGCAAACGGGCTGGCAGGACAAAAGATGTTGTGCAAGTTCTCATTGCGAGCACGTATGACTATATATGGAACACATGCCTATGATTATTTAGTAGTTGGATGCTTTATCTTATTTATCTGCAATTGCCGTATGTCTTGATTTCCATGTGAATTGTCTTGTCCATGGAACGCCCATCCATCCATCCCTATGCCTATCGCTCTTTAATCCTACTGTTTACTGCGATTGTTACTACTGTCTTTACTTTTATTACTGATATCACTTTACTATTGCTACTACAAAACTGTTGCTACTGATAAACTGTTGTGAGAAAGATTGTTTCTAGGTGCAGCTGAATTGACAATTCAGTTGTTAAGGCTTATAAATATTCTTTGGCTCCCCTTGTGTCGAATCAATAAATTGGGTTTCACTTCCCTCGAAAATACTGCGATACACCCCCTATACTTGTGGGTCATCACACATATAGGCTTTGTGCAGCAGTGAGGAGAATCCTCAAATTCATAGCCTAGTTGGTGAAGTTGCTACCTTTCGCAGCAAGTTTCTCTTTCTCCATGAACACATTGAAATTAAAAGCAGGTGGTGCCATCTACAACAAAATTTGTAAAGTTTATTTAGACTAAGTTTATGATAGATTGAGTTCAACTAATCCAAATTACTAATGAACTCCCACTCAAAAACGACATCCCTCGTGTCTTTTTGGTGATTACATGAACCAAATCCACTACACCAAGTCCGATCATCACGTGAGTCGGTGTAGCTTCAAAGGCGAGCATCTATATGGGCATCATATCAACTATATGACTCATGCTTAACCTTTTGGTCCGTGTTCCGAGGCCATGTCTGTACATGCTAGGCTCGCCAAGTAAGAACCTTACTATTCGCGTGTGTAAAACTGTCTTACACCCGTTGTATGAAAGCGTAGAGTCGAGTACACCCGATCATCACGTAATGTCTTGAAACACGATCCATAGAACGGTGCATACTTAATGAAGAACACATTTTATCTTGATATTTAAATGAGGGATCATCTTACAATGCTACTAAAAGCGCCAAACTAGCAATATAAGATGCGAACATCTAATGTGTAAAGTGGCAATATAATATGGTCCATGCATTTGATCACCATCACATGCATCGTGGTATGATCTCTATCATTCCTTTGTGTGTAAGGCCAAGGTCTATGGAACTTACACGTTAAGTGTGTTGTAAGAGTATCTACCATACATCTACGTAGAACATTACCATATCATGACACTAGCCTAGCAACGATCTAAACTAGATGCCTCTAATTTATCCATTGCAAATTTTACGTGGCTTAGAGTTTTCGGAGATAGAACCGGTCTTACCTACGAACATGGAACCACAACGATGATAACCAAGTTATTAGCGAATCATTGTAAATCAAATATTGACTATAGTAGGAGAGACAGACACCTGCTAGCCACTTATGCAAAACTAGTTACATGTCAGTCGTGGAACCAGTCTCATGTGCGATGACATGTAAGGTTGGTCCGGGCCGCTCATCCCACTATGCCACCAATATCCAAAATACATGAAAGAAGCAATAACATGATCATCATCGCCCACATATAAACATTTGTGTACTACCCGTGCAAAGCACCTAAGCATAGATCAGGCTCTGATACCACTATTGGGTTCACAGCATAGAAAACAAAAAATTTCCTACGATGGGAACTATACGCCAAGATCTACCTACTAGATATAAGCAACGGGTGGATATACATCTATAGAGAACTAACCCTCGAAGACAACAAAGCTTTGTTAACGAGTTGGAACACGTGGATGATGTAGTCGTACGCTTGCCGATCTCAAGATCGTGTGGAAGTCCTAGCGCCACAAATCAGCAGCGCATCCGTCCTCACACACACGTTCAGGCCACTGAACAACCTCCACCTCCTCGCTCTAGTGAATCAACGGAAGCAGCAACTCCTTCCAGACGAAATGCCACCGGGAACATGTATCTCGCTAATCTGAGACCATTGGGAATATATCTAGACGGGGAGAGAGATCCTTCACGAGGATGTGTGCTTTGTGAGGGAGGAGAGGGGGCCTTTTATAGGAGAGGGGGCTCCTCCCCTCCCATGGACGGCGCCCATGGGGGGTGCCCCCACCTCTTCCTCATTCATGTGGTGGAAGCTCCACTCACATCAATTTAGCCTCCACCCAAAGTTCCACTGACATGCATTAAATTTCCACCAAATTTAATGCAACTCTCATTTAATAAAATTCTTTTATTTATTTTATTCAGAATTTTGTTAATTACTTTAATTAAAAAACATTCACATAAAACCCCTTGTAACATTTCAATATCACATGCAGAACCAGTTTTTGCAATTTCACCCGAAACAATTCCGGTTTCCATCGAAATAATTCCAGCGCTTTGCAATTCTTTCGTCTGAAACATATGTGCTCCAAAATGGTGTTTGGCAACCCTTCAGTGTGTCACCCTATGGTTCGCGAATAATGCAGACATGATTGAGACTCCTCTCAAATCAATAATCAGAAGCGGGACCAGGAGATCCATACTGACTCCTACACATTCAACGATGACTTCTGTGATCATGAGAACCTTTAACGTTAGTCACTTAATCCCTTTGTCTCGTGATATATTACATGTCCAAGATTCGATCATTGGTATCCAAATACATAGTTTGATCTCGTTACCAACATGCACTCTTTTCTTGTTCCCGTGATATAACATTCTAGTGGTCACATCACTTGCTTGCAAGCTATCTTAATGTGATATCACCTAGAGGGCCTAGAGTATATCTATCTGTCATCGGGATTGAAAAATTCCACTCTTTATCCATGAGCCTCAACATAACATCTTCGGAGTATCTGAACCCACCTTTATAGTCACCCTTTTACGGTGTGACGTTTGATGTTATCAAGTTACTCTTCTCATGTTAGCAATTAACATGATCTCATGGTCTAAGGATAAAGATTACTTCGTATGATGTTATAGCAATATAAACATAATGACTTTGATCGTAATGCTATACTTCGGATGAATGTTCATCACATCATTTTACAAATGTTGTGACCTTGTTATTAACAACATCCAATATACATGATCAGGAAACTTTGATCATCTTGTTAATCAACGAGCTAGTCTATAAGAGAGACATAACTAGGAACCTTTTATTTGTTTATTAAACACACATGTATTGATGTTTCCTATCAATACAATTATAGCATGCAAAATAAACATCTATCATATACAAGGAATACATAATAACAACTTTATTATTGCCTCTCAAGGCATATTTCCTTCACAGGCCGGCAACATATACTATGTGGATCTATCCGAGATTAGATCTTACAACTTTGAGGCTCTTGTGTGGGAAGAGGAGCCAAGCGTTATATTGGGTATGGAGTAGGAGGATTATGGAATGACCGTACTTTCGAACTCGATCGATTGCTGGCAGAGTATTGCAGAATCGTCGAGCATTCTGAGCTGTAGATGGTGCCACCATATGGCGAGGATGGTACCACCCACTACGATTACTACGACGACTATCCATCAGGTTGATGGATTGTGTGGGTCTGCTCCTGATGTATTCTCTTCAGGTCTACTCTTTATGTGTTCACTTTGTTGAGTGAACGTATATGAATTTTGCAAGTTCTATGGTGCCCGTGTAATACAATTGACGTTCTCCCCGTTCCGGTAGATCGTGTGTTATACCTCTTATAATTTCACTGTTTTTTCATGTGTGTGTAGTAATTCTGATAGATGCTCAGTTTGCAACAATCCTCAAACAACTTACAACTGCAAATTACAGTAGATTATTACAATCCCCAGTAAACTTGATAGTAATAAAATGAAGCATAAAAGTTGCAGCAAAGTCTAGACAACTAAAAAACACCATAACTCGTGTTACAGAAAAGGTCTCTATGGAGCTTGCATCCCGAGACATGTAACAACTGGCTTCCCATGAGAGATGCAGATGAGATTATTAAGTATGCTCTGCGTTAAGGCTTGCCTGTTTTTCAATTCATATAAGTCTTTGCGTGCTATGGTGATTACTGAATCTGTTTTGTTGGCTTCTTGCTCAACAATATCACTAGCATCTTGGAGGGCATCCTCAAATAATCATTCGGCTGAAAAACAAGGATCATTCGAAGCGGTGTGCCATGAGCAATAGGTATTGTCACTACTGCTGTGTGAAACAAAATCTAAACTTGGAGAAGTGGGTCTTTATTCGGCATTCAGAGGGTCATTTGCAGCCTGAAACGAACACAAAACAAGTTATAACAACATTACCATGCAATCACACCACCATGAATTTTAAATGTGTCAATGCGGTAATATATAAGGAAGCAATTAACAGTGGTAGCTCATACATCTATTTCTTCTTGAATAAGTGGACTAGCTGGCGCCATGGAGCGATGCGAGCATGTGCTGCTCTGTGAAATGACTGCTCTACTTGAAGATGGCTGAGACCAAGACAAAACAAGTTACTTAAACAACAGACTTGGGAAACAAACTACAAGTTCATTTTGAATAACAATGCGAGCAATCAACCAAAGTACCTGATGCAGACTGCTCAAACTAGAATGTGCAGAACATGAATAAAACGAATATTAAAACTAAGCCATTATGTTTCTCATATATAAACTAGCCAGGAACTAAACAACGAAATCTGCCACTAATTTAATCATAGACAAAAAAAGAGTAACTCAGCCAATAAAAACACATCAATTGTGAGCCTCAAATATGCTAGCCAGATAATTTCACAAAAAATGAATCAAGCAATCATACATTGAATTATTCATGAATAGCCAGATAATTTCAACGCTTCGGTGGCCTGAGAACAACAAACTAAACCATCAAGTGCCTTGTATTAAAATAGCCAATTCATTTAACTATGATACAAAGTAGATACAAGAGTGAGATGAACTGCATAGAGTTCCTTATGATACATGTGTGGATCTTATCGCTAGTGTGGCCGTGTTATTATTATCAAACAACTCAGATGCAATACACCCGCCCTCTCCATATCTAGGAAATTGAACTAAGAACATGGAACAAAAGCAGATCATAGTGGGGCTAAAATGTTTGATGCTAACTTTTGGCAAAAAAATATGAAAACAAGAAAGACAAATGGTAAATTTAAGCAAACAAAAAATGTGGCAAGGACCAAACTTTGGGTGGGGGGCCTTACGGTAGGTGTTACACGAGATCTACGACGGCTCGTGTGGACGGGAGGAGTTTGTACTCCATTGTTGCTCCTCTGCATAAAGGTAAAGCCAACTATAAATATAAATAGGTTCCAACATGATATACGTTGGCATGAAGTGAAACAAAAGTGATGGGGTCTTACGAGATTATAGGATCCATTCACTCTATGATATTGTGTGCAAACTAAGGCTGCTCCTTGCATAATAACAGCAAATTTGTTTGAGCCGCAGGTTAAGAGGGATCAAATAGATAGTACATAATGGTCAAATAGTATGATCTGTGTAAACGTGTAGTATAGGATAGCAGAACAATAGCACGATGGAAATACTATAGTTTGTAAATCGGAGAATGAGTGAGATAATTTATAATCATATCTCATGTGGACAGGTACAACAAAGAATGTAAACAAATATGTTAATGAATAATAATTCACAAAGAAATAGTACAGTACACAAAAACAGTTCAATGTGTGGAGTTTAAGCGTAACCATAACGGGTTAATTTAGTACTCCCTCCGTTTCAAAATATAAGATGATTTAGCTTTGTGAAAAGAGTGCATCTAGACCTCTTTTAGTATGTAGGTTCATATAGGTTTGGAGTGAACCTACACACTAAAATGAGTCTGGATACACTTCTTTCACAAAGCTAAAACATCTTATATTTTGAAATAGAGGGAGTACATAACAGGTGTATATCAAGTAAAGAACCTCTTAGTTAGGAAATTTAGCACGAATACAATGCATTGCCAATAAAAAAATCGCGCAGGGAGATCTGGTTTTACCTCGGTCGTGGCGGCGTCTAGGCCTCCTCCGCAACCTCACGGATCACGTCGAGGTCGCCGAAGGTGCTACGGTCGTAGTGGGTGTCGATGACGGAGAAGAAGATCTTGGGCGGCCGAGGATACGAGCAGAACGCTGGACCACGACATCCGTGGAGCAGATCCTAGGCGGTCGATGATGTGATCAGCGCGCCAGACAAGAGGGTTCGATGAGCAGACCAGGTGTGCGGGTACGCCGGCTAAAGTGCAGCGGGGATGTTCCGACCGGTGATGTATTCCTGGAGGAGAGAGAGGGGGAGAGCGGTTGGGTTTAGGTACTGCTAGCACTATACTGGGAAAATTACGAGTGAAGTCTCCCACCTACCGAATTTAATAGGGGTCAAATGGGAATTTCGAAGTATCTGAAATTTTGGGGCACGAACCATGTCCGGATGCACGGGATCGTTTTAAAAAGGTGTTCAAAATTTTCATGATGTAGAGTCTTAGCTAGAAGTCGAATGACTCGTCAAAACTCTCTGTGGTTTCTGATATATTAATTAACCGCTCGATGGGTACCTCCAAAAGTTTTTTCATAAAACTTTCAAAGCAACATACAATTTATTACAAGTAAACTTGGCTTGTGGCATTTGAAACAACAAGTACTAGTAAATTGCACGTGCCCTACACACATGAGACTTGGATAATAGACATCTGGCATATCATCACTATATA
Organism: Avena eriantha; assembly: GCA_910589775.1. Lineage (NCBI taxonomy): Eukaryota > Viridiplantae > Streptophyta > Magnoliopsida > Poales > Poaceae > Avena > Avena eriantha. The sequence continues at coordinate 348,714,214 of OU342745.1, read as the reverse complement.
AAATTATAATAGGCAAAGTAGAAAAAAATATAATAGGAAAAATTTGAACTACTATAAGTAAACCGTGTAGGTTGCTTTGAAAGTTTGAAGGAAAAGCTCTTAGAGGTACCCATCGGAGGGGCACGTGCACGCGGGGGGGGGGGGGGGGATTAATATACTATCAGGAACCAAAAGAGAATTCTGACGGCAGGTTCATCTTCTTGCTAAGATTCTGCGTCTTGACAGTTTAATAAAATTAGGTCAAACTTGAGCTACAACTAAGTGCGATAGATTGCTCTTGAATTTAATGAAATTAGGTCAAACTTGAACTACATGTCATAAATTGTATGTTGCTTTGAAAGTTTTATGAAAAAAGCTTTTGGAGGTACCCATCGAGCGGTTAATTAAAATATCAAAAACCACAGAGAGTTTTGACGAGTGGTTCGACTTCTAGCTAAGATTTTGCTTCATGAAAATTTTGAACACCTTTTGAAAACGATCACATGAAATAGGGACAGAGGGAAAATGATATTTCTATTCTCTATGGGAAACCCACAAGCTTGAGGTGCACCTTACACTTAAAGATAACTTTATTTTTTCCACTATGTAGAAGGTGAACCTTAGCGGATGCCACATAGTAGGCCATTTTTTTGAATGGGTAGTAGGCCATATTAAGGTGTGCTTTTTTACACAATGCGGGAGTAGTATATTTATTTGCTTAGACATATGGTCACCTCTGTCCACGTGCTGTACATGCTGAGAGAATGAAACATTAGCAGGGGAAGAGGGCAGCAGGAAAGGTTATCCAAAAGATCGACCATTCACAATACTTCTTATCTTATCTTTATCTTGTCTTATCTCTTACAATACCATACCATACCACTGTATAGTGTACGGATAACTTCAAACACTGACCGTTGGATCAAGACCGGCAAATACAAACATTGCTAACCATTGGATCTTCTTTTCCATTCTTAGCATCTACAAAGATTCTACTGATAGTCTTTAGCATGATGAACGCTAGTATGCGCAAACCTCAAAACACACACTTCATTGCTCAGTTTTAGGATTCTTCTGCTAAATGCATGGACTTGGGTTCAATTTTCATTTTTATGAGGTCCTTGATGTAACTTGTACTTCCACTGACCGTGTTAACTCTCAAGCACCTCGCTCCTACGAGACCTACCACGGTTAAAAGAAAATACAACCACCCCAATTATCAAACAAACTAGACCACAATTTCTTATACGTAATACCCAAGTTTTTAGTACTAGGATTTTTCAAGCTTCCTAGTTAACTTCGCACACTTCAGTGACTTCTTGTCGATTAACGAAATTAGGTCAAACTTGAGCTACAAGTAAGCACGATAGATTGCTCTTGAATTAAATGTATTTTTGGAGGTAGATGGGTGCATATTCTTGTAGTAAACAATGTCGTCAGTGTGAGTTTCCAACTATCAGGAAATAAAATTATCAGTTTTCCGACTAATGACGAGATGGTTCTTTTCCATAAAAAAAGCTCGAAGCAGAATATGGATCTCAATGCCATAAGCCAAGCTTCTAACATATTAAGTGGACCAACGTGTTTTACTTACTATTCTCATATGTTTTTTGAGTTTTCAAACTCCCTAGATAACTAACTCCACCCACTTGAATGACTACATGTCGATTTATCGAAATTAGGTCAAACTTGAACTATAACTAAATTGTAGGTTGCTCTGAAAGTTTTATGAAAAAGCTTTTGGAGGTACTATACCGATCGGGAGGGGTGTCACAATCAATATATGAGAAAAACTAAGAGTTTTGACAACTCGTTCGACTTCTTGCTAAGATTTTTCATCACATGACACTATTTAACGAAATTGGGTCAAACTTGAGCTACAAGTAAGCGCGATAGATTGTGTTGGGTCCGCAGCATAGAAAACAAAAAATTTCCTACGGTGTGAACTACACGCCAAGATCTATCTACTAGGTACAAAGCAACGGGTGGACATACATCCAACGAGAACTTACCCTCATAGACAACGAGCTTTGTTAACGAGTAGGAACTCGTGGTTGATGTAGTCGTACACTTGGCGATCTCAAGATCGTGAGGAAGTCCGAGCGCCGCAACTCAGTAGCGCATCCGCACTCGCACAAACGTTCAAGCCAACGGACAACCTCCACCTCCTCGCTCCAGCGATCCAACGGAAGCAGCAACTCCTTTGAGACGAAATTCCACCGAGAACATGTATCTCTCTAATCCGAGACCATGGGGGAATAATTCTAGAGGGAGAGAGAGAGCCTTCACAAGGAGGTGTGAGGATGAAGGAGGGAATGGGTGGCCTTTTATAGGAGGAGGGGGGTGCCCCCTCTCTCCATGGCCGGTGCATGGGGGGTGACCCCTCACCTCCCCCATTCATGTGGTGGTAACCCCTCCACATTAAAATGCCTCTTCACATTCCCTTTTAAAGTCTCCACTTTAAATGCATTAAATTTCTCCAAATTTAATGCTCTCTCATTTAATAAAACTATTTTTATTAAATTTATTCAGAATTTTGTTACTTACTTTAATTAACAAACATTCACATATAGCCCCTTGCAATATTTCAATATCACATGCAGAACCACCTTCTGCAATTTCACCCGAAACAATTTCCGGTTTCTATTGAAACAATTCCTGCGCTTTGTAATTCTTTCATCTAAAACATATGTGCTCCAGAATGGTGTCCGGTAACTCTTAAGTGTGCCACCCTACGGTTCGCGAATAATGCAGACATGATCGAGACCCTTCTCCGATCAATAATCAGCAGCGGGACCTGGAGATCCGTACTGACTCCTACACATTCAACGATGACTTCTGTGATCGTGAGAACTTTTAACGCTTGTAACTAAATCCCTTTGTCTCTCGATATATTACATGTCCGAGATTCGATCATCGGTATCTCCATACCTAGTTTGATCTCGTTACCGACATGCTCTCTTTTCTCGTTCCCGTGATATAACATTCTAGTGATCACATCACTTGCTTGCAAGCTATCCTAATGTGATATCACCGAGAGGGTCGAGAGTATATCTATCCGTCATCTGGATTGAAAAATTCCACTCTTGATCCATGAGCCTCAACTTAACGCCTTCGTACTACTGAACCCATCTTTATAGTCACCCGGTTACGGTGTGATGTTTGATGTTATCAAGATACTCTTCCGGTGTCAGCAATTAACATGATCTCATGGTCTAAGGATAAAGATTACTTCGTATGATGTTATAGCAATATAAACATAATGACTTGATCGTAATGCTATACTTCGGATGAATGTTCATCACATCATTCCACCAATGGTGTGACCTTGTTATTAACAACATCCAATGTCCATGATCAGGAAACTTTGATCATCTTGTTAATCAACAAGCTAGTCTATAAGAGAGGCATAACTAGGAACCCTTTTTTTATTAAACACACATGTATTGATGTTTCCGATCAATACAATTCTAGCATGTAAAATAAACATCTATCATATATATATAAGGAATATATAATAACAACTTTATTATTGCCTGTCAGGGCATATTTCTTTCAGTATCCCACTTGCACTAGAGAAAATAGTCTAGTTCACATATTGATAAATCTAACACCCATGGAGTTCTGGTGTTGATCATATTTTTCCCTAGGGAGAACTTTAGTAAACGGATCTGCTACATTTAGGTCCGTGTGTACTTTACAAATCTTTATATCTCCATCCTTGACATGCTCGCAGATGGAGTGAAACCGGCGCTTAATATGTTTGGAATTCTTGTGAGACCTCGGTTCCTTTGCGTTGGCTATGGATCCATTGTTGTCACAATAGATCACCATCGGGTCCAACGCACTGGGAACCACACCCAGTTCCGTAATGAACTCTTTCATCCAAACTGCTTCCTGCGCCGCTTCTGAAGCAGCAACATATTCCGCCTCCGTCGTTGATCCAGCCACCACAGGTTGTTTGGAACTCCTCCAACTAACTGTTGCTCCGTTCAAGAGAAATACGTATCCGGATTGAGACTTAGAGTCATCCGGATCGGTGTCAAAGCTAGCATCGACATAACACTTAGCGACTAGCTCTTCTTCACCTCCGTATATAAGAAACATATCCTTAGTTCTTCTCAAGTACTTGAGGATGTTCTTTACCGCTATCCAGTGTTCCGAACCTGGATCAGATTGGTACCTACTAGTCAACCTAATAGCATGTGCCACATCCGGTCTTGTACATAGCATGACATACAAAATAGAGCCTATGGCCGAGGCATAGGGGATCTTATCCATCATCTCTCTTTCTTCCGCAGTAGCCGGACTTTGAGTCTTACTCAATGTCTTTCCTTGCAACATAGGTAAGAACCCCTTCTTACTTTCGTCCATATTAAACGCCTTTAATATCTTATCAAGGTATGTACTCTGCGATAGCCCAATTAGGCGCCTTGATCTATCTCTATAGATTTTAATGCCTAATATATATGACGCTTCACCAAGGTCTTTCATCGAAAATTTGCTGTTTAGATAACTTTTAACACTGTTTAAAAGATCTATATCATTGCTGATCAATAATATGTCATCCACATATAATATCAGAAATGCCACATTGCTCCCACTCACTTTCTTGTAAATACAAGCCTCTCCATAAGTTTGGACAAATCCAAACTCTTTAATCACCTCATCAAAGCGGAGCTTCCAACTCCGGGATGCTTGCTTTAGTCCATAGATGGATCGCTGAAGGTTGCATACCTTATTAGAATCCTTAGGTTGTATCATATAGAACTCTTCTTCAATCTTACCATTGAGGAACACAGTTTTGACATCCATCTGCCATATTTCATAATCAAAATATGCAGCAATTGCTAACATAATCCTAACTGATTTAAGCATCGCTACGGGAGAGAATGTCTCATCGTAGTCAACTCCTTGAATTTGTTGTTGAATTATATGACTTTTCAGAGAGGTAGATGGGTGCATTTTCTTGTAGTAAACAGTGTCGTCGGTACGGTGTGATTTTCGAACTATATCAGGAAAGAAAATTCAATTATTCTAAATTTTTTGAGTGATGACGAGCGAGGTTGTTCTTTTCCATAAAGAAATGTCCAAAGAATAATACTGGATCTGAATGCCAGAAGCCAGGTTTACCGACATATATAGTGGACCAACATGTTGTACCAACGATTCCCATGTTTTATTTATGAGTTTTCAAGCTTTCTAGCTAACGCTGCCCATTTGACCAGATGACTTCATGTCGCTTTATCGAAATTAGGTCAAATTTGAAACTACAAGTAAATTGTAGGTTGCTTTGAAATTTTTACGAAAAATCTTTTGGAGGTACCCATCGAGGGGTCACAATTAATATATCATAAAACACCGAGAGTTTTGACGATATGTTCAACTTCTTACTAAGATTTTGCATCTTGATAATTTAACAAAATTAGGTCACACTTGAGCTACAAGTAAGCGCGATAGATTGCTCTTGAATTAAATGTATTTTCGGAGGTAGATCGATGCACATTCTTGTAGTAAACAATGCCGTCAGTGTGAGTTTCCAACTATCCGGAAAGAACATTGAATTCTACATTTTCCGAGTGAAGACGAGCGATGCTACTAGTTGTTATTTTTATTAAAGAGAAGTCCAAAGGATATTGGATGTGGATGCCACAAGACAAGTGATAGACATATATAGTCGATCGACAACATGTTGTACTTGCGATTCCCATGTTTTATGAGCTTTCAAACTTCCTAGCTAACTCTTCCCATTTTAATGACTTTAAGTCGATTTATCGAAATTAGGTCAAATTTGAAACTACAAGTAAATTGTAGGTTTTGCTTTTAAACTTTTACGAAAAATCTTTTAATTTGGAGGTACCCATCGAGGGGTTACAATTAATATATCTAAAAACAACAAGAGTTTTGACGATAGGTTCAACTTCCTGCTAAGATTTTGCATCTTGACTATTTAACAAAATTAATTAGGTCAAACTTGAGCTACAAGTAAGCGCGACAGATAGCTCTTCAATTAAATGTAATTTTAGAGGTAGTTGGGTCCATTTTCTAGTAGTACGCAGTGCCGTGGGTGTGAGTGTCCAACTACCAGGAAAGAACATTGAATTCTACGTTTTCTGAGTGAAGACGAACGAGGTTAGTTGTTGTTTTCCGTAAAGAAAAGTCCAAAGAATATTGGATGTGGATGCCACAAGCCAAGTTGACAGATATATATATAGTGTATCGACAACATGTTGTACATGCGATTCCCATGTTTTATGGGTTTTGAAGCTTCCTATAGCTAACCCCGCACATTTGAATAACTTTATGTCGATATCTCGGAATTAGGTCAAATTTGAAACTACAAGTAAATTGTAGGTTTTACTTTGATAGATTTACGAAAAAGCTTTTGGACATACCCATTGAGGGTTCAAAATTAATATACCAGAAAACAGCGAGAGTTTCGATGATCGGTTCAACTTCTTGCTCAGACTTTGCATATTGGTACTTTAACGAAATTAGGTCAAACTTGAGCTAGCTACAAGTAAACTCCATAGATTGCTCTTGAATTAAATTTCTTATCATAGGTAGACCATCGGTGCATCTTCTTGTACTAAACAGTGTCGTCGGTGTGAGTTTCCAACTATCAAGAAAGAACATTCAATTCTACATTTTCTGAGTGAAGAATACGAGCGAGGTTGTTCTTTTTCCTAAAGAATAGTCCGAAGAATATTGGATCTCAATGCCACAAGACAAGTTTACATACATATATATTGGACCAACATGTTGTACCAACGAGCGGAAAATCTTTTGGGCTACCTCCAAAAGATTTTTCGTAAAACTTTCAAAGCAACCTACAATTTACTTTTTGGTTCAAATTTGACCTAATTTCGATAAATCGACATGAAGTCATCCGGTCAAATGGGCAGAGTTAGCTAGGAAGCTTGAAAACTCATAAATAAAACATGGGAATCGTTGGTACACCATGTTGGTCCACTATATATGTCGGTAAACTTGGCTTCTGGCATTCAGATCCAGTATTATTCTTCGGACATTTCTTTACGGAAAAGAACAACCTCGCTCGTCATCATTCGAAAAATTGAAAATAATTGAATCTTCTTTCCTGATATAGTTCGAAAATCACACCGTACCGATGGCACTGTTTACTACAAGAAAATGCACCCATTTACCTCTCTGAAAAGTCATATATTTCAACAGCAATCTATCGTGCTTACTTGTAGCTCAAGTTTGACCCAATTTCGTTAAATAGTGTCATGCGATGCAAAATCTTAGCAAGAAGTTAAACCAGTTGTCAAAACTCTCGGTTTTTTCTCATATATTGATTGTGACACCCCTCCCGATCAGTACGGTACCTCCAAACGCTTTTTCGTAAAACTTCCAGAGCAACCTACAATTTGGTTATAGTTCAAGTTTGACCTAATTTCGATAAATCGACATGTAGTCATTCAAGTGGGCGGAGTTAATTAGCTAGGGAGTTTGAAAACTCAAAAACATATGGGAATTAGAAGTAAAACATGTTGGTCCACTTAATATGTCTAGAAGCTTGGCTTATGGAATTGAGATTGATATTCTGCTTCGAGCTTTCTTTACGGAAAAGAACCATCTCGTCATCACTCGGAAAACTGAGAATTTTATTTCCTGATAGTTGGAAACTCACACTGACGACATTGTTTACTACAAGAAGATGCACCCATCTACCTCCAAAAATACATTTAATTCAAGAGCAATCTATCGCATTTACTTGTAGCTCATTTTGACCTAATTTATTTAATCGACAAGAAGTCACTGAAGTGTGCGAAGTTAGCTAGGAAGCTTGAAAAATACAAGTATTAAAAACTTGGGTATTACGTATAAGAAATTGTGGTCCAGTTTGTTTGATAATTGTGGCGGTTGCATTTTCTTTTAACCGTGGTAGGTCTCGTAGGAGCGAGGTGCTTGAGAGTTAACACGGTCGATGGAAGTACACGTTACATCAATGACCTCATAAAAATGAAAATTGCACCCAAGTCCATGCATTTAGCACAAGGATCCTAAAACTGAGCAATGAAGTGTGTGTTTTGAGGTTTGCGCATACTAGCGTTCATCATGCTAAAGACTATCAGTAGAATCTTTGTAGATGCTAAGAATGGAAAAGAAGATCCAATGGTTAGCAATGTTTGGATTTGCCGGTCTTGATCTGATGATCAGTGTTCGAAGTTATTGATACATTGCAAATGTATCTATAATTTTTGATGTTCCATGCTTGGTTTTATCTACTTTCTTGTGTTTTGTCCACACTTTGGAGTACTTTTCATATGATTTCTCGGACTAACCTATTAACAAGAGCCACAATGCCAGCTGCCTGTTTTCTGCTGTTTTTGGTTCCAGGAAGTCAGAAAATGAATATTATCGGAATTGGATGGGACAAAAGCCAAAGTCGCTATTTTACCGGAAGACATCTGGAGCCAGAATACGAGACAGAGAGGGGTTGGGGCCTGACCACACCACCTGGCTACGCGGCCAGGCCTGGCCCGCGCTAGGGGGTGGTCTGGCCGCCCCAGGCACCCCCTCGGCCTCTCTTTTCGCCTATATATTTCCTCTGATACGGAAACCCTAAGGACTCGATCAAAAATCCACGAAAGACTTTGTAGCCGCCGTCGTCTCTTTCCCTAGATCGAGAGGGATCTGAAGCTCTTCCCGAGACCCTGTCGGAGAGGGGAATTCACCTTGGAGGCCTTCATCATCATCATGCAAGCCTCTGGTGTGATGCGTGAGTAGTTCATCTCTGGTCTACGGGTCCATATAGTAGCTAGATGGCTGGTTCTCCTCCTTTGTGCTTTCATGTCTAGATCTTGTGAGCTCCGTTCATGATCAAGATCATCTATTTGTAATCCATACATGTTGGGTTTTCGGGGATCCGATGGATATTGAGATGCTATTTCAGATTGATTATTGATTCTATCATGTCTTTGTTATTTGTGATCTTGCATGCTTTCCGTTGTTAGTAGCTATCTTGGCCAAGTAGATGCTAGCAACTCCAAGAGTTAATATTTATGCTTGATAGTGGGTTCATGCCTCTGGTAATCTGGGGAAGTGACAGAAATCTCTAAGGTACTAGATGTGATATTGCTACTAGGGAGAAAACAACAATCTTTTGTTCATAGAACAATCGTATTGTTTACTTTACACGCAATTCGTAATGCAATAATCTGTTGCTTGCAACTTAATACTGGAGGGGGTTCGGATGATAACCTGAAGGTGGATTATTAGTCATAGATGCAGTTGGATGGCGGTCTATGTATAATGTTGTAATGCCCAATCGAATCTCAAAGGAGTCAAGATGATTAGTATATGCATGTATTGCTTTCTCGATGTTTGTCAATTGCCCCGTTGTAATTTGTTCACCTAGCATGATATTTATCTTAAGGAGAGCCACCTATAGTGAACTATGGACCCCGGTTTACATTCAATCTACAAACTGTTTACTTCTTTGTGTTTACTTTCTGCAAACTATTACTTCCTTCCATTCGATACGTTTAATCCTTTGTTTTGAGCAAAACCGGTGAGATTGACAACCTCATCGTAAGTTGGGGGAAAGTTATGTGGTTGTGTTGTGCAGGTCTCCACATTGCTGCTGGCACCGGTAGTGCGCCCGGCCAAGGCTTAGCTAGCAACACCTTGGGGGTGTTTCCTTGCTCCTACTAGATTGATAACCTTGGTTTCATACTGAGGGAAAACATGCTGTTGTGCTCATCATACCTTCCTCTTGGGGTTCCCCAACGAGCTCGATATATTTTGGGCCATCAACAACTTTTTCTGGCGCCGTTGCCGGGGAGTCAAGGACCTCTTCACAAGGGGAGTCCCTTATAACCAATCTCTTTACTTTGTTATTTTTGTTTTGCTAGTTTCTTTTTGTTTTGTTTGCTTGTTTCTCTATCAAAAACACACAAAAATGACTACTCTGGAAACACTAAGTTGTGTGACTTCACTAGCACCAACAACAATGATTTCATGAGAACACCTATTGCTCCACTTGTTCCTGGAGCTACTTTCTTTGAGATAAAACCCGCTTTACTCAATCTTGTTATGAGAGAACAATTGTCTGGTATTGGTAATGAAGATGCTGCTGCCCATCTAAATAACTTTGTTGAACTTTGTGAGATGCAAAAGCATAGGGATATAGATGGTGATATTATTAAGCTTAAATTGTTTCCATTCTCTTTGAGAGAAAAAGCTAAAGAATGGTTGAATTCCTTAAATAGGAATAGTATTGATTCTTGGACTAAATGCAAAGATGCTTTCATTGGAAAATACTATCCTCCTGCTAAGATTATATCTATGAGAAGTGAAATAATGAAGTTTAAACAATCTGATAATGAACATGTTGGTCAAGCTTGGGAAAGAATGAAATCTTTGGTAAAGAATTGTCCCACTCATGGAGTGACTGCTTGGATGATTATCCAAACCTTTTATGCAGGATTGAACTATTCTTCAATGAACCTATTGGATTCTGCTGCTGGAGGTACCTTTATGACCATCACTTTGGTTGCTGCAACAAAACTTCTAGATAATATGATGGTTAAGTACTCTGAATGGCATATTGAAAGAGCTCCACAAGGTAAGAAGGTAAATTGTGTTGAAGAAACCTCCTCCTTGAGTGATAAAATTGATATTATTATGTCTATGCTTGTTAATGGGAAAACCCATATTGATCCAAATAATGTTCCTTTAGCCTCTTTGGTTCCTCAAGAAGAGCAAGTTGATGTGAACTTTATAAGAAATACCAATTTTAGCAACAATGCCTATAGGAATAATTTTGGTAACAACAATTATAAGCCATATCCTCCCAACAATGGTAATGCTTATGGAAATTCCTACAACAACAATAGGAGTGCTCCCTCTGATCTTGAAGTTATGCTTAAAGACTTTATTAGTAAACAAACTGCTTTCAATAAAACTATTGAGGAAAAACTCTCTAATGCTGAAAGAAATATAACATCACTGGCTGAAGCTCAATCTTCTTTGAATAAAATGGCTACTAAACCTGAAACTAATGATAATCCCTTTGCAGCTACTAATGCCATACAAGTAAGAATTGATCAAAATGTTAGACTATTAGCTGAATTGCATGCTAAGTGGGAAAGAGAGGATGAAATTGCTATAAACATTAGTGTTTCTACTATCACTTCCACTAGTGTTGAGGCTAGTAATAGTTCTACTACTTCAGATGATAATTTTGACTTTGACCTTGATGCTTGCAATATCTCTGAAGTTATTAAGTTCCTACAAAGCTTGCTAAAAGTCCTAATGCTAGTGCTGTGAACATGGCCTTTACAAAACACATTACTGATGCTCTCATAAAGATTAAAGAAGAAAAGATGAAACATAAAGCTTCTATTCCTATAAAACAGGAAGATGGTTGGGGACCCATCATTAATATAAAAGTGAATGATTTTGATTTCAAAGCTTTTTGTGATCTTGATAGTAGTGTTTCTATTATGCCTAGAAAGATTTATGATATGCTTTACTTGCCACCACTTGAAGATTGTTATTTGAATGTCCCACTTGATGATAATGCTAAAAAGAAACTCATGGGGAGTATTAATGATGGGGATATGCCAAAGGGGTATGCCCGACAGGACGTTCCGATTGGGCCGAAGGGCCTGAGAGTGCACCTAGAGGATGGTGATTGGACTACAACGGAAGGAGAGGCCCGGCGACTGGCGACTAGAGGCCCAGGAGCGTAATAGAAGCCTAGTCGGATTAGGTCAAAACCTCCGAATCCTTATCTTGTTCGGTGCTAGCTTGTAAACCCTAGCGAGGTGCCTCATATACAAACCTCCCTAGGGTATCCTAGAGGACACGTTCCATCATACACCCCCTCAAGCGACTCGCTGCATAGCCGCCGAGCTTGCCACCCCTGTAACTCGCTCTCCAATAATCTAATCTAGCAGGAGTAGGTCTTTACCCTCCGGGGGGCCGAACCTGGGTAAACCCATGTGCATCCGCCCCTATCTCGCACCGCAGATGGCCGCAAACTCTTCCTCACGAAACACTCAATCGCTGCTAGTGGCAGCGACTGCCGTGGCCATTTCCACGACAGTGGTGCCCACCGTGGGGCATAGCGGGACTGGCCTGAGTTCTGCGGCGAGACCCTACTCGCCGATCGATCGGCCGCTCACCACCGGTCGCATGATCGCCGTTGGCGGGATCTTACAGATCTTACCAAATAGCTACATCCCGGCATCACGCCCGGTCACTCACGGCGCGGTGATGCCGGTCGGCTCCATCAACCTCTTCGTCGGCTTCTCCGACGCGGTCGACCCAGCTACAATGGTGATCGTCGGCGAATCGCCACCGCACCGCGATCTGCTTTTGGAAGAGCAGGTCCGCTCCATCAGGAGCCTCGTCACCGAGTACGACTCGGCCGCCAGCGACGCGGTCGAGACTAACACCGCCACCAAGGACGACGCCCTGAACGACGACGCCAACTCTGTGACCCCTGCCTCGGTCGACGGATCCATCACCGCCGCATCATGGGAGGACTCCATCACATGAGTCTCCAACCCCGAGGACTTCGAGGACTCCTCCATCCTGGGGATCTTCGACTCCGATTCGGGCTCGGAGTCCCCCGAGGATTTTCGCACCAGATCCAATCGCTTCAACGCGATCTACATGGCGGGCAGCACGGCCGCCCCGCCAGATCCGTTCGCCACGCCGATCCCGCTGACTTCGACGACCACGGAGGTGGAGCAAGCCCGCTTGCGGGTCGCGGAGGCGCAACGCAATGAACTCGCCGAGCGTGAAAAATACCACCTCGAACGAGAGACAGCGCGGGAGCTATCGCTCTATCACCAACGCCGCATCAGGACGCGCCTGAACTCCAACGTGCTGAACTTCAACGATGAGAGCAACCCTGCACGCGCCGCCGAGCGCGAATACTGCGAGAACGCGCCGCCAGGCGGAAGCAACCCCGCAAGACCACCACCTGGTGGACCGGCAACCGGAGCCCCCCACCACCCATGGGCCGCGCGCCCCCGCCGGACCAACCGCAGATCATCATCTCGCCTCAAGCCCGCGACGCCAACGGGCTACCACTATACTCCACCCCGATGGACAACGTCGTCGCGGCCGACACCGCGATCGCCAACCTCGACGTCCAAGGCGACGGCGCGCTATAGATCTAGTACGCCAAGGCCCTACTCGTTAGGGCCGTCGAGCAACAAGTCGTGGGAGTCGACCCGCGGGGGCGGATGTACTCCCGCTCATCAGAAAGCAGGGCGGCATCAAGCGGCCACCCCACTGTGGCCAACGCGTTAATTTGCCCACCACCCTAGCCCCTAGCGAACCAACCACGGGCCGCCAATCCCGTGCTGTCAACCAAGAAGCCGCGACCAGCGAATAACACGGTCGCCGCCAACGGGCAGCCCCTCGACGCCCGAACAAACATCATGAACAACCAGGCGTGGCGGTCGCGCCAGCCTAACGACCTGAGACACACCCTCACCAACCGCAGCAACCCGGAACCAAGAGGCTCGCTCAGTCGAGTCGGGCCGCAATGCTTCGGGCCCATGATTCGCGGGGAAAAGTACCCCGCCAACTTCAAGGCGCCCAAGGAGATCGAAAAGTACGACCCGACGTACGATCCTGCTGTATGGCTAGACACATACCTCATGGCAATTGGAATCGCATGCCACACCGACCTGCTCGTCGCTCGCTAGCACCCCCTGATGATGGAGGGTGCGACCCGGCAATGGATCAACACGCTCCCCGCCGACAGCATCGATTCCTGGGAAGAAATGCGGGACGCCTTCGTCAGGCACTTCGAGGGATCCTACACCCGTGCCACCACCATAGAGGACCTAGAGCGATGCATCCAGGGACAACGCGAGTCGACTCGCCGCTGGATCCAGATATGGCAAGAACTTTGGATCAATGCCTCCGCCATCCACCTAGACACGACGATACATTACTTCAAGAACGCGTGCCGGTACGAACCCCTGGTCACTAAGATCAAGTGGGTCTATCGGACGCTCGACAACATCCCCGACCTCCTCGAGATCGCCAAACACTACGCGGAGGAGGACCCCAACCAAGACTCCGACGACGAGTCGGGAGGAAGACGCCGCACCAGCATCCACGATAGCGGGCGCCTACGTGACATGCGCTACAGCAACACCCGCATCAACGCCAAGAGCCGCACGGATGGGCAAGTCGACTTCGTCGCCAACGCCAGCTATGGCCATCGAGACTCCAAGAACTACCACCGCGATGGAGGAAACTACCGTGATAGTGGCAACTACCGCTCTAACAACACAGCGAGGCTGAAATTCGACCCTGCTACCCTGCTCAATCAGCCCTAAATCTACCATAGCAGGGAGGGAAAAACCCGCCACCCACACCACCACTGATTACCACTCTCTCAAAGAGATTGAGAAGGTGAGGCGAGCAAGGGATGACCCCAATAATAACCCACCTCGGGACAACGGGAATGGTGGCGGCTTCGGCACCGCTGTCGGCGCGCTACACACCTTCATCGGACTCGGCACCAAACGCGAGAAGAAGGTGCTCACCCACGCGGTCGCCATCAACGCGGTGACACAAGTCGACATCACTCGCTTCCTCAACTGGTCCGAGCAGAGTATCACTTGGAGCCACCAGGAACACGCGCCAAGGATCGAATACCGAGGGCGAGTCGCCCTGGTAGTCAGGCCCAAGGTGGTCGACTACTGGCTGCCCAAGACACTAATGGACGGTGGGAGTTCCATTAACATCCTGTACCTAGACACGTTCAAAAGGCTCCAACTCCGAGAAACAGCCATCGAGCCAACTCTAACGACCTTCCACGGCATCGTCCCCGGTCAGAAGGCATACCTGATCGGGAAGGTGACGCTGCCAGTCACCTTCGGCACCCTGGCAAACTACCACACGAAGAGGATCGTATTCGAGCTGGTGAACTTCCACAGCCCCTACCACTGCGTCCTGGGTCGCCAGGCATTCGCAAAATTCATGGCGACCCCGCACTACGCCTACAACATGATGAAGCTCCCTGGGCCAAGCGGCATCATCACCGTCCACGGCGACCCCGACATGGCCGTGGAATGCGAGGACAAAGGCGCCGAGCTCGCCAACACCGTCATCACCACGGAAACCAACCACGCGGAGGAGCTCGCAAAATACGCGGGTAACATTAACAAGGACGACCCCACCATCCTGAAGAAACCAACCGCCGCGAACTCCACGTTCGAGGCGACGACGCACACCCGCACCGTCGAGCTCGTCCCAGGTGACTCCAGCCAGACGGTCACCATTGGGGCGCACATGAGCCCCACATAGCAAAGCGCGCTCATCGGGTTCCTCCGTGAGAACCGTGACATCTTCGCATGGAAGCCATCTGACATGCCAGGTGTCTCGAGGGAACTCGCTGAGCACAAACTCAACGCCGACCCCAAAGTGCGACCAGTAAAGCAGTCGCTACGGCCCTTCAATGAAGGCGCCGTCGAGCAATCGCCGAAGAAGTTTAGCGCCTGCTAGCCGCAGGCTTTATCCGGCCAATCAAATACTCCAAGTGGCTGGCAAACCTAGTCCTAGTTCTAAAAAAGAACAACACATGGAGAATGTGCATCGACTACACCAACCTCAACAACGCCTGCCCGAAGGAGGAGTTCGTCCTACCGCGCATCGATCAGATCATCGACTCGACCGCGGGATCGGAGTCGCCGTGCTTCCTTGACGCTTACACTGGTTATAATGAAATCAAGATGGCGGTCGAGGACGAGGAGAAGACGGCGTTCATTACGCCATTCGGCGCCTTCTGCTACACGTCCATGACGTTCGGCCTCAAGAATGCAGGCGCCACATACCAGAGGTGCATGTAGGAGTGTCTAGCGAGCCAAATTGGCCGCAACATTCACGTCTACATCGATGACGTGGTGGTAAAATCCACCTGCCAGGACGACCTGCTCACTGACCTAGCCGAAACCTTCGCAAACCTGCAGAGGTACAATATCAAGCTGAACCCCGGAAAATGCACCTTCGGTGTCCCCACCGGACAACTTCTGGGATATGTAGTCTCCAAGCGAGGCTCAAAGCCAACCCCACCAAGATCGACACCATCGCGTGACTCGGGAAACCTGAGTGCCTGCGCGACGTCCAGAAGTTGGCAAGAACCCCATGTTCCAATGGGACGCGGAGGCCGCCGCGCACTTAAAGCACTAAAAGAAGTGCTACTCGTGGCCCCACTACTCGCTGCTCCACTCGACAAAGAGCCAATGCTCGTTTACATCGCGGCCTCTACTCGACTCGTCAGCGCCGTGATGGTCGTCGAATGACCGGAAGAGGGCAAGGAGCGCCCCATACAGCGCCCCGTCTACTACATCGGCAAAGTCCTAACAGACTCATGATAGCGCTACCCGCAATACCAAAAAATGGTGTACGCGGTATTCCGAGCACAGCAGCGGCTCCCACACTACTTCCAGGATCATCCAATCACGGTGGTCTCCTCCGTGCCCCTGCAAGACATCATACGCAATCGCGAGGCGACCGGGCGAGTCACCAAGTGGGCCGTCGAAATCGGCGTCCACAACATCAAATACGAGCCCTGCAAAGCGATCAAGTCACAAGCCCTGGCTGATTTCCTTGTAGACTAGGAAGAAGCACAGCAGCCAGAGAAGCTCCCCTACCTCCACTACTGGTCGCTCCATTTTGACGGCTCCAAGAATGCCGACAGCGCATGGGGCTAGGGTTATACTGACCTCTCCCAAAGGAGACAAGCTCCGCTACGTGCTCCACCTCAAGTTCAAGCCCTACACCAACAACATGGCAGAATTTGAGGCCCTCCTTCACGGCATGAGAGCGCTAAGGAGATGAACGTCAACTGCCTACGATGCTATGGAGACTCCGACCTAGTCGCCGGCCAAGTCGCCAGGCCATGCGACACCGTCTCCCCAACAATGATCGCGTACCGCTAAGCTGTCGACCAGTTGGGAGGACACTTCGACGGCTACTCCATCGAGTGGATCGACAGGCGCAAAAACGAGGAGGCAGACGCCCTCTCCCGCATTGGATCGACCCGACAAGCGCCACCAGTAGGCGTCTTCCTCAACATCATCCACAAACCATCGGTCAGCCCACCAAAAGAGATCAACGTCGGGATCCCACTACAACCAGAACCAGCCTTATTTGCCATGATTGTGGAACCTAGCGACTAGACAGCACCATACGTCACCTTCTTGGAACACAAACTCCTACCAAGCAATGAGACGGAGGCGCGAATGATCATGCGCCGCTGCAAATCCTTCGTCATCATCAACGGCGAGCTCCACAGACGCAGCGTGACCGGCGTGTTCCAGCGCTGCGTACAACCAAAAGAAGGCCGCAAGATCCTCCAGGACATTCACGCCAGTGACTGCGGCCATCATGGCTTCGCCAAGTCGCTAGTCGCCAAGGCCATGCGGCACGGTTTCTACTGGCTCACCGCACACGCCGACGCCACCAACATCGTCCAACGATGCGTCGGGTGTCAGAAGTACGCCCACCAGATGCACCCCCTGTCTCGGCACTCAAGACCATCCCCATCACGTGGCCATTCGCCGTATGGGGCATGGACATGGTAGGCCCGTTCAAGAAGGCCCCGTCTGGCTTCACTCACCTCCTGGTCGCAGTCGACAAGTTCACCAAATGGGTCGAGGCCAAGCCAATAAAAAAGTGCGACGGCAAGATGGCCACCAAGTTCCTACGCGAGCTCATCTACCAGTACGGCTACCCGCACAACATCATAACTGACAATGGCACCAACTTCGCCAAGGGGGCCATGGCGGAATTCTATGAAGAGCATGGCATACGACTCGACCTCGCATCAGTCGCCCACCCGGAGTCAAATGGCCAAGCATAACGCGCCAACCAGAGCGTCCTCCACGGGCTCAAGCCGCGACTCTAGGTGCTCCTCGAGTGCACCCCAGGATGCTGGGTCGATGAGCTCCCCTCTGTGATATGGGGATCCACACCTCCGTCAATCGCTCCACCAGGTTCACGCCCTTCTTCATGGTGTATGGCACCAAGACCATAATGCCAACTGACCTGGAGCACGACTCACCTCGAGTCGCCAACTACGTCGAGGCGGCTAACGAGATTGCCCGCCAAGATAGCATCGATCAACTCGACGAGGCATGCGACCTGGCTCGATCCCGCACCACCATATACCAACAAGGACTCCACAGCTACCGAGTGCGAACCTGCACCTTCCAGGAAGGCGACCTGGTCCTACGACTGGCCCAAGACAAGAAGGGCATGCACAAACTCTCCCCCCATGGGAGGGGCCGTTCGCCATAGGCCGAGTCCTTGGCAATGATGCCTACTACCTCATCGACATACGGGGTGACGGCCAGCTGGAGGTCGGGAGGCCATGGAATGTAAACCTCATCAGAAAGTTCTATACTTAGAACCTCACATTGTACTCCGCTGGCATATATAATGAAATTCATCCGAATTGCACAAATTGTGTCCACTCGCCATATTCTTGTGCCACTCGCACTCGTACATATTAGCAGTACGCTACTTATGGAAGTCAACCTCTAGTCGAGCGACCGACACGGCTAAGTAGTGCGGCACAAGGGCACCGGAAATATTCGGGCCGTGGGTCGTCCACGAAAACGCCAACCTGGAGCCGCCATTGGAGTCGCCTAGCCCGACTGGCCCACCGGGCCAAGACAATCGATACACGCTTCTCACAGCGACCTGTCCCTCCCATCCTCGTGTAAAGCGACTCGAACGGTTAAGTACCATGCACGGGGAGTCCGCAAAACGGGAACCACCACGCGGCTCGGGAAACACCAAGTAAGAGAGCTGCCTAGGACTCGCCAAGCGACTGGCTCTCCGGGCCAGGGGAGGAGACGCGTTACAAACAACACATTCACAACCTGCAACAGGAACATGACCAATGTGGTCGGGCACCACGCTCGGGGACTCGCTTACAAGTCAGTCCTACTCACGCTCGGGGACTCGCCACTGAGAAGACGCAAGAGATAAAAATAAGTGCATAACAAAAAAATACACAAACGTATACAATCGAGTTATACCCCATTAAAATTGTCAAGATGCAAAATCTTAACAAGAAGTTGAACCTATCGTCAAAACTCTCATTGTTTTCAGATATATTAATTATGACCCCTCGATGGGTACCACGAAAAGATTTTTCTTAAAACTTTCAAAGCAACCTACAATTTACTTGTAGTTTCAAATTTGACCTAATTTTGATAAATCGACATATAGTCATTCGGTCAAATGGGCAGAGTTAGCTAGGAAGTTTGAAAACTCATAAATAAAACATGGGAATCATTGGTACAACATGTTGGTCCACTATATATGTCTGTAAACTTGGCGTGGCATTCACATCCAATATTCTCTGGACTTCTTATGAAAAAGAACAACCTCACTCATCTTCACTTGGAAAATGTAGAATTGAATGTTCTTTCCTGATAATTGGAAACTCACATTGACGACATTGTTTACTACAACAAGATACACCGATCTACCTCTGAAAATACATTTAATTTCAAGAGCAATCTATCACGCTTAATTACTTGTAGATCAGGTTTGACCTAATTTCGTTAAATTGTCAAGATGCAAAATCTTAGCAAGAAGTTGATCCTATCATCAAAACTCAAGGTGTTTTATGATATATTAATTTTGACTCGTCGATGGGTACCTCCAAAAGTTTTTTTTGTAAAACTACCAAAGCAACCTATAATGTACTGGAAGTTTCAAATTTGACCTAATTTTTATAAATCGACATACGGTCAAATGGGCAGAGTTAGCTAGGAAGTTTGAAAACTCATAAAACATGGGAATCGTTGGTACAACATGTTGGTCCACTATATATGTCGGTAAACTTGGATTATGGCATTCAGATGCAATATTCTTCGGACATTTCTTTACGAAAAAGAACAACCTCGCTCGTCATCACTCGCAAAATTGAGAATTGAATGTTCTTTCCTGATAGATGGAAAATGACACCGACGACATTATTTACTACAGGAAAATACACCCATCCACCTCTGAAAAGTCATATATTTCAAGAGCAATCTATCGTGCTTACTTTTTAGCTCAAGTTTGACCCAATTCCGTTAAATAGTGTCATGATGCAAAATCTTAGCATAAAGTCAAACCAGTTGTCAAAACTCTCAGTTGTTTCTCATATATTGATTGTGAACCCCTGATGGGTACCTCCAAAAGCTTTTTCGTATAACTTTCATAGCTACCTACAAATCTTGTAGTATATAGTTCAAATTTGACCTAATTTTGATTAATTGACATATAAAGTCATTCAAGTGGGCAGAGCGATAAGCTATAGGAAGTTTGAGAAGTCATAAAACACGGGAAATCATAAGTACAATATGTTGGTGAAGGAAATATGCCCTGAGAGGCAATAATAAAGTTGTTATTATATATTCCTTATATATATGATAGATGTTTATTTTACATGCTAGAATTGTATTGATCGGAAACATCAATACATGTGTGTTTAATAAACAAAAAGGGTTCCTAGTTATGCCTCTCTCATAGACTAGCTTGTTGATTAACAAGATGATCAAGGTTTCCTGATCATGGACATTGGATGTTGTTAATAACAAGGTCACACATTGGTGGAATGATGTGATGAACATTCATACGAAGTATAGCATTACGATCAAGTCATTATGTTTATATTGCTATAACATCATACGAAGTAATCTTTATCCTTAGACCATGAGATCATGTTAATTGCTGACACTGGAAGAGTATCTTGATAACATCAAACATCACACCGTAACAGGGTGACTATAAAGATGGGTTCAGTACTACGAAGGTGTTAAGTTGAGGCTCATGGATCAAGAGTGGAATTTGTCAATCCAGATGACGGATAGATATACTCTGGGCCCTCTCGGTGATATCACATTAGGATAGCTTGCAAGCAAGTGATGTGATCACTACAATGTTATATCACGGGAACGAGAAAAGAGTGCATGTCGATAACGAGATCAAACTAGGTATGGAGATACCGATGATCGAATCTCGGACATGTAATATATCGAGAGACAAAGGGATTTAGTTACAAGCGTTAAAGGTTCTCACGATCATAGAAGTCATCGTTGAATGTGTAGGAGTCAGTACGGATCTCCAGGTCCCGCTGCTGATTATTGATCGGAGAAGGGTCTCGATCATGTCTGCATTATTCGCGAACCGTAGGGTGGCACACTTAAGAGTTACTGGACACCATTTTGGAGCACATATGTTTCAGACGAAAGAATTGCAAAGCGCAGGAATTGTTTAATAGAAACCAGAAATTGTTTCGGGTGAAATTGCAGAAGGTGGTTCTACATGTGATATTGAAATATTGCAAGGGGCTATATGTGAATGTTTGTTAATTAAAGTAATTAACAAAATTCTGAATAAATTTAATAAAACAGTTTTATTAAATGAGAGAGCATTAAATTTGGAGAAATTTAATGCATTTAAAGTGGAGACTTTAAAAGGGAATGTGAAGAGGCATTTTAATGTGGAGGGGTTACCACCACATGAATGGGGGAGGTGAGGGGTCACCCCCCATGCGCCGGCCATGGAGAGAGGGGGCATCCCCCTCCTCCTATAAGAGGCCACCCATTCCCTCCTTCATCCTCACACCTCCTTGTGAAGGATCTCTCTCCCCCTCTAGAATTATTCCCCGATGGTCTTGAATTAGTGAGATACATGTTCACGGTGGCATTTCGTCTGGAAGGAGTTGCTTCTTCCGCTGGATCGCTGGAGCGAGGAGGTGGAGTTTGTCCGGTGGCTTGAACGTGTGTGCGAGTGCGGATGCGCTGCTGAGTTGCGGCGCTCGGACTTCCTCACGATCTTGAGATCGGCAAGTGTACGACTACATCAACCACGAGTTCCTACTCGTTAACAAAGCTCGTTGTCTACGAGGGTAAGTTCTCGTTGGATGTATGTCCACTCGTTGCTTTATACCTAGTAGATAGATCTTGGAGTGTAGTTCACACCGTAGGAATTTTTTTGTTTTCTATGCTGTGGACCCAACAGTGGTATCAGAGCCTGATCTATTCGTAGGTGCTTAGCACGGGTAGTACACATATGTTGATATGTGGGCGATGATGATCATGTTATTGCATCTCCTATGTATTTTGGATATTGGTGGCATAGTGGGATGAAGCAGCCCGGACCAACCTTACATGTCATCGTACATGAGACCGGTTCCACGACTGACATGCAACTTGTTTTGCATAAGTGGCTGGCGGGTGTCTGTCTCTCCTACTATAGTCAATATCTGATTTACAACGAGTTGCTAATAACTTAGTTATCCTCGTTGTGGTTCATGTTCGTAGGTGAGAACGGTTCTATCTCCGAAAGCCCTAAGCCATGTAAAACTTGCAATTGATAAATTAGAGGCGTCTAGTTTAGATCGTTGCTGGGCTAGTGTATTGATATGGTATTGTTGTAAGTAGATGTATGGTAGATACTCTTACAACACAGTCAATGTGTAAGTTCCATAGACCTTGGCCTTACACACAAAGGAATGATAGAGATCATACCACGATGCAAGTGATAGAGATCAAATGCATGGACCATATAATCTCACTTTACACATTAGATGTTAGCATCTTATACTGCTAGTTTGGCGCGTTTAGTAGCATTATAAGATGATCCCTCATTTAGATATTAAGATAAAAATGTGTTCTTTCTTGAGTATGCACCGTTCTATGGATCGTGTTTCGAGACATCACGTGATGATCGGGTGTACTCGAATCTACGCTTTCATAGGAACGGGTGTAAGACAGTTTTACACACGCGAATACTAAGGTTCTTACTTGGCGAGCCTAGCATGTACAGACATGGCCTCGGAACACGGACTAAAAGGTTAAGCATGAGTCATATGGCTGATATGATGCCCATATAGATGCTCGCCTTTGAAGCTATATCAACTCACGTGATGATCGGACGTGGTGTAGTGGATTTGGTTCATGTAATCACCAAAAGGACACGAGGGATGTCGTTTTTGAGTGGGAGTTCATTAGTAATTTGGATTAGCTGAACTCAATATATCATAAACTTAGTCTAAATAAACTTTACAAATTCTGTTGTAGATGGCACCACCTGCTTTTAATTTCAATGTGTTCATGGAGAAAGAGAAACTTGCTGTGAATGGTAGCAACTTCACCAACTGGGCTATGAATTTGAGGATTCTCCTCACTGCTGCACAAAAGCAGTATGTGCTAGATACGCCGCTAGGCCCCCCACCAGCTCCTGATGCCCCTGACGAGGAAAAGAATGTCTATGTGACTCGTCAGTAGGACCACAACTTAGTTCTTTACGGCATACTGTATGGGCTAGAGCCAGAACTTCGAAAGCCTTTCGAAAATGGCAATGCCTTTGATACCATGGGAGAATTGAAAATTATTTTCGATACCCATGCTGCCATAGAGAGTTATAATGCTATAGAAAAGTTCTTTAGCTGCATGATGGAGGAAAACAGCTCCGTTAGTGAGCACGTACTCAAAATGTCTGGGTACGCCGATAATCTTGTGTCCTTGGGAAGAGCGATTCCCATTGACTTAGGCATACATCGTGTTCTCCAATCTCTGCCACCTAGCCACAAGAGCTTCGTGATGAACTATAATATGCAGGGCATGAAGAAGTCTCTTCCCGAGCTTCTATCAATGCTTAAGACTACAGAAGTGGAGATTAGGAAAGAACATCAAGTGTTGATGATCAATAGGACCACCGGTTTCAAGAAGGACAAGAAAGGCAAGCACAAGGGAAAGAAGGGTGGCAAGTCTGTTGCCACGCCTGAAAAGAAACCCCGGGCTGACCCTAAGTCTGACACCGAGTGCTACTATTGCAACGGGACTGGCCATTGGAAGCGCAACTGCCCCAAGTATTTGGCGGACAAGAAGTCCAGCAAGGCAAACAAAGGTATATGTGATATACATGTTATTTATGTGTACTTGACTAGTACTCGCAGTAGCACCTGGGTATTTGATACCGGATCGGTTGCTAATATATGTAACTCGGTTCAGGGGCTACGGAACAAGCGACAACTAGGAAGGGATGAGGTCAGGATGCGGGTCGGCAATGGATCAAGAGTTGATGTGATCGCCGTCGGGACGCTACCTCTCCATTTTCCATCGGGATTAGTTATAAACCTAAATAATTGTTATTTGGTGCCTGCACTAAGCATGAACATTGTATCTGGATCGTTTTTGATGCAAAGTGGTCATTCCTTTAAATCTGAAAACAATGGTTGTTCGATTTATAAGAATGATATCTTTTATGGTCATGCACCTATGTTGAATGGTTTATTTCTGTTGGATCTCGATAGTAATATTACGCACATTCATAATGTTAATGCTAAAAAGATTAAACTTGATGATGATATGTCTACATATATGTGGCACTGCCGTCTAGGTCATATTAGTGTTAAACGCATGAAGAAACTCCATTCTGATGGACTTTTGGAATCACTTGATTTTGAATCATTTGATACATGTGAGCCATGCCTTATGGGCAAGATGACTAGAACGCCGTTTTCCGGTTCAATGGAACGGGCGACAGATCTATTAGAAATCATACATACTGATGTGTGTGGACCAATGAGTGTGTCGGCACGAGGTGGATATCGTTATTTTGTTACTTTCACGGATGATTTGAGTAGATACGGGTATATCTATTTGATGAAACACAAGTCTTAAACTTTTGAAAAGTTCAAGGAATTTCAGAATGAAGTGGAAAATCATCGTAATAGAAAGATCAAATTTCTACGGTCTGACCGTGGAGGAGAGTATCTAAGTTACGAGTTTAGCACACACATGAAAGAGTGTGGAATAGTTTCACAACTCACGCCTGCCGGAACACCACAACGTAATGGTGTGTTGGAACGTCGTAATCGTACCTTATTGGATATGGTTCAATCTATGATGTCTCTGACTGACTTACCTCTGTCATTTTGGGGTTATGCACTGGAAACAGCTGCATTCACTTTAAATCGGGCACCATCTAAATCCGTTGAAACGACACCTTATGAATTATGGTTTGGAAACAAACCTAAGCTGTCATTTCTTAAGGTTTGGGGATGCGATGTTTATGTGAAGAAACTTCAACTGGATAAACTCGAACCCAAAGGGGAAAATGCGTCTTCATAGGATACCCTAAGGAAACAATTGGGTATACCTTCTATCATAGATCCGAGGGCTAGGTTTTTGTTGCCAAGAATGGATCCTTTCTTAAGAAGGAGTTTCTCGTGAAAGGTGTGAGTAGTCGGAAGGTAGAACTCGAAGAGGTTATTGAACCTTCTCTTCATGGAATGGCGAGTGGCGCAGCACCAGAAGTTGTTTCGGAGTTGACTTCACCTAATAAAGAGAGATCTAATGATAATGATCATGAAACTCCGAAAGAGGACACTACCGAACCTCGCAGGTCAAGCAGGACACATGCAGCTCCTGAACTGTACGGCAATCCTATTGTGAATTTCTTGGTTGATGAAATGGATGACCCTGCGACGTATGAAGAAGCGATGATGAGCCCGGATTCCAACAAATGGTTAGAATCCATGAAATCCGAGATGGAATCCATGTACGAGAACCAAGTTTGGAACTTGGTGGACTTACCTCACAACCGAAAGGCCGTTGAGAATAAATGGATTTTCAAAAGAAAAACTGATGCTGATGGTAATGTGACCATCTATAAGGCTCGACTTGTAGCAAAGGGGTTTCGACAAATTCAAGGAGTTGACTACGATGAGACATTCTCTCCCGTAGAGATGCTTAAATCGGTTAGGATTATGCTAGAAATTGCTGCATATTTCGATTATGAAATATGGCAGATGGATGTCAAAACTGTGTTCCTCAATGGGAAGATTGAAGAAGAGTTATATATGATACAACCTAAGGGTTTTGTCGATCCTAAGGATGCTAATAAGGTATGCAAACTTCAGCGATCCATCTATGGACTGAAGCAAGCATCCCGGAGTTGGAATCTCCGCTTTGATGAGGTGATCAAAGAGTTTGGATTTGCCCAAACTTATGGAGAGGCTTGTATTTACAAGAAAGTGAGTGGGAGCAATGTGGCATTTCTGATATTATATGTGGATGACATATTATTGATTGGAAATGATATAGATCTTTTAAATTGTGTTAAAAGTTATCTAAACAGCAAATTTTCAATGGAAGACCTTGGTGAAGCGTCATATATATTAGGCATTAAAATCTATAGAGATAGATCAAGGCGCCTAATTGGGCTATCGCAGAGTACATACCTTGATAAGATATTAAAGACGTTTAATATGGACGAAAGTAAGAAGGGGTTCTTACCTATGTTGCAAGGCAATACATTGAGCAAGACTCAAAGTCTGGCTACTGCGGAAGAAAGAGAGATGATGGATAAGATCCCCTATGCCTCAGCCATAGGCTCTATTATTTATGCCATGCTATGTACAAGACCAGATGTGGCACATGCTATTAGTTTGACTAGTAGGTACCAATCTGATCCAGGTTCGGAACACTGGATAGCGGTAAAGAACATCCTCAAGTACTTGAGAAGAACTAAGGATATGTTTCTTATATACGGAGGTGAAGAAGAGCTAGTCGCTAAGTGTTATGTCGATGCTAGCTTTGACACCAATCCGGATGACTCTAAGTCTCAATCCGGATACGTATTTCTCTTGAACGGAGCAACAGTTAGTTGGAGGAGTTCCAAACAACCTGTGGTGGCTGGATCAACGACGGAGGCGGAATATGTTGCTGCTTCAGAAGCGGCGCAGGAAGCAGTTTGGATGAAAGAATTCATTACGGAACTGGGTGTGGTTCTCAGTGCGTTGGACCCGATGGTGATCTATTGTGACAATAATGGAGCCATAGCCAACGAAAAGGAACCGAGGTCTCACAAGAATTCCAAACATATTAAGCGCCGGTTTCACTCCATCTGCGAGCATGTCAAGGATGGAGATATAAAGATTTGTAAAGTACACACGAACCTAAATGTAGCAGATCCGTTGACTAAAGTTCTCCCTAGGGCAAAACATGATCAACACCAGAACTCCATGGGTGTTAGATTTATCACTATGTGAACTAGATTATTGTCTCTAGTGCAAGTGGGATACTGAAGGAAATATGCCCTGAGAGGCAATAATAAAGTTGTTATTATATATTCCTTATATATATGATAGATGTTTATTTTACATGCTAGAATTGTATTGATCAAAAACATCAATACATGTGTGTTTAATAAACAAAAAGGGTTCCTAGTTATGCCTCTCTTATAGACTAGCTTGTTGATTAACAAGATGATCAAGGTTTCCTTATCATGGACATTGGATGTTGTTAATAACAAGGTCACACCATTGGTGGAATGATGTGATGAACATTCATCCGAAGTATAGCATTACGATCAAGTCATTATGTTTATATTGTTATAACATCATACAAACACTACAAGAAATCCGGTCTATTGCAACAATATTTATTGCTACAGCTATCTTTTGTTGCAATAAAATGCAATATTACCAAAAAATTCCATTTGGTGGCAATAGGACCTACATAATGCCACAATTTCGTTTTGTCGCATTAAGCACTGTTTATGTTGCGATAGAGGTCACATATTGCAACAAATTATGAAGTCATTGTAATATGGGAGAGATATTGCGACAATCATGTTTTGTTGCGTGAATTAGCTATTTTGTTGTAATAAAGACTAGGTACTGCAATAAAATAGATCTTCGTGGTAATATTAGGCTAGATATTGCAACAATTTTTCAACGTCGCGCTAGTCTCAAATGTTGTTGCAAAAATGCCTTTGTATGCACCAAAATATGTGGTGGTCGTAATAGCTCATTTTTGCGTCAATTTCATGATGTTGCAATAGCTATTACATATTGCGACAAGTTGTATATCCATGGTAATATGTAGAACATATTGCAACAATCCCTACTGTTGTGAAAAAGGAAAAAGATGTTGCAACAATACTCTTTAAAGTGGTCTATGGTTTCTGATATTTTTCTTTCTTTGGGGTCTACTAGTTTACATAGGAAAGGGGTAGCTTATTAAAAAAACAAATCAGTGATTGATACCTTCTAGTTTAACTAGTACCAGGTAATCATGAATTCATGATTAACTAAGATCGTGCATTCAAGGGAGACAGAGAAACTGATGATTGATGCGAGATGGCGGACACATGCTACAGTGGACATGCGTGTGGTGTCGATGCACAAAACAGTGTCCTAATCTCGTTAAGAGGATTTAAACAGTACAGAAAACAAATTAAAGGCAGTTTTTTATAGCATCAGAACTAGAAGCAATGGAGGTCGAACACCAGGTAGTTGACAAAGTATAGGAAGGCATAGAAAATAATGGAGCCAGACGCAAAGAAGGCCTTCATAAATTCTGGATTCTAGTTTGCCTAGTAAACGATCTCCTTTTGGTCTTGTTAACATTAAATCACTCGCTCCCACTTATTGCCTATAGCTGATTTGATGTGGTGTTGAAAACTTCATGCTTCCTTATCGTGAAGAACCATATAGCTAAAATAAACAAAGTTTGTTACTCCTATGTGGTGGTGTGGGCACTCTCAGGTCACTAGCTCTTGTGGCTTGGTCATACGCACCACCATTTTTAGTCCTCCATGCAAAGATGGATGTAGGTGAGTACCGAGAAACCTCACCAGAGGCTATGACCAACAGGAACAGAACATTGAATAGAAGCCGAACATACATCAGAGCCTCCTAGCCAGATGCTAGAAAGAATGAAGAATGGATTTCTACAGGTAGTGCGGAATTATCAAAGCACTCACAGAAAATTATATACTCCCTCTGTTCCAAAATAAGTGACTTGAGTTTGTCTAGATTTAGATGTATCTAGACACATTTTAGTATATAGATATATGTGAATTTAGACAAACTCAAGTCCTTTATTTTAGGACGGAGGGAGTACATTCCACTAAATATTAGAATACCAAGCGCAACCAGACAATTTAACTAGCAGGTGTTCCTTCGCAAAAAAAACTAGCGGGTGTTAGTACATGTTTAACAGCCATACATGTTCATCGACCATCTGACACAGAAATCATGGTGTGCAGAGATTGTAACTAATACATGACTGTCACAAATGTTCAGGAGCCTGCTAACACCAAAACTAATTTAATGGGGGTAATAGAGGAAATATGCCCTGAGAGGCAAAAATAAAGTTGTTATTATATATTCCTTATATATATGATAGATGTTTATTTTACATGCTAGAATTGTATTGATCGGAAACATCAATACATGTGTGTTTAATAAAAAAAGGGTTCCTAGTTATGCCTCTCTTATAGACTAGCTTGTTGATTAACAAGATGATCAAGGTTTCCTGATCATGGACTTTGGATGTTGTTAATAACAAGGTCACACCATTGGTGGAATGATGTGATGAACATTCATCCGAAGTATAGCATTACGATCAAGTCATTATGTTTATATTGCTATAACATCATACGAAGTAATCTTTATCCTTAGACCATGAGATCATGTTAATTGCTGACACCGGAAGAGTATCTTGATAACATCAAACATCACACCGTAACAGGGTGACTATAAAGATGGGTTCAGTACTACGAAGGTGTTAAGTTGAGGCTCTTGGATCAAGAGTGGAATTTGTCAATCCATATGACGGATAGATATACTCTGGGCCCTCTCGGTGATATCACATTAGGATAGCTTGCAAGCAAGTGATGTGATCACTAGAATGTTATATCACGGGAACAAGAAAATAGTGCATGTCGGTAACGAGATCAAACTAGGTATGGAGATACCGATGATCGAATCTCGGACATGTAATATATCGAGAGACAAAGGGATTTAGTTACAAGCGTTAAAGGTTCTCACGATCATAGAAGTCATCGTTGAATGTGTAGGAGTCAGTACGGATCTCCAGGTCCCGCTGCTGATTATTGATCAGAGAAGGGTCTCGATCATGTCTGCATTATTCGCGAACCGTAGGGTGGCACACTTAAGAGTTACCGGACACCATTTTGGAGCACATATGTTTCAGACAAAAGAATTGCAAAGCACAGGATTTGTTTCAATAGAAACCGGAAATTGTTTCGGGTGAAATTGCAGAAGGTGGTTCTGCATGTGATATTGAAATATTGCAAGGGGCTATATGTGAATTTTTGTTAATTAAAGTAATTAACAAAATTCTGAATAAATTTAATAAAAATAGTTTTATTAAATGATAGAGCATTAAATTTGGTGAAATTTAATGCATTTAAAGTGGAGACTTTAAAAGGGAATGTGAAGAGGCATTTTAATGTGGAGGGGTTACCACCACATGAATGGGGGAGGTGAGGGGTCACCCCCCCATGCGCCGGCCATGGAGAGAGGGGGCACCCCCTCCTCCTATAAAAGGCCACCATTCCCTCCTTCATCCTCACACCTCCTTGTGAAGGATCTCTCTCCCCCTCTAGAATTATTCCCCCATGGTCTCGGATTAGCGAGATACATGTTCCCAGTGGCATTTCGTCTGGAAGGAGTTGCTGCTTCCGCTGGATCGCTGGAGCGAGGAGGTGGAGGTTGTCCGGTGGCTTGAACGTGTGTGCGAGTGCGGATGCGCTGCTGAGTTGCGGCGCTCGGACTTCCTCACGATCTTGAGATCGGAAAGTGTACGACTACATCAACCACGAGTTCCTACTCGTTAACAAAGCTCGTTGTCTACGAGGGTAAGTTCTCGTTGGATGTATGTTCACCCGTAGCTTTGTACCTAGTAGATAGATCTTGGCGTGTAGTTCACACCGTAGGAAAATTTTTGTTTTCTATGCTGCGGACCCAACAGTTGGTCCACTATATATGTGTAAAAACTTGGCTTGTGGCATTTAGATCCTTATTCTT
Source organism: Avena eriantha (assembly GCA_910589775.1). Taxonomy (NCBI): domain Eukaryota; kingdom Viridiplantae; phylum Streptophyta; class Magnoliopsida; order Poales; family Poaceae; genus Avena; species Avena eriantha. The sequence goes on along the minus strand of OU342745.1, from coordinate 348,683,376 downwards.
CGGACTTCCTTTATAGGAGAGAATAATCTCGATATCACTCGAAAAATTGAGAATGTTCTTTCCCGATAGTTGGAAACTCACACTAACAGCATTGTTTACTACAAGAAGATGCACCCATCTATCCTAGAAAAGACATTTGATTCAATAGAAATCTATCATGCTTACTTGCTTGTAGCTCAAGTTTGACCTAATTTCGTTAAATAGTCAGGATGCAAAATCTTAGCAAAAAGTTGAAACTATCGTCAAAACTCTCGGTGGTTTCTAACATATTGATTGTGACCCCTCGATGGGTGCCCCCCAAAAACTTTTTCGCAGAACTTTCAAAGCAACCTACAATTTACTTGTAGTTTCGTTGAACTATCATGACATGCTTTAGGTTGGTTGGTTGAATCTTACTAGTGCATGCAAATTCTTCGGTGACAAATGAGTGCGATGCTCCGGAATCAAACAACACTCTTGCTAACACTGAGTTGACAGAAAACACACCCAGCACGACATCTGGCACTTCCTGGGATTCTTCGGCGTTCATGTGGAAGGGACGGTTGTTGCGGTTGTGAGGGTTCCCTAGGGTGAATCTTCTTCCGGGCTGAACACGACGCTGCTGTTGAGCTGGGGCATTCACATTGGCATTGGCAGCAACCTTCTTGGGACACTCGTTCGAGTAGTGACCCTTAACTCCACACTCGAAACAAGTAACCTGGGACTTGTCCTTGGCTGCGATAGGCACAACATTGCTTCCAGTTCTGAGTGCAGTGTTGTTGTTGTTGTTGGACTTTGGCGGCGCACGGTTGAAGTTGTTGGAGTTGCCGGGGTTGTTGTTGTGATTCCCACTAGACTTCACATTTCCTCCGCTACGGTTGGGGTAGCTTGGACGCGACATTGGGGGTCTATTGTTCCTCGGGGCATATCCTGCAGATGGGTTGGGACGGTACTTTTGGTGACTGCTAGATCCAGCTTGGTGCATCATTCTACGATTGTGGTTGACATTGGCTTGGTTGATCTTCCCTTCCATCTGGATGGCAGAGTTAACTAGCTCTTCGAGATCATCAAAACGAATGTTACTAACACCGTCTGCATCTCATCATGTGGTCCATTCAAGAATCTCTCCTTCTTCTTGGCCTCGGTGTTGATTTCATCAGGGGCATACCTAGCGAGCGACAGGAATTTGTCACGATATTCCACTACAGTCATTCTTCCCTGCTTCAGGTCGCGGAATTCATCTCTCATTCGGGTGACTAATCCTTGCGGCACATGGGTGCGGCTGAACTTGGTCTTGAACTCTTCCCACGTCATCACTTGCCCGTGGTTCATTGTGCGGGTGCTGTTCCACCATGCTCTTGCATCTCCTGCCAGATAGTGCGTGGCAAACATAACTTGCTCATGTGCATCAACTCTGGCGACTTCGAGGTTATTCTCCATGGTCTATAACCAATCATCTACATCTAGTGGGTTCTCTAAGTTGCTAAAGATAGGGGGATTAGTATTCTGGAAGTTCTTCAGCTTGGATCCTTGATGATCCTGATTTCCATGACCTTGGTTGTTTTGGGCCATTTGAGCGATCTGCTGCAGAGTTGCTAGGTTGGCTTGGCGTTCTGCCCTGCTAGCTTCACGGTCGGCAACTAGCATCTGCATAATCTGCAGCATCGGGTCCTGCGATGAGCTGCTCCCTCCGGGGTTTCCACGAGTCATCTGAAGATTGAGATATATAAAGGGGTAAGAGCGAAAGTTCTAAGGTTCATGGTTTTGGTTTCGAAAGCTAAACTTTGAGTTTGACTTAGGTTTTGCAACTAACTTCCTTTTCATTCATTCCAAACAAGCACACGATACTAACACACACACACCACAACAACAAAGGAAAACAGATGGTTTTAAGAACTATCCTCACTCTACGATAGTGCTCTAGTGCATCTAGTCATCATCGATGAAGTCAGAGTCATCATCGTCGGTGTAGAAGTCCAAAACATCTTCCTCAAGATAGTCATCATCGTTGCTGAGGTAAGAGTCCATATCTCCCTAGATGGAGAATATCATTTTGCGGCCCGAAAGTTGGGGTGTACAGGCAACACGGTACCCAAGTTCCCTGAAATCAGCCGGGATGACTACAGTTGGTGTGCCAAATACTCAGAGGGTCTTTTTTGGCATGAATTCAACTTTATGTTTCAATACAAAAAATCAGGCTAACGGCCGTCAAGTTGGGCCCCCGTCAGTTCTCGCCGTTATGTCGCTCCCGTCGCTTAGGCGGGGTGGTTATCACGTAGGCTTGCAGCGTTGGCACAGTGGATAGGACAACACCCCCTACCCAGTGTATTGACGTGACAAAACAAGGCAGATGTATCGGCATTATATTTATTTTTTGTTTACTCAGAAGTCAGAACGGCCACCGCCACCGCCACGCGTCTCTCCTTGGACTTTCGTCCCAATCGTTAACCACTACCTTAAAAGCGCATTGACAGTTCCACCATTCCCCTGCCTCGCAGAAACCACTCTTCTTCTTCCTGTCATCTATCTTCTTCCCGTCTTCTCCTTGCCGCCATGGAAGATCTACGCACTCTAGAGACAAGCTTCACTACCCATGACAATAAGAAGATAGACGTTGTCTACACCAACTAGGAGGAGACAGTGGTGCGTGTCCTGAGGATGTACGAGGGTTGGCTTGGGATAGACGAGGACAAGTTTGTGGGATTGGACCTCGAGTACACCCCGGAGCACCCATATGAAGGGAGTGAAGTTGCCGTCGTTCAACTGGCCATGCAGAAACACATTCTCGTCTACCACCTCTCCCGGTTTGTAGATCTGCTCTCTGTAGCTAACCGCTTTTAGGGTTTTCTCCTCTTGTTCTTTATCCACTTGCTCATCTTGCAAGTACTAGATTTTATTTAGGACCAACTAAATTAGGGTTTCCCTATGTCTCAATCGACTGAGATTTTCTTTAGTCTCAATCACCTAAGAAAAGTACAACCGTAGTTAAAAGAATTGTGCAACTCGTTCAGTCGACTGAGAAATAGCAAAACCGAATAAATTATGACAATACAATGTTGAGAGTCTTGATCTTGCATTTACTAAAATTTTCAAAATTATATTGAGATGATGATCTTGCATTGACAAAATATTTTTAGTTACATATTTTAGTGATGACAAACTACATACTTTCAGGACTGGCAGGAAATGTCCGGCGCTGCACCAGTTCCTTGTAGGAAAGGGAATTGTTTTCTACACTGTCGATAAAACAACTAATTTTTCGAAATTTTATCAAGAGGAAATTATAATTCCTGCGCACAACTGGATCGATATTCAGAGTCTTGTCAAGATCCTAGGGTGCTCGAGGAAGGATGGAATGGCATCACTCGCAACTAGAATCCTCGATGAGTCGTATGACAAAATGAAGGAAGATTTCCCTACGGATAGGCATGATTTCTAGGACGAGTGGCCGTTGTCTGATATAAACCTGAAGTATGCAGCCATAGATGCTTACGTGACCTACCAGTTGTATAAGAAGATCCATTTTTTTCTATGTTACCTCGTGTTTTGCCCTATTTGCAAGAGGGAAGACGAGCTTAGGGGAGCCCTTTGTAGAAAAAGCAGAATAGCTGAGTTTGAAGCTGCATATGCAAAGAAATTGGCTGCATCTGAAGCAGCCGATAGAGAGGCTGCAGAAGCAGCTAAAAGAGAGCTTGCAGCTGAAGAAGCAGCTGACAGAGAGGCTGTAGCTGAAGCGGCAAACAGAGAGGCAGCATCTTCTAGCGGCAACAATCAGGCCTGTGTGCACCGCTAATTGTGCCGCAGGACGCTGAAGATAGGTAAGCCAAGTCAGATGCCAGGTGGGACAAAGCAGTTCGTGAGCTTTGGAGTACCTAGAATGGTCGCAGTTCGTCGCCTAGGAACGATGCGAAGCGTCTCAAGTGGTCTGATGAGGAGTGAATTAAATTTTACTTGTCAGTGTTATATTTCTGTTTTGTGGAACTCAGTTAGCTTGCCAAGATGCCTAGCGCCTCAAGTGATACTAGTAAAATAAATTTAACCCTCGTTGTGTTATGTTTATGTATGTGTCTTGTAGCTTGTCAAGATGGTAGCTTGTTAACTGGCAGTTTGAAAGAGTGCCCTTTTCCTCTCTCGCTAAACAGATATGTTTCATTTTTCCCAAATTGGTAGCAAATCTAGAGAAGATTCTCACTTCGATATTTTGTTCCCTTTTGGACCTCTTTTTGCCTCTGATCAGGTAGCAAATCTAGAGCAGCAAATCACACCAGGAAGAATACATTAATTCAGAAAACAAAAAAAATGTAGATATAGCTATGCGCAGCTAAATAGGATATAGCGATAGAAAGTAACGAGGTACGATGCATTCAGCCAGAAATAGGATATAGCTAGAAAGAAGTTGCTTAGCAGCAGCAGCCGCCGCAGCTGCATGCACATCCTGCAAGCGCCCGCGCCTCCGCCTCCTCCCTCCGACGCTTCCTCCACTTCTTGCTGCCCAGTTGTTGGACTTGGGGGCCTTGGGCCTGAGTGGAGGCATGCGACCGTCTTTGATGGCCACCCGCTGGAGGTTTCGGAGGTGAATGCAGAGAGCCCGGTGTTCAGCGATGTAGGCGTTGATGTGCACGATCTCGCGCTTGCCGCTTTTGTGGATGTTGGAGCCCGTGGCCTCTGCATGCTTTAGTAAGGTGTCCATGTTGGTGCTGCCGCTGCCGCGACTCGTCAAGCAGTAGGCGATCCCCTTGTGGAAGGGGCATCTGTAGTAGGGGCTCCTGAAGAAGGCGTCGTACTGGCCGACCCATAGCCTCCTCAGCACCTGACGAGCCTTGGTGTGAATGGACTCGTTATCGCTGTAGACGTCACTGCCAGAAACCTATTGGAAGAAAAGGAAAATGGGAGAGTAGATGATGTAAGAAGATCGAGCAATCGAAATGCGAACAAGCGAATCCTAATAAACCAAGATCTAGCATCCAACGATGGGAATGGTAGAAGAACTAGGGGAGGGGAGCAAACCCTAGTTACCTCCGACCATGCGTCATCGATGCCGGTGCCGTAGGGGTTCAGCGGAGCGACGTACTTATCTGGATCATAGCCACCCAAGAGTGCGTGATCCGCGTGTGACCGGCGGGGGCCTCCTCGCTGGCGGGGGGCTCCGCTTCGGCGGCTCCGTTGGTAGCGAGGACGGGGTCATGGATGGGAACGTCGGCTGCCATCGATGCCTCGACTAGGGCCTAGACAGGGACGCCGACTGCTTTCAACGCGTCGAGGGGGACCGGCAAGGAGATGGGGGCCTCCTCGCCGATAGTCACGGAGGCGACGATGGCGACCTTATCCTCCTCGGCCATCGCCGGGGTGGACGGGGTATTCTCGGGAGTTTGCGGATGCTGGTGGGACAGTGGAGAGGGTTGCGTGGGGAAAGTGAGCGAGAGTGGGAGTGGGTGTGCAGAGAGGGGCTCTATAGTTAAGGTGGATAGAAGCAAGGCACGTTTCGTTGCACCACCGTGCAACGTGCCGTGCAGTCTATTGCACCGTGCACCACGACACCCACACGGTACGTCACGTTTTTTTCTCGGGCCATGCATGGCAGTTCTATATTGAGCCACATGCAAAGGGCGTACACACAATTTCTATGTACGAAGTTTGACATGGCCCTAAAATTAGCGATAGTTAAACACATGTAGAGGGGAAGGTAGGTGGCTATACGGTGAGATTTGTGGGGTTGTGATAGATTCGGTAAAGGGATGTGTTGATGGCTGCGAGTGACTCGATGAACCGGAGCCGTTAGGTCTCGTCGAGCTCAGCTGTTCGGCCTCCGGCTAGCGCGTGCAAGCTTCTTAAGGTGGGCCCCAGTTGGAAGTGAGATTGAGAGCCGCTGCATAAAAAATGGGATGTGTCTTATTAAAATCAAGTGGCAATAAACTGCAGTTGTCCATCGGCGACCGTGCACTCGATGACACATGTGTTGTGGCGTAGTAGTAGCAGTAGTAGGCTTCTCAGACTTGATTAAACGTGACATGACCGCTCGACGAATTTTTCCATGGACGGCATCGTGTTCCTTCTTGTAGAGGGAGACGTCAAGATGGGGCCTCGTCAAAATGGTAGCTCGTTAACTGGCAGTTTGAAAGAGTACCCTTTTCCTCTCTCGCTAAACATATATGTTTCATTTTGCCCAAATTGGTAGCAAATTTAGAGAAGATTCTCTCTTCGATAATTCGTTCCCTTTTGGACCTCTTTTTGCCTCCGATCAGGTAGCAAATCTAAAGCAGCAAATCACACCAGGAAGAATACATTCATTCAGAAAACAAAACAAATGTAGATATAGATGTGTGCAGTTAAATAGGATATAGAGATAGAAAGTAGTAGGTTGCTTAACGAGGTTCGATGCATTCAGCTAGAAATAGGATGCAAGCAAAATATAGAAAATCAAAAGAAGCTACTTAGCAGCAACAGCCGCCGCAGATGCAGATACATCCAACTTGACATCCAACATGTTCATTCGCTAGCGCCTCCACCTCCCTCCGGTGCCTCCGCCACTTCTTGCTTCCCAGTCCCTTGATTTTGGGGGCCTTGGGCCTGATTGGAGGCATGCGATCCTCTTTGATGGCCACCCGCTGGAGGTTTCGGAGGTGAATGCCGAGAGCCCGGTGTTCAGCGATGTAGGCGTTGATGTTCACGGTCTCGCGCTTGCCGCCTTTGTGGATGCCGGAGCCCGCGTCCTCTGCATGCTTCAGTAAGGTGTTGAAGTCGGTGCCGCCAGCGGTGCGACTCGTCAAGCAGTAGGCGATCCCCTTGCAGAAGAGGCAGCTGTAGTAGGGGCCCGTGAGGTAGTCATCATACTGGCCGGCCCACAGCCTCCTCAGCACCTGACGAGCCTTGGTGTGAATGGACTCGTCATCGCTGCAGACGTCGCTGCCGGAAACCTATTAGAAGAAAAGGAAAATGGGGGAGTATATGATGTAAGAAGATCGAGCAATCGAAATGCGATCAAGCGAATCCTAATAAACCAAGATCTAGCATCCAACGATGGGAACAATGTTGGTTAATTAGGCACAATTTCCATGATTAATTCCAGAATATTAAACATGACAATACTAGTTAAATTTTAAATAGATTAGCCCATTATTTCTAACAAACGGTAGAAGAACCAGGGGAGGGGAGCAAACCCTAGTTACGTCCGACCATGGGTCGTCGATGTCGGTGTCGTAGGGGCTAAGCGGAGCGATGTACTTATCTGGATCATAGTCGCGTAAGAAGTGCGTGATCCACTTGTGACCGGCGGGGGCCTCCTCGCCAGCGGGGGGCTCCACTGCGGCGGCTCCGTCGGTAGCGGGGACGGGGGCCTGGACCGAAACGGCGGCTGCCATCGATGCCTCGACTAGGGCATGGACAGGGACGGCGGCTGCTTTCAACGTGTCGAGGGGGACCGGCAAGGAGACGGGGGCCTCCTCGCCGATGGCCACGGAGGCAACGATGGCCACCTTATCCTCCCCGGCCATTGCCGGCGCAGACGGGGTATTCTCGGGAGTTTGCGGATGCTGGTGGGATAGTGGAGAGGGTTGCGTGGGGTCAGTGAGTGAGAGTGGGAGTGGGTGTGCGGAGGGGGCTCTATAGTTAAGGTGGATAGAAGCAAGGCACGTTTCGTTGCACCACCGCACAACGCGTCGAGGCAGTTTACTGCACCATGCACCGCGACACGCGCACGGTACGTCACGCTTTTTTCCCGGGCCATGCATGACAGTTTTGTATTGAGCCGCATGCAAAGGGCGCATACACAATTTCTATGTACGAAGTTTGACAGCCCTAAAATTGGCGATAGTTAAAAGTGGAAATGTAGAGGGGAAGGTAAGTGGCTATATGGCAAGATTTGTGGGGTTGTGCTAGATCGGGTAGAGGGCTGTGTTGATGAAGATGGAGACATTAGGTCTCGTCGAGCTCAGCTCTTCGGTCTCCGGCTAGCGTGTGCAAGCTTCTTACGGTCGGGCCCAGTTGGAAAGTGATATTGAGAGCCGCTGCGTAAAAAATGGGATATGTCTTATTAAAATCAAGTGGCAATAAATTGCAGCTGTCCATCGACGACCGTGCACTCGATGACGCATGCGTTGTGGCGTAGTAGTAGCAGTAGTAGGCTTTTCAGAATTGATTAAACATGACATGACCGCTCGACGACTTTTTCCATGGACGCCATCGTGTTCCTTCTTGTAGAAGTCCCGCCGAGGGAGACTCCGTCCGTGCTGTCTCATGCTGGGGCCACGCTGTACTGGGCACGACGTGTGCAACAATCATCGTTGGATCGCACATAATCAACGGTTGGTGCGCATGATCCACGTGACAACTGTGATAACCAATCAGGGAGTAGCAGACAGGGTGAGCACAAGTTTGTGCTTCTACGAAAGATAGAGAGAGAGGGGGGCAAAACTGAGTAGTACCACATAAAACCAAGGGCGATACTAGTATAAAAATGTAAAGTGAGTGTCTTGTACAATGAAATACATTGTGGCATACATCAAATTATGCCAAGATAGATCCACTAGAGTTCATTGCATGTGTGTTCTTCTCACAAACCATATCATGAACCACACCCAATGTCATTGCATGTGTGTTCTTCTCATAGACCACACATGGATCCACCGGTGTCATTGCATGTCTGCTCTTTTCATGAACCACAGTTAGAGTCATCGCCTGTCTGCTCTTCTCATGAACCACATCTCGAGTCATTGCAGGTGCGTTCTTCTCACAAACCATATCATGAACCACACCCATTGTCATTGCATGTGTGTTCTTCTCATTAACCACACATGGATCCACTAGTGTCATTGCATGTCTGCTCTTTTCATTAACCAAAGTTAGAGTCATTGCATGTCTATTCTTTTCACAAACCACATATCACCAGTAGCATTGCATTTGTGTTCTTCTCACAAACCATATCATGAACCACACCCAGTGTCATTGCATGTGTGTTCTTCCCATGAACCATACCATGAACCACACCTAGTGTCATTGCATGTGTGTTCTTCTCATTAACCACAATTAGAGTCATTGCATGTCTGTTCTTTTCACAAAACACATATCACCAGTGTCATTGCATGTGTGTTCTTCCCACAGACCACACATGGATCCACCGGTGTCATTGCATGTGTGTTCCTCTCATAGACAACACATGGATCCACCGGTGTCATTGCATGTCTGCTCTTTTCATGAACCACAGTTAGAGTCATCGCATGTTTGCTCTTCTCATAAACCACAGCTATAGTCATTGCATGTGTGTTCTTCTCACAAACCATATCATGAACCACACCCAGTGTCATTGCATGTGTGTTCTTCTCATTAACCACACATGGATCCACCAGTGTCATTTCATGTCTACTCTTTTCATTAACCACAGTTAGAGTCATTGCATGTCTGTTCTTTTCACAAACTACATATCACCAGTGTCATTGCATGTGTGTTCTTCTCACAAACCATATCATGAACCACACCAGTGTCATTGCATGTGTGTTCTTCCCATGAACCACACATCGATCCACCAGTGTCATTGCATGTCTGCTCTTTTCATGAACCACAGTTAGAGTCATTGCATGTCTGTTCTTTTCACAAACCACATAACACCAGTGTCATTGCATGTGTGTTCTTTCCACAGACCACACATGGATCCACCAGTGTCATTGCATGTGTGTTCTTCCCATAGATCACACACGGATCCACCAGTGTCATTGCACCAATGTCATTGCATGTGTGTTATTCTCACAAACCACGTAAGGATCCATCGGTGTCATTGCATGTGTGTTCCTCTCATAGACCACACATGGATCCACCGGTGTCATTGCATGTCAGCTCTTTTCATGAACCACAGCTAGAGTCATCGCATGTCTTCTCTTCTCATGACCCACAGCTAGAGTCATTGCATGTGTGTTCTTCCCACAAACCATATCATGTACCACACCCAGTGTCATTGCATGTGTGTTCTTCTCATTAACCACACATGGATCCACCAGTATCATTGCATGTCTGCTCTTTTCATTAACCATAGTTAGAGTCATTGCATGTCTGTTCTTTTCACGAACCACATATCACCAATGTCATTGCATGTGTGTTCTTCTCACAGACCATATCATGAACCACACCCAGTGTCATTGCATGTGTGTTCTTCCCATGAACCACACATGGATCGACTAGTGTCATTGCATGTCTGTTCTTTTCATGAACCACAGTTAGAGTCATTACATGACTGTTCTTTTCACAAACCACATATCACCAGTGTCATTGAATGTGTGTTCTTCCCACAGACCACACATGGATCCACCAGTGTCATTGCATGCGTGTTCTTCCCATGAACCACACATGGATCCACCAGTATGATTGCATGTCTGTTCTTTTTCATGAACCACTGTTAGAGTCTTTGCATCTCTGTTCTTTTCACAAACCACATATCACCCGTGTCATTGCATGTCTATTCTTCCCACAGACCACACATGGATCCACCAGTGTCATTGCATGTGTGTTCTTTTCCCAGGCCACATATGGATCCACCAGTGTCATTGCATGTGTGTTATTCTCACAAACCACGCAAGGATCGACCGGTGTCATCGCATGTGTGTTCCTCTCATAGACCACACATGGATCCACCGGTGTCATTGCATGTCTGCTCTTTTCATGAACCAAAGTTAGAGTCATCGCATGTCTACTCTTCTCATGAACCACAGCTAGAGTCATTGCATGTGTGTTCTTCTCAAAAACCATATCATGAACCTCACCCAGTGTCATTGCATGTGTGTTCTTCTCATTAACCACACATGGATCCACCAGTGTCATTGCATGTCCGCTCTTTTCATTGACCACAGTTAGAGTCATTGCATGTTTATTCTTCTCACAAACCACATATCACCAGTGTCATTGCATGTGTGTTCTTCTCATAAACCATATCATGAACCACACCCAGTGTCATTGCATGTGTGTTCTTCTCATTAACCACACATGGATCCACCAGTGTCATTGCATGTCTGCTCTTTTCATGAACCACAGTTAGAGTCCTTGCATGTCTGTTCTTTTCACAAACCACATATCACCAGTGTCATTGCATGTGTGCTCTTTTCATGAACCACAGTTAGAGTCCTTGCATGTCTGTTCTTTTCACAAACCACATATCACCAGTGTCATTGCATGTGTGTTCTTCCCACAGACCACGCATGGATCCACCAGTGTCATTGCATGTGTGTTCTTTTCACGGGCCACATATGGATCCACAAGTGTCATTGCATGTGTGTTATTCTCACAAACCATGTAAGGATCCACCGGTTTCATTGCATGTGTGTTCCTCTCATAGACCACACATGGATCCACCGGTGTCATTGCATGTCTACTCTTTTCATGAACCACAGTTAGAGTCATCACATGTCTGCTCTTCTCATGAACCACAGCTAGAGTCATTGCATGTGTGTTCTTCTCACAAACCATATCATGAACCACATCCAGTGTCATTGTATGTATGTTCTTCTCATTAACCACACATGGATCCAGCAGTATCATTGCATGTCTGCTCTTTTCATTAACAACAGTTAGAGTCATTGCATGTCTGTTCTTTTCACAAACCACATATCACCAGTGTCATTGCATGTGTGTTCTTCTCACAAACCATATCATTAACCACACCCAGTGTCATTGGATGTGTGTTCTTCCCATGAACCACACATGGATCCACAGGTTTCATTGCATGTCTGCTCTTTTCATGAACCACATTTAGAGTCATTACATGTATGTTCTTTTCACTAACCACATATCACCAGTGTCATTGCATGTGTGTTCTTCCCACAGACCACACATGGATCCACCAGTGTCATTGCATGTGTGTTCTTTTCACAGGCCACATATGGATCCACCAGTGTCATTGCATGTGTGTTATTCTCACAAACCACGTAAGGATCCACCGGTGTCATTGCATGTGCGTTCCTCTCATAGACCACACATGGATCCACCGGTGTCATTGCATGTCTACTCTTTTCATGAACCACAGTTAGAGTCATTGCATGTCTGTTCTTTTCACAAACCACATATCACCAGTGTCATTGAATGTGTGTTCTTCCCACAGACCACACATGGATCCACCAGTGTCATTGCATGTGTGTTCTTCCCATAGATCACACATGGATCCACCAGTGTCATTGCACCAATGTCATTGCATGTGTGTTATTCTCACAAACCACGTAAGGATCTACCGGTGTCATTGCATGTGTGTTCCTCTCACAAACCACACATGGATCCACCAGTGTCATTGGATGTCTGCTCTTTTCATGAACCACAGCTAGAGTCATCGCATGTCTGCTCTTGTCATGAACGACAGCTAGAGTCATTGCATGTGTGTTCTTCTCACAAACCATATCATGAACCACACCCAGTGTCATTGCATGTGTGTTCTTCTCATTAACCACACATGGATCCACCAGTGTCATTGCATGTCTCCTCTTTTCATTAACCATAATTCGAGTCATTGCATGTCTATTCTTTTCACAAACCACATATCACCAGTTTCATTGCATGTGTGTTCTTTTCACAAACCATATCATGAACCACACCCAGCGTCGTTGTATGTGTGTTCTTCCCATGAACCACACATGGATCCACTAGTGTCACTACATGTCTGCTCTTTTCATGAACCACGGTTAGAGTCATTGCATGTCTGTTCTTTTCACAAACCACATATCACTAGTGTCATTGCATGTGTGTTCTTCCCACAAACCACACATGGATCCACCAGTGTCATTGCATGTGTGTTCTCCCACAGACCACACATGGATCCAAACTGTCATTGCATGTGTATTGTTTTCATAGGCCACATATGGATCCACCAGTGTCATTGCATGTGTGTTATTCTCACAAACCACGTAAGGATCCACCGGTGTCATTGCATGTGTGTTCCTCTCATAGACCACACATGGATCCACCGGTGTCATTGCATGTCTGCTCTTTTCATGAACCACAGTTAGAGTCATCGCATGTCTGCTCTTCTCATGAACCACAGCTAGAGTCATTGCATATGTGTTCTTCTCACAAACCATATCATGAACCACACCTAGTGTCATTGCATGTGTGTTCTTCTCATTAACCACACATGGATCCAAGCGTGTCATTGCATGTCTGCTCTTTTCATTAACCACAGTTAGAGTCATTGCATGTCTGTTCTTTTCACAAACCACATATCACCAGTGTCATTGAATGTGTGTTCTTCCCACAGACCACACATGGATCCACCAGTGTCATTGCATGTGTGTTCTTCCCATAGATCACACATGGATCCACCAGTGTCATTGCACCAATGTCATTGCATGTGTGTTATTCTCACAAACCACGTAAGGATCTACCGGTGTCATTGCATGTGTGTTCCTCTCACAAACCACACATGGATCCACTAGTGTCATTGGATGTCTGCTCTTTTCATGAACCACAGCTAGAGTCATCGCATGTCTGCTCTTGTCATGAACGACAGCTAGAGTCATTGCATGTGTGTTCTTCTCACAAACCATATCATGAACCACACCCAGTGTCATTGCATGTGTGTTCTTCTCATTAACCACACATGGATCCACCAATGTCATTGCATGTCTGCTCTTTTCATTAACCATAGTTAGAGTCATTGCATGTCTATTCTTTTCACAAACCACATATCACCAGTTTCATTGCATGTGTGTTCTTTTCACAAACCATATCATGAACCACACCGAGCGTCGTTGTATGTGTGTTCTTCCCATGAACCACACATGGATCCACCAGTGTCACTGCATGTCTGCTCTTTTCATGAACCACGGTTAGAGTCATTACATGTCTGTTCTTTTCAAAAACCACATATCACTAGTGTCATTGCATGTGTGTTCTTCCCACAAACCACACATGGATCCACCAGTGTCATTGCATGTGTGTTCTCCCACAGACCACACATGGATCCAAACTGTCATTGCATGTGTATTATTTTCACAGGCCACATATGGATCCACCGGTGTCATTGCATGTGTGTTATTCTCACAAACCACGTAAGGATCTAGTTAGAGTCATTGCATGTGTGTTCCTCTCATAGACCACACATGGATCCACCGGTGTCATTGCATGTCTGCTCTTTTCATGAACCACAGTTAGAGTCATCGCATGTCTGCTCTTCTCATGAACCACAGCTAGAGTCATTGCATGTGTGTTCTTCTCACAAACCATATCATGAACCACACCTAGTGTCATTGCATGTGTGTTCTTCTCATTAACCACACATGGATCCAAGCGTGTCATTGCATGTCTGCTCTTTTCATTAACCACAGTTAGAGTCATTGCATGTCTGTTCTTTTCACAAACCACATATCACCAGTGTGATTGCATGTGTGTTCTTCTCACAGACCACACATGGATCCACCAGTGTCATTGCATGTCTGCTCTTTTAATGAACCACAGTTAGAGTCATTGCATGTTTGTTCTTTTCACAAACTACATATCACCAGTGTCATTGCATGTGTGTTCTTCCCACAAACCACACATGGATCCACCAGTGTCATTGCATGTGTGTTCTTCCCATGAACCACACATGGATCCACTAGTGTCATTGCATGTGTGTTCTTTTCACAGGCCACATATGGATCCACCGGTGTCATTGCATGTGTGTTATTCTCACAAACCACGTAAGGATCTAGTTAGAGTCATTGCATGTGTGTTCCTCTCATAGACCACACACGGATCCACCGGTGTCATCACATGTCTGCTCTTTTCATGAACCACAGTTAGAGTCATCGCATGTCTGCTCTTCTCATGAACCACAGCTAGAGTCATTTCATGTGTGTTCTTCTCACAAACCATATCATGAACCACACCTAGTGTCATTGCATGTGTGTTCTTCTCATTAACCAGACATGGATCCACTAGTGTCATTGCATGTGTGTTCTTCTCACAAACCACATATGGATCCACCTGTGTCATTAGATGCATGTTCTTTTCATAAACCGCATATGGATCCTAATTAACCTTAGGAGAGCCCTAACCTCAGCGTTATAGCGAGTCTTTTAGAAGGCACGCCCTAACATAGTTGTTCTGCTTGACGATTGTTACATACCGTTCGATCGGGGCGCTTGGACGATTGGATGGTTTTCGTGAGATCGATCCACGAGTAGTCTGTTCTGCGGCATGATTGGCCACACTTGCTCTGGACAAACTGGCAACACCGGGGCTCCCCCATAGCGAGTGTCACGACTCACGAGTTGAGTGGGCCATATCCCAGTGTCATGTCCCCATTACTTCTCTTCCACCCCGTACTTCTGTTCCTTCGCCTCGAAGCCACTTTCCCCACTTCACTCCCATCCTTCCCCTCGGCGCCTCCATCCCAATCCCCTCTCTGGCAGCCACCCCCTCCCCTCTCGCCATGGGTTAGGGGAGACGGCGAGGAAACGCGTCGTGACGACAGGGTTGGTGATTTCGATGTGAGTCGTTGCATCTCTATCTCTATCATCCGTGGCCAGTTATCTATTTTTTGAGCCAGATCTACTCCATTTACTCATGCGCGTATGATGTGTTAGGCCAACCAGACGATGTATGACGCCGACTATCATGGTTTAGCGGATGAAGATAGTCCTTTGCTATGTAAACATGGATATGTGCCCGCTAAATTTGTAGCGTTCGAAGGATGAAATGCAGGCAGGAGGTGTCTACGGTGTCAAGGACATCGTGCAATGATGCGAGGAGGAAGTTGCGGTGTTGTCAAATGGGTAGATCCAGAGTGGCCCAAATCGATGCAGAAAACGCTGGAGAAACTATGGGAAATGACTATTGAGTTGAAAGTATCTGCATTCATCTCACTTCTTGACAGTGTTGAGATGAAGCTATGGGAACCAGTTGACACGACCAAGCATAAGCGAGATCTCATGGGGGTGGAAGACAAAGTTAGCAAAGTCGAGAAGGAGAGGGACGCGGCATTGGCCCTGAAGGCTAAAGCAGAGCAAGAACTGGCTCAAGCAAGGAAGGATCTTCACCAGGCCAAAGTCCTGCAGTTCACAACTACTAGTATTGACAAGTGCATGAGGAAAGATGTAGAGAAACAATTGAAGCTATGCAAGGAAGATGCTAAAAGGAAGGAGCAGACAATTCGATCCTTGCTCTCACAGGAAGATGCGCATAGGCCTAAGATTAGGAAGATCAAGGAGATGTGTGATAACTAGTTCTATTTAGCTTAAGCTCTGTGCCTTTTTTAAGTTGTAATAGTTGTACTTGTTGACCTAGTGGTCTGAACTATTGGGCCCGGAGTCCTGGGAGTAAAAAAATTGCTCGTCCGTTAATCTGTCTTAACCTTGCATTACTTACTTTTGTCTGACCAATGCCCCTTGGATATTCCATCCGTCGGTTCGTCGTCCTCGTGTACAAATAGGAGGCGCCACAGCACGTCGCTTTGTCGCCCTCTCCAATCTCCACCGCACCGTCGCTTCGTCGTCCACCCCCTCACTCCCTCTCCAATCTCCACCGCGCTGCCATGGAGATGCCCTCGCTGAATGATGCACTCGACGATCGACGTAGAGATCGTTGGGAACCCCAAGAGGAAGGTAAGATGAGAACAACAGAAAGTTTTCCCTCAATTATGAAACCAAGGTTTAATCGAACCAGTAGGAGCAAGGAAACACCCCAAAGGTGTTACTAGCTGAGCTTTGGCAGGGTGCACTACCGGTGCTAGTAGCAACGTGGAGACCTGCACAACACAACCACAGAACTTTATCCCCAACTTGGGATGAGGTTATCAATCTCACCATGTTTTGCGGAAAACAAAGGATTAAACATATTGAATGGAAAGAAGTAAAAGTTTGCCGAAAGTAAACACAAAGCAGTAAACAGTTGTAGATTGTATGTAAAGAAAAAGGACCGGGATCCATAGTTCACTAGAGGTGGCTCTCAGATAGATAACATGCTAGGTGAACAAATTACAGCGGGGCAATTGACAAACACCGAGAAAGCAATACATGCATATACTAATCATCTTGACTCCTTTGAGATTTGATTGGGCATTACAACATAATACATAGACCATCATCCAACTACATCTATGACTAGTAATCCACCTTCAGGTTATCATCCGAACCCCCTCCAGTATTAAGTTGCAAGCAACAAATTATTGCTTTACGAACTGCGTGTAAAGTAAACAATACGATTGTTCTATGAACAAAGGATTGTTGTTTTCTCCCTAGTAGCAACAACACATCTAGTACCTTAGAGATTTCTGTCACTTCCCCAGATTAACAGAGGCATGAACCCACTATCGAGCATAAATACTAACTCTTGGAGTTGCTAGCATATACTTGGCAAAGATAGCTGCTAACAACGGAAAGCATGCAAGATCTCAAATAACAAAGACATGATAGAATCAATAATCAATCTGAAAATATCCATCGGATCCCCGCAAACACAACATGTATGAATTACAAATAGATGATCTTGATCATGAACGGAGCTCACAAGATCTAAACATGAAAGCACAAAGGAGGAGAAACCAGCCATCTAGCTACTACATGGATCCGTAGTCCAAGGATGAACTACTCACACATCACACAGGAGGCTTGCATGGTGATGAAGAAGGCCTCCAGGGTGAATTCCCCTCTCCGGCAGGGTGCCGGGAAGAGCTTCAGATCCCCCCGATCTAGGGACAGAGACGACGGTGGCTACAGACTCTTTCGTGGATTTTTGATCAGGTACCTAGGGTTTTCGTCCCGGGGGCAACTTATAGGCGGAAGGAGAGGCCGAGGGGTGCTGGGGTCGGCCAGACCACCCCCTGGCACGGGACAAGCCTGGCCGCGTGGCCAGGTGGTGTGGCTGGCCCCTGGCCCCTCTCCGTCTCGTATTCTAGCATTTGATCTCTTCCGGAAAAATAGGCACTTTGGCTTTTGTCCCGTCCAATTCCGAGAATATTCATTTTCTGACTTTCCTAGAACCAAAAACCGCAGAAAACACGCAGCTGGCACTGTGGCTCTTGTTAATAGGTTAGTCCAAGAAATCATAATAAAAGTACTCCAAAGTTGGAACAAAACACAAGAAAGTGGATAAAATGTTCTGCTAATTTCAACTTATAAAGCGCAAGCATATACGCAACAAAGAAGGACCCAATGGTTCAAGTTTATTAGAGGCAATAAAGTAAAGTGGACTATTTGGAAAAACTTGGTTTAGGGAGTTGGATGCATGAGTGGAACTCATACTTTGTTGTGGAGGCTAGCGAAAGACTGGGAGCGACAAACTAAGAGCGCAATAATGGCCATAATCATGCATAGCGACAAAACATCATTGATCAAAGCATCAAGTGATACTACAAGTTGAAAACTAAAGGATCATAAAGGCTATGGTGACTTTGGATAGTCATAACATGGTGTGAGCATGCGCCAAGTCAACCCAAATAAAGCATCAAAGGAGAATACCACTATACTATGCTTAAATATGCTAAAACAATGCATGATTCATCCAAGGAACATTAAGCAATCTCAATTGTTTATAACAAGTCATGATACAGCAAAGAATACTAAGCATAAAGCCAAAACAATACCAAGCATGACATGACAAAGCATAGGCCACAGTCAAAAACGAGGTCTTTTTACCACATAAGCATGAACTTACCTACTCTTTTCCAAACCGAACCAAACTATTTGCAAACCAATGTATGAAAGACGGGGTCCAACCAATTTATTCAGAAAACTAAGCAAACCAAGCAAACTAAAAACCAAAACAAAAACTAAAAAGAAGACGCTCCAAGAAAAACACAATTGTGCATGAAACAATAAAAATGAAGCGTTTGGAAGAAACCTGGGATTTTTATTGATGAAGAGGGGATGCCTTGGGCATCCCCAAGCTTTGACGCTTGCACTTCTTGGAAATTTCTTGGGGTGACACGCGTGGCATCCCCAAGCTTGAGCTTTAGTCCATCCTTCATCTCATTACTCATTCCTTCCATACACCTGAAATTTTTCCTTCATACAAAACTTCACACAATTTCATTAGCAACATTAGTGCACTTAAGATAAATAATTCTTAAGGTTCAGTTCTAACACCAAATAAACTTCCATTAGAACACTAGCTACTGTAGAACTTTCCTCAAAAATCTCAATTTTCCAAAGGAACTCAAGAAGGAACTAACAAGAAGCAAATGCAGAAAATGGCAGAAATCTGTCAAAACAGACCAGCAGGTAAAGACGAATTTTTGCGAAGACCTTGTGTTGCTCAAATCAAAAAGTGTTGCACTAAAGAAAGTTAGATAATAACCTAGGGCAGAAGCACAAAAAATTACAGCTCAATCCGACGTACAGAGCTCTCTGAGGAAATTTTACGGTGAAGCACATAAATCTGTTTCGGGACAGCAACTTTCCCAATCATTACTTCTCTCTCATTAGAGGTTATTCTTGGGACAAAAAGCAAATAAAAAGGATAAGGAGAGGTTATTACAGAGGTAATACCTTCCAAGACTAAACTAAAACTCTTGGGTTATCTCCCAACAAGTACTTTTCTTTAACGCCTTTAAGTTAGGCATAAGAAGCAAAGGAAGAATCAAGTGTTCTCAAGTGAAGAAGCATTAAGACCAAATTTCTTGCCCTTACCTCTCTTATTCTTATTCTTAACCTTTGGGAAAATGTGATTGTTTGGTGGAGAATAAAGGTGCATGGTC
This sequence comes from Avena eriantha, assembly GCA_910589775.1. NCBI lineage: Eukaryota > Viridiplantae > Streptophyta > Magnoliopsida > Poales > Poaceae > Avena > Avena eriantha. Next base: position 348,663,758 of record OU342745.1, on the reverse strand, counting down.
CCCTTTCCCACATCTATTATTGCTCCAAGGAGTTCTAATAGGGATCTTCCAAGTGTAATTTGTCCTTTTCGTGCACATTCAATAACAAGATAATCAGTAGAAATCATTTTCCCAAGGATCTTTGTAAACACTCCTTCAGCTATTCCAATAGGAAATAAGGTAGCATTATTAGCAAGAGATATTTCTTTTCCTCCTTCAGTAAGCCCCCAAAGATTCAAAGATTCATAAATATCTTTGGGCATAAGACAAAATTCAGACATGATATCGCAGCGAGCTTGAAAAGTTTCAGTGTTTATCTCAATCTTTACTATAGGGAGCCACTTTGATGGTTCAGAATTTATTGGAACATAATTGTGATGCTCCCTAAGCGTATTATAGCAACTTTCTAAGCTATTAGTGCTAGCCTCAAGAGTGTTCAACCTAGCAAATATTTTTGCGAAAGAAATATCAGTTTGGCTAGGCATAGTGTAAGTGAGGATCAATTTCTTTATAGCATTAATGGCATCATCCTCATTACATTGGAGGAAATCTCCTCCCACAATAGCATCTAAAGCATATCTATAGCAAAGAGAAATCCCAAGGTAAAAACTGCTAAGGAACAAGCCTTGAATCATTTTAGGCTTAGTCTTTTCATGTAGATCAGAGATTCTAGACCAAGCTTCCTTAAAAATTTCCTCAATTCCTTGTTTAAAAGTGAGAATCATTTCCTCGGGTGACATAGTGATTGGAGCAAGGCTATACATAGTGGAAACTCAAGATAGGAAATAATTTTTGTGTGTTTTCAAATAAGAAAGCAAAACAAGTAAAACTATTTTTTTTATGTTTTTGAAGAACAAAACAAGCAAACAAAGCAAAAAGAAAACTAAGAAAAACAAAAACAACAAAGTAAAGAGATTGGTTATGAGGGACTCCCCTTGTGAAGATGTCCTTGACTCCCCGGCAACGGCGCGAGAAAAGATCTTGATGCACTTGACGATCGACGTAGAGATCATTGGGAACCCCAAGAGGAAGGTATGATGAGCACATCAGAAAGTTTTCTCTCAATTATGAAACCAAGGTTTAATCAAACCAGTAGGAGCAAGGAAACACCCCAAAGGTGTTACTAGCTGAGCTTTGGCAGGGCGCACTACCGGTGCTAGTAGCAACATGGAGACCTGCACAACACAACCACAGAACTTTGTCCCCAACTTGCGATGAGGTTGTCAATCTCACCGTGTTTTGCGGAAAACAAAGGATTAAACGTATCGAATGGAAAGAAGTAAAAGTTTGCAGAAAGTAAACACAAAGCAGTAAACAGTTGTAGATTGTATGTAAAGAAAAAGGACCGGGATCCATAGTTCACTAGAGGTGGCTCTCTTTAGATAGATAACATGCTGGGCAATTGACAAACACCGAGAAAGCAATACATGCATATACTAATCATCTTGACTCCTTTGAGACTTGATTGGGCATTACAACATAATACATAGACCGTCATCCAACTGCATCTATGACTAATAATCCACCTTCAGGTTATCATCCGAACCCCCTCCAGTATTAAGTTGCAAGCAACAGATTATTGCTTTACGAACTGTGTGTAAAGTAAATAATACGATTGTTCTATGACCAAAGGATTGTTGTTTTCTTCCTAGTAGTAAAACACATCTAGTACCTTAGAGATTTTGGTCACTTCCCCAGATTACCAAAGGCATGAGCCCGCTATCGAGCATAAATACTAACTCTTGGAGTTGCTAGCATCTACTTGGCCAAGATAGCTACTAACAATGGAAAGCATGCAAGATCTCAAATAACAAAGACATGATAGAATCAATAATCAATCTGAAATAGCATCTCAATATCCATCGGATCCCCGCAAACACAACATGTATGAATTACAAATAGATGATCTTGATCATGAACGGAGCTCACAAGATCTAAACATGAAAGCACAAAGGAGGAGAAACCAGCCATCTAGCTACTACATGGATCTGTAATCCAAGGATGAACTACTCACGCATCACACCGGAGGCTTGCATGGTGATGAAGAAGGCCTCCAGGGTGAATTCCCCTCTCCAGCAGGGTGCCGGGAAGAGCTTCAGATCCCCCCGATCTAGGGACAGAGACGACGGTGGCTACAGACTCTTTCGTGGATTTTTGATCAGGTACCTAGGGTTTTCGTCCCGGGGGCAACTTATAGGCGGAAGGAGAGGCCGAGGGGGTGCTGGGGTCGGCCAGACCACCCCCTGGCGCGGGCCAAGCCTGGCCGAACGGCCAGGTGGTGTGGCCGGCCCCTGGCCCCTCTCTGTCTCGTATTCTGGCACTTGATCTCTTCCGGAAAAATAGGCACTTTGGCTTTTATCCCGTCCAATTCTGAGAATATTCATTTTCTGACTTTCTTGGAACCAAAAACAGCAGAAAATAGGCAGCTGGCACTGTGGCTCTTGTTAATAGGTTAGTCCAAGAAATCATAATAAAAGTACTCCAAAGTTGGAACAAAACACAAGAAAGTGGATAAAAGTAAGCATGGAACATCAAAAATTATAGATCCATTTGCAATGTATCACTGAACTTCTACGAGGCGGTGATGTTCGCGCACTTCGACCTCCTCGTGCCGCAGGCCGCAACGGTGCCCCACGGATGGCGCATCAGCTATGCGGGGGTGCCGGTGGCTCCGCTCCTCGTCCCCAGCGGAGCCGTGATGGAGAGCGAAATCACGGCGCGTCGCCACTAGATGCCCGAGTGGAAGAGGGCGCTGCCCTGGAACGCGGTGGCCAACCCGTACTGGCCGGCGTTGTTCAAGAAGGAGCGGAAGGCCAAGATTGGCAACCACATTGTTTACGGGCGCGTGGTGCACCGGGATCTTCGCAACCAAGAAGGGCGGGAGAGGTTCTGGTCCGTCCCTAGACGGACCAAGTTCACCGTCATCACCGCCGCTCGCCGCGAAGAGGTGCTCCGTGTCGCGAACAATGCGGAAATCGTGGAGGTTCCGTCCGATGACGACGAGGAAGCCGGCGGCTCGGAGGACAACGGCAGCGGAAGTGAAATTGTTGACTAGTGGTTGAATTAATGTAGGATGTGAAATTGCACCTTTGTTTAGAAGAATTTGTGGTTGAATTAATGAAATGTCTCGATTTAGATCTCTGTCTCAATTAATTTGTGGAAGAATTTGTGATTTAGATCAATTTCTGCCTCGATTTAGATCTCTGTCCCGGATTGGGAACGTGACCATGGACCAAAGACACCTTTTCTACTAGTGTATTCTGACATTGGTGGTTTCTTTAAACGTAATCTACGTGGAATATGCCGCATGCAAATGGCACAACCACAATTTATAAAGTGGAAGCACGTACACCCGGTTACTGGAGATCTGGGAGCTTCGCCAGATGCAGGGGACGCAGGAGCATAGAGGCAGTGAGATAGACGGGCTCAAGATTAGGCCAGAAAGTGGTACCAATTTCCTCCTCATCTGGGCATTATCGGTGAGAACATTGCTGTTTATGTTGCCACGTCGTTGTGCAGCATCTGAAATAAGTTGCTGCTTCGTGGAGTGTAGCAGCTTAAATAATTTATTTTTGTGCCACTTACATTCCGTCGTGTTTGGAGACCTCCTGCCCCTCAGCAATCGTGGAACCGATGGATCCTTGTTTTCAGATACAGTGGCACAATCACAATTTCGGATTCAACTACTGACTCGGGTGTTTCCAAACCCTAAGTCGCGGTACATTTTACTAAGAGAACATGGGTAGATTGTTTTGCCCAGCAACGTGCCACACACAGAGCGATCAGAATTTAACAGAATTACATATATAGGTTCAAGTTCAACACATTACTTTGCATCTTCATTCAGCCTTCTTCCGCAGCCTGGGTGCCAACCCTTCACGTCCACTGGCTTCTTCATTTCCTGGCTTCTTCCTCTTCCTCGGTGCCAATTTTCTTAGCTTCACGTACTCTGCATCGTCGGGACAATGGGCACCAGAATCGTGTCCAGCATCATCTTTCCACTCGTTTTTAATTTCTTTGGGCAGCAAAATGACTGACCCGGCAGTCATGTTTCTAACCTTGCGGCGCTTTCTATCAAAGAAACAAGACTGTTGCATAACTGCCCAATATCTATAGAGTAAATAAAACAAAAATTACAATTCAGCACAAACATGCGAACCCCAAGCAACCTTTGCTTACCAGGAGCTAATTGGGTTCGAGCAACCACCCTGTCCAAGAATAGAAGGGCGACTCCCAGTTGCAGCAGCTTCCACATCTAGTACATGACATTTCAGGTCAAACATGGCAGCCGAAGCATACCTTTTCATCAACCCAATCAGCTGACTGTCACATGTTATAGGAACCATGATGCCACGTTCATCCATGAAGCTGAAGTTTGTTGTCTCTTCGGCCATAATTGAACATGATTACGCAGAGCAGCAACCATACCAGATATAGTGCAGATCTACGCATGCACTTCTTCCATCGTGAAACAATGGCTTCCATACCACTTGCCCTTAGAGTCGTACCTGTAAAGGACTACCGTAACCAGGTAAGGGAGTCCTGCAGATCCCACTTGACAGGAAACTGTGGACAAAATATGTTTGTCAGCGTTGGGCTAACAAACAATTTGAGGTTCAGTAGCAAGCTCGCAGTTATAATTAGTGCGAATAGCAAAGAGAAGGGTAGCTCACCCGCTTGTAGCCAGAACTTCTTCGTCCTTGATAGTAGGATCTGCCATCCTCCGAACTGCTTGGCTCGTCAGTGGTGGAGGCGGGCTAGAGCCTCGCAACGGCGGCTACGCCATGCGCCATTGGAGCTCGGTATCAGCGACTAGGCCTAGCAACTGGGCGTAGCAACTTGGCTCCGGAAGTCAAATGTCCGAAGGGATCGTCCTGCCTGGAGGGTGGATTCTAATGCTGCCGGTGCTAGGGGAAAGCTGGGAATGGATTTGTGAATTTGGTCAACGCATCCAATCGACTTAGCTGCTTGATTTGCCTAAGAGATTGCCGCGTTGGCGCTCGCGTCACGGACAGATGACCGACATGTGGGTCCCGACCGTCTACTTCACGGGGTAGTTTAACGGAATGTTTGAATTTGGTAGGGGTGAGATGAGTTTGCTTCGAAATGGCCCCTCTCAGTAGTTGGCGGCCCAACTTTTCGAAACGCGGTAATTACAGGCAACTTAGGTACCGCCATGCGCTGGCCTGCCAACTTTGGTACCGCAGACGAATAACCCCCTGGATGTCTTCACCTTCCTCTTCTTCTTCTTTTGCTGCAAGCTGAGCTTCTTGCTCCTTGATGGTCTTCTCGAGGTTGGCCACCTTCTTGCGAAGGCGGTCGATGGTGCGATCCTTCTTTGCATGTTGACGGCGAAGAGACTGACGATCATTGACAAGTAGTGAGAAAGTCTGGGCCTTCTAGGCGGTAATGTCAAGGTTGTGGTTGGCGAACTCCATAGCATTGTCCAATTCCTTCTATCTGTCGTACAGCAGGAAGTCAAGGTTCTCCACTCGACGCTTCAACTCCGGGTGACTTGGCATCTCCATGGGTATTCCCATAAAATAACGCCTGGCATAGTGAGAAAAGCGGGTTCCTTGGATTTGGTTGGCACTCAGGGCACACAGACGTGCGAGAGCTTCATGCATTGCCCTGGCTAATCCATCTAGCTAGTTGTTCTCTCTCACGGATAACTGGATCCTCTCGGACGTTGGGGCTTCTATCTTGCCTCGAAGATCAACGGTGACTAGCCATTGTAAATCTCCTCCTAGGGGTCTAGGAAGTTGAGCTCCAAGGAATTCCGGATGAGGGCGTTTCAAGTACTCCGATAGTGCGTCAAGATCCCTCTCGAAGATCAGCTGGCCTCCGTTGCCCAACTGGTAGAACTTGCTGAACTGAGTTTCCATCTATAAGAATTGAGGATGAGAAAGTTAGTGAAGTGATCAAGGGTGTCAAATTTTATGTAGTAATGTAAGAATTTGAAGGAACATGTATTTTTTTGAGAGAAAGAATCCCCAAGGTAAGAGAGGAAATATGTTTTCATAAATACTCACTTTGGTTTTGAAACTAAGTTTTGTTTGGACGTCCATTCTAACTAGGGTCTCCTATGGTCAGGATGGCTTTGATACCAACTTGTCAACACCCAAATTTTTAATCCCAGATGCCTGTTATGCCATACATCGCAATCCCAGGATTACCATTTTTGCGAGACATAACAGATTGGATATCACCGTACATCATCCATTATAAACCATAATAAGGTCTTACATGAATAAAGGATCTCATGATCCCGACTTAATACAACAAGCAGCGGAATAAATAATAAGCGTAGCGGTGGGTCCATCTTCAGGGTCACAGGTAATGCTAACGATGGAAGATAGTCCTAGTTATCATAGCCGTCCTGCTGTCCTTCACCTTGGTACTCCTCTTCATAGTCTGGCCATGAGAATAGCCAGGGACAAAAGCCATGAGTACTCTTTAAGTACTCACAAACTATCACTAACAAGTAAGGTAGTGCTAGTAGGAATGCTAACTCTAAGTTTACTTGTGAAATTAAGTTTGAAACCTAAGCTGAGTTCAGAGACAAAGAAAGATAAAATAAAGTTCTATAATTACTTAAGTTGGGAAGCTAGTTTCATAGTCACAACCCTGTTGTGATCAAGATTCATCATTCATTTCATAAGTTGTTTTGAAAACATCTGACAACGGAATAGTATGGCCACTCCAACTGTCCATAACCGTGGACGCGGGTATTCGAATAGTTTGACACTCTGCAGAAGTAGTACACTTTCACCACAAGATTCGATACATCTATCAGGGATAACCCTGAATCATCATACTTAGTATGCAGATAATCAAACATAACCTTTCAATTACACACCCTAGTATAAGCACCTCTCCTATGACCTTGGCCTCCCAGCCATGACCATCTGTCATCATGGGCACTGCATAGGTGGACAACATTGAGAGGTAGCCTCAGCTCAAACATCTCCCGCGAGGGAACTAATACTAATGCATATAAACTTCCGGCTAAGCCTTACCAAATTCAGGTAATGTGGTTGTACGGTAAATTTGGAATGGTATCGCATCCGAACCTAACCATCAGTTTTTATAAAAGGGCTAAGGCTCATGCCTCAACATTTTCATCATCATAAACCATTTGTGTTTCTCAAAACATGTCAAAACATCTCAATAGAATGACTCATCATTCCAAGGTTTTCACAAGTCATTTTCACCAAGTATTCCCACCTAAAGTGATCAAGTTTTTGGAATTAGCTCTAAACCACTAAGTTAAGAGTGTTCACTAAGGTAGGGTGCTAATGTCAATTTCATGCCATAGAATGACATCTAAGTCTAACTAGATAGGTCAAGTTTTATACTTTTTATGCTACCTATAAACAAAGTAAAGAACTTTGGTATAGTAAAACAAGGTAAAGCTTGTAAAAAAGCATGGGGTAGGTATAAGTCAATATATATAATCAAAGCATGCCTAATGCCTTTGCTTAGATTATCTAGCTTGCAAGGTTTAGCTTGCCAATAGTAGCTTGCTCAGTTTACTTGAAGTGCTAGGCTTGGCTTGTGTGGTGGAGTGGTTGAAGTTTTCTTCCTCTTCTTCTTGGTAGAACTCCTTCTCCTCGAAAGCTTGGTCGGTACTATTGTCTATAAATACATACGGAATACATAATCACCAAACAATACTTAATTATTCTACATAGCACACTAAGGCACACTTTTGATGATCTAGTATCATCATAAACATCACATGGTTAAATGAACTAATTTCATTCTTTTTATATTTGAGAAAAGTAATTTCTACTCACTGAAAATAACTAAGATTTAATATTCTCCAATTAAAGTATGGGATCATGTGGACACATGTCATCACCACATATTCTAACATATGGGAATGTGATTTAAAGGTTGGATCACCTTTTAATAAGTTTCAGTTTAATATTTAATGATTTAAAGTGACTAGAATTGCCTATATAGCATTATTTTGGGACTAGTCCAAAGTCACTGCATGCGAATCTTAATATTATTACATATTTAGATAGGTATGGTTAAATGTGATTTTTGAGAGTTGGAATCAACTCAAAAGCTATTATGGTAGATTTTATAAAAATATTTGAATGTGCTAAAGCTTATGTCTTGTTATTTTTACTAGGAGAGATATCTAACTCTAAATGATTTAAATCCAATGGGCTTGGATAGAGATTTAAAGTACCTTTCCAAAAAAGTTGAATCACTCAATTTGGATTTGTAAAACTCCCTGAATTGATTTTTAAACTAAGGGACATATTTAGTCTAAGTCTAAAAAGAATAAACCTTATTTGAATTAACTAGGTCAGCACGGGAAACTAAATGGGCCGACCCGTGTACACTCCGCGCTGAGGGCTGCTGACAGGGGGGTCCCGCCTATCAGTGACTCTTTAAACGCAAAGCGGTACGGGGCGATAATAACCACACGATTAGAATATGATCTAACGGTCCACGGTCGTCGTCGACGACGGACACGTCGCTAGCGAGACTGAACCCCAAGCGATCGGTGGGGGTCTACTGGGGACGTGCCAGGGCTCCAGCTAGTGCGGCAAGGCAGGCAAACAAACTGGTTGACGACGGCGAGCTCAAGCAAAGTCGCGACAGGGGCTGAGGTGGACACAATCGATGACCACGTCTCGTCCTCTGCAGCGGCTACCTCCGGCGGAATTCCGGCGATGGGTTGCTCGAGCGGCTCCGGCGAGAGAGGGGAAACGATCAGTGGAGAGAGGGAGAGTGGAATGGTGTGGCGATTGAGGCTGGGGGTGGCCTCCTTATATAGGCTCGACGAGAGGACCGACGGGTGTGGGCGAAGCTCATCGGTGACAGTGATACAAGGGGCTACTGGCATGGGCGAGGTAGGTGGACGGTGGGCGGTCTGCTGGTGTTCAGCTACGGCGCAATGGCATGGCTAGAGGCGGTGGCTAACGGTCGGGAGCTTCCCGTGCTCTTGGAGATAGAGGCGGTGCTCGACGGTGCTCCTAGCGACTGTGGGTCGCGCGGAGGTGCACGACCATGTCTGGTAGGGTGAGGGGGTCGAGGCGGAGCAGCGTGCGCGGTATGGTGTCGAGGCACGGTATGTGGTGTGCTAGCGGCAAGGGCACTCTGGTGTGCGCTGCGCATGGCACAGACAGAAAGGGCGGCGACGCTCTGGGGTGGTCCAGGGGCTGGCATCAATCGAGGGGAGGACAAGTAGTCGCGGTAGGGTTGGGAAGAGCTAGTGGACAAGCTAGAATGGCGTGGCACAGTCTGCTGCGAGCTGCGCATGCTTGGTTGGCGGCGACCATAAATGGGCGGCGAGCAACTGCTGCTAGTAGTGAAGGGGGAGCTGGTTGATGGTTTGGTTGGAACCAGGGGTGACATGGGAGAGCAGAGAGGGTCGAATGGGGGACACGAGATCAATTGGCAATGGTATTAGTTAGGCCAGAATTTTTCTGCCTGCCACCTATTCGATCAAATGGCCGCATGAAACAAATATTTGAATTTTGAGATGATTTTTGGTGGAGTGGTGCATCTTATGCTTAAGCATCTAGGTTTTCTTGGGATTTTGAGATGGAGTTCATTTGAGTGGTTTTTGAAAGTGTGATCTATGCATATGAACTAGATTCAATTTTCAAATGTCATTTAAAATTAGAGTTTGAATGTTTTTGGAAGATCACAAAGTGGGCTTTGGCACATCAGTACTTGTACTAGGAAGGGGTGCAAAGATCCACAATTGTCTCTGTTGGCATTTGAGTCCTAGGAACACCCAAAGTGTCCTAGTTAGTTAAAATGGCAAAAGTGACCATTTCCGTATTTAATTCTTTTTGATTTCTTTTTCTTTGGGATTTGTTTGGGAATGATTTAGATGATGTGGCATTCATCATAGAACCATTTTACAACCAATGGATCACTCAATCATGGCATTTCAAACAACTCCTATTTTAAGTGCGCACACATATGAATGCTTAAATATTTTAAATGGAAAAGTTTTTGTTAACCCTAAATTGGGTAGATTTGATCTTGATTAACCTTGGTTTTAAGTTTTGGGATGTTACATCAGTATACCCACCCAACCCGGATTTCTGGCTGGTGGGCACTACGTCGGCGAGCCGATCTTCACTCTATAACCACTCCCACAAGTTTGTGTACCGCGTCAGCAGATTCGACCGTGAGCCGGCTGCTATGGACGCCGTCCAGTCTGAGGCGATGATTGAGTGCCCCTATGACGACTGCTTTAGCTTGGTCGCCTTCGACAAGCACAATATCGCGTGCTCGCATGGCCTCTGCTCCTACATTGATTCAGCCTGTGATTTCATTGCCTCGCCAGCAGGACTCCTCCCCACATGAAGGAGGCCCACGGGGACATAGTAACCAAGGCCATCTACGGTAGAGCTTTCTTTTGCCTCATCCCGACTCCACCACCAACAAGCACAATGGGATTCACGCTCTTCCTCTACGGGGATGACGGTGCCGTGTTCAGCCTGACCATCAGCGCACTCGGCCCGACTGCCGTCGTGTCCTTGGTGTGCATCAGGCAGGACAGGTGCTTGTGGCCTTGGTACACGATGAAACTGTGTGCGCCTGGCCCGCCAGGGTCGGTGGACTTGTCGATGGTCGAGAGCCGTAATGCGGTAATCGAGCTGATGAGCAGCTCGTCACCGGCCCACCTCCCGTCCGACAAGCTCAGAACGTACCTCGGGGTGCCGCCACGGTTCCTGATGAAGGTTGGACAGTCCACCCATGTATCTTTCTGGATTTGCACCGACAGGAAAAAATGATCTTAAACTACGGCTGATAATCAAGAATGTAATGGTGTATTAGCAGATAAAATGTACTGCTAGTAGTACTATTTTACTACTCCAGTTTACTAGTAGTAGTCGCATGTAGGTTCTCTTTTGGTACTAGGAAGGATGCATTTTGGATGGAAACTAAGTTTGCTGCTAATGTTATTATGGAGTATTTAGGGGTTTAGTACGACTTTTATGTAATTGTTCACTTCTACGACATGGACCAGAGATAAACACAATAACCATTCTTATGGTGCTTCAATTTTAGTCATCTAACTAAGTGATTACGGAATTTAATGCCCAAACTTGTCAATTCGACTTGATTTAAGTCTTGAACCAAGATTGCCGTCAAAATTGCGCTGGTGTGGACAACACATCAACGTGGGTCCAGCATGCAGGATAGCTACCCTAGAATTTATCCTAAATATCTAGAAAATAATATGGACATCTACAACATCAACTCAATGTTATCAGAATCATCATGAACCATGTTTTCATATTATATGCGTTTGATATTATGTAAGTTAGTATGTTTGTACATATAGTTGGTCAAACTTTATAAATATTGACTTGGAAAAAACCTAGTATGCTTTCTAATTTGGAAATGAGGGAGCATCTAAGTACTAAAATGCGTCGAAATACATGTGTATCTAGACAAAGCCAATTTAGTAACTACTATTTTAGGATGGAGAGAGTAATTATTTATGAGTAACCTATTTTTCATAATTTTTTTACTGCTACGTCACGTGCCCACGACTAGAGCATGGACCATTGCATAATCATCATGCGACCATGCGGTGGCGATCTACTCCGTGCTGGATTACCCTACGTGTGGAGGCACACTAGTGAAGCACACGCTCGTGCCGTTCCTGAGTACGTAGTAGTACTACTAGTATACGCAAATAGGACAAAAATAGATAGATCTTGTTGCTCATCGTACTATTTTTTCCCTGTAAGGCAACCTGGATGTGACTACTACAATACTATATTGGCACAACTTCTGCTTTTCAAATGACTGTGGAACTCTCTGTGTCCATTCAAAAAAAACTTTCTGTGTAACATTAGTGTAATAGTACTTTTGGTACTCCCTAATTTTTCGGACGCGCAGTAAAGTAGTGCAGTAAGTCTGTTTGGTCAAGCTGCATGCAACGAGTATTGGTTTGACAGGACAATTTAGGTTTTTAGATATCCAAATTTCTACTCCACCTCGATGGCTCAAGACACAAAGAAGCTAGTACTCCTCTATCCTCCGGCTATCGCCCAGATCAAAATGAACAAGCAAAAGATTGTGTATCTTAGAAATTACCATGGCCATTTATTACATACAGAGCTTTATTTTATTTTCTTCTAGCACCTACAAAGACTGATATTGTACTGTACTAGTACTTGTAAATAACGTGCTACGGTTGGTCCCTATAGCTAGTACTAGACATAGACTTTAGTAGTAGCTACTCTCGTCACAGTGAATTGTCCAAGAGGTGGAGTTCCTTTTTTTTCTCCGAGAGGTGGAGTTCCTTTTTTTCTCCAAGAGGTGGAGTTCCTTTTTTTTCCTGAGAGAGGAAACCTTTTTTATTCCTGCTTTGATTCAAAGAAAATTCAAAGTTTTTGTGAAGGATCTTGTCCCTTAGGAAATAATCCTACGTTGTTTTGTTTGATTCATAGGATTCCAATGTGTAGGAATTATGTCCCGTTTGGAACGTAGGATAGGAGAAATATAGGGATAGGAAAAACACGGGAATTGAGATTCCTTCAAAGTATTCCTTTGCTTTCCCTGTGATTCAAACACATACTTGATCCAAATTCATGTAGTTTCCTCTTCTTATGTTTTGAGAATCCCGCAAATCAAACGAGCCCTAAGAGATCGTCTTTTTTCTTTGCCTTTGATGATTTTTTTGTTTGAACATAGGGTCATAGAGCTTCCTTGGAACACGAGGAGGGTGGAAATTGCACAAACCTCCAACAATTGGATTCGAAATTGCAAGGAACTCCAGATAATCAGGATAGTCTAGTTGCAAGAAACTACTGTACTACAATTACTTCTGGGTACAAATGTTGCACATAGCACAAAATTCTCGATTAGCCCTCTTAGCATTATTTCTTACATACCCGGGGCTCAACAGTTTGAGCTGTTCACAACTACAGCTCTAATTGTTGGAGGTTTGTGCAACTAGCCTCAATTGGAGCCCCACCACCCACTCGCCCACCTTCTGGAGTACTACTAGTAGCAGAGTAACGCACCATCAGCCTTTGTCTTCTCCATCGCACCCCGGCCGCCAGCTCACACCAACGATCTTCCCTCCCCCCACCCCACACCACCCCAAAGAAAGCCCCCAAAACACCATCCACAACCTCCTTCCATGGTGAGATCGAGCAAGGTTTGTAAAGATCCTGAGCAGTTTCAGAAGGTGGTCACCAAAGGCCCTCTTCAAGTACTCATCAACCATTGCGACACCACCACCGCCACGAGCCTCGTCGGTTCGTCCAAACATATTCTTCAATGTGCAAAAGAGAGCGGAACTACGCCTTCTTCTCACCCGTTTGGCCTCCCATGTGTTCTTCATTCTCACCCGACGGTGAGACCGTGGGAATCCAAAGACTGCTTCGAAGTGGCGGGCAACCCATGCAAGCTGACGCTGCTGGCCAGGTTCTCCTCCGATGCTGTGATGTCAAATGGTTTTGATGAGCACCGCGCAGGCGGCAATGGAGATTGGATCATCACAGTTGGGCCCGATTTCATGTGGGACCTTGTCAACGTGTACAGTCATCGGAAGATTGTTATTCCACAAGTGTCGGGGTTTGAACCGACCGAAGGTTCTGCACTTACATTTTAGGATGATGCTGATGAAGGTCGACGTACTAAACTGCAGAAGATAGTCATTTGCCAAGTTCCGACAGCTGCTAGGGGATACAAAGATTTCACTCTAGTCGCCATTTTCGAATTCAAGATTGCTGTCATCAACGGGAATGATAGTCATGGATGGTCAGTTTGTGTGAACGAGTTCCAGAGCTACTTCAGATACTGCGATGCTATTATCCAACACGATCGTGTGTTCACCGTGACCGAGAACGGCTGTGTTTATGCATGGAAGTCTCTGGAACTTGGTAAATTCTCCTCCCTACGTATTTTATTAGTTTTGTTCCTGAATCGATGCAAGCTATTTTTTCTAAACTTTCATTGGTTAGTAGGAATTCCATTAAAAATTTAGTTTCTTTGATTCGAAGGAATTCCCTAGGAATTTCAGAGGAATGCAATCTTTAGGAGGTTTTCTTACATATAAGTAGTTTGTTTCATATGATTGAGTTCTGCTGATAGTATTGCTTCGTCTCCTAGTACATCCCATGGAAACTATGGTATCTACTATGTAGTAGTAAGTACTTATGTGAGACCCAGATATTATTCCTGAATCAATGTAAGTTATTTTTTCTGAAGTTTCTTTGGTTAGTAGGAATTTCATAGGAATTTTAGCCTCTTTGATTCGTACGAATTCCCTAGGAATTTCAGAGGAATACAATCCTTACTAAGTTTTCTTACATATAAGTAATTTGATTAATAGGATTGAGTTATATTGATAGTATTGCCTTGTCTCCAAGTACTAGTACATCCATGAAAAATATGGTATCTACTAGTAGTATTTACGTGAGACTCAGATACTAGACATATGACATATCATAACTATATAGAATTATAGTACTAGGTAAAGGTCAAAAAATAGAAATTTGATCAACATCTATAAAGTATGGACGCATATTTAGTTCTTGTATTTTCTATCATGTAGAAGTCAACGTTTATTAGTACTTGTAAATTTTGTTAACATGGACTTGAGAAATGAAGGAGAAGATTCTAGAATGATGGAGAAGTGTGTTTTGAGTATTGTGCATAGCGTTCATTGTGCTAAAGACTATCAATAGAATCTTCAAGTAGATCCTAGAATGGAAAAGAAGATCCAACTGCTAGAAATGTTGGGATTCGCAAGTCTTGATCCAACAGTGAATATTCAAAGTTATTCAAACACTACATAGTGGTAATATTATTATAAGATAAGATAAGATATTAAACCTCCTAGAAATAATCCTTGTTGGTTTTCCTTTGGTATATAAGACACCAAAATCTTGTAGGATCCAACCTTGCTTTTTTCCCTATGAACTTTACATTCAAGATCCTATAGTAATATTTCCTATTTCATTTGATCCCATGAATCAAATCGTGTCTCTAGGAGAATTTCCATAGCATATCCCCATTTCGAAAATAATTAGAATTTCCATAGCATCTCCCTAGGTTGGCATTTTTTACGCAATCAAACATCTTAAGTAAAATCAAGATTTTTGAAAATAGTACTATAGATCAACTTCTACAATGTTAGATCAATATCAATATTATTTCCATGTTACATTTCCTTTCCCTTTGAAGGTCCTATCCTTATCCTGTCGCCAAACGATGTGCTGTACCTGACACATGGGTTTGTTGAGGACGATGAGGAGAATGATCCTGGTAGGTGGTGGTTAGCAAGATCTGCCGGTTGACTTCTTCTGGTTTATATGTACGGTGTCTCAGGCAATGCAATTGCTGATGATACTAGTGTTGTTCACTATGGTTGCACCGTTCGCACCTATCCTTCTGGGTTGGAGTGCATGGTGTTCTCGATGGACACAAGCTAGTTAACTGCAATTAACCGATGTAAAAGGGTTACTGACCTTAGAACATATTCTCTTTTCCTTGGCGTGAACTATCCGATTATCATTGCAGTAGGCAAGCAAATGATCCGCCAGGACATCTGACGAGAAGGAACTATGTTTACACATCACACCAAGAAATTGGCTATGAATACAGGCCGCGTCCTAAAATTTGCCGCTTTAGTCTGAATGGTGACGCAGCTGTTGGTTTCCACACCAACACTCGCTGGACATGGTCGGAGACTGCATTTTGGTTCATCCCAAGCTTCTCAAACGCCTTGGATGGGAACGAGCTTGTTCAAGGATAGCTCTTTTGGTCTCGGCCTTCTGTTGAACTCTTTCTTTTAGCTGGTTTTTAGCTGATGTACGGGTACTCAGCATTTAGTTTCACACCTGGTCTGGCTTGTAAAATACTCCGTATGACCAAAAACCCTTTTGTACACTTGGTAGTTTCTCCAGTATGTATATTTCACTAAGCTTCTAAAAGAACCTTATTAGGAGTACAGTTGTACTCTACTACTACTACTATTCCATACATAATTTCTTCCAGAATGTTGTATAATAGTAGTACTGTTAGTATTACTCTCTGCAGGTCTGTAGTTTTGTTTCTTTTTCA
This sequence comes from Avena eriantha, assembly GCA_910589775.1. Lineage (NCBI taxonomy): Eukaryota > Viridiplantae > Streptophyta > Magnoliopsida > Poales > Poaceae > Avena > Avena eriantha. Next base: position 348,647,708 of record OU342745.1, on the reverse strand, counting down.
CTGCAGTTTGGGTCCTGTAAGCCTAAGTTGGGACATGTTGGTAAGTACTTCGCTCAGAAACTGCACGCGGTGGAAGGAACACGATGTTTCCAGGTTTACCAGGAAAAACATATCGCTCATCATGGCATCACCAGTGATTTGACAAGGCAATACTGTACGACAGTGTGCTAGTTCTAGTTTTTTCTTCTTCTGAACAAGTACTCCTTGTCTACCCTAGTAGTAGTAAAAAAAGTAGTAAAGGTCTACTAGTAGGAGTACCAGAGAACTCGATGAAGCTAGCTGGAGTACTACTTTCAGTACTGCCGCAGAAGAGAGAGGGAGGGACTTTTGCACACGCCAGTACACATCAGTCCCTTCTTCCCTCACCGAGACAAGCTGGATTTAACTCCCTCACCAGCTGGATTTAACTCCCTCACCAACCTCCCCCCCCACACACAACCTCTTTTACTCAGTCCCTTCTTCCCATCTAGTACCGCCCCTGGCCTCTCGCTCCATATTGTTGCCGACCAGCTCCTCGGCTCCTTCCTCTACAGGTGGCGACAAGATTGGCACGACAACCTTCTGTAGGGCGGTGGAGCATCCGCCATCTCTGTCCCGTGGCAGCAATGACGGTTTGTCAAATACTAGAACACTCGTACCTATTCCCTCCGTTTCATAATATAAGATGTTTTAGCTTATGTGAAACGAGTGTATCTAGATTCACTCTGAACTTACATGATAGAGTTGATGATGCGGTTAATTTTTTATTATCGATTGCGCAGCATTGTCATGTGTAGAGTAGTTCTTATCCCGGGTATGCATCCTTTTTTTGTAGACTAGGATTCCATAGAAGCTTGTTTTCTGGGCTAGATGCCATAACTAAGAACAGTGGGGATCCGTTCGAAGTTGGTAGTTCGACAGCGCAAACTTTTGAACATTCGCATATATTTGTCAATTAACATCATGTAATAAATATTACAACTTGCTACAGAAGGAGATATGGGAAGGAGCGAAAAAGAGGATTCTCGATGAAATAGGTTCCAATCCTGTGACTTCTGCTATCCTAGATGACAAGGTAAATCAATAGAATGACATATGTTCTTGTTGTTGCGCGTAGATGCTTTCGCTGTAATCTCTATTTATCTTGTAACCGCAGAAGCACAAAGTTGAAGAAGACTCTCAGTTTCCGGATGACGGAGTTGAAAATCAATGTCCGATCGCTACACCTAAGACGCCTCCTTGTTTACCTTCTGAGGAGACTGATGCAGTTGCAGCTACAGCTGGTACTGATGAGACTGCACCTGCCATCGTCGTGCCAGATGATGGAGGTGGTGGATTGGTTTTACCATCCACGAAGACTTGTGCGGCTGGAGCTGGCAGTGAAGAGCCTTCAGAGGACATTGTGGTGCTCGATAGTTCACCTATTGTGGAGACTCATGCTACCGGTGCTGGCACTGCTATTCGTGCTGCAGCTCCCGCTCCCGAAATTATTGTGCCACCTGAAGGAGGCGGTGATTTGGGTTTACAATCTGTAGAAACTGTTGCACCTTAAGGTGGTGAACTATGATGCGAAGCTTTCTTTCTTATGATTTGTATGATTTTCTCTGGAACCTATATTATGGAGCTACCTTACGCATTTCTTACAGTTTTGCCTGTTGAACTGTAGTGTGGAACTGGAACTACTCCTAGTATGTAATCATAATATTCAAATGCTTGAGTATTATCGATCATAAACAATTGCTAGCTGAGCTGCACGAAAATTGGCCTCTACCACTTGCGGGCGTGGTTCTTGGCTCATCTCCTTTTCACAAGCATGGTGAAAAGAAGGTTTTGTTCCTTTACTTGCAATGCAATTATGCTTGTGTTGTTGATCTGGTAATTTTATGCTGATTTTGTCACCCAATCTGCATTTATGTCTCTACATACAAACATATTTGTTCACATGACTTGAACAGAAAACAATATCTCCTTTCATCGACTAACACAAGGAGACATGCAAATATTTATTTATTTTTGAAACAAGGCAAACAATATGCCATTTTCATTGATAGAGAGGGACATGCAATTCATAAATCATCACCTCCAGCATCTTGTTCTACAGAAGGAATTATTACCAGATCCACAACCTTCTTTTCCTTGGGACGACAATGTCAAGTGCAGGATTTTGAATCTAAACACAACCCAGTGCAGGTTCATCAGGATAACCTCCAGCTGCGCCAGTCTCCACAGAAGGTACATCAGCGCTATGGTAGACACCGTTGGAAATGCAAGCTGAAGCTTTTGTTATACTCCTATCAGGAGCACAATTAAGGGCCAGAAATTCAAGCTCCAAAATCTAGCTATACAAAATAGACAAGCGGTTACCCCATCTGGACAATTCATAGACAATTCACAGTGTAATTTGAGCGTCTTACATGATCCTTAGATCTTAGTCCATCCAGTCTTTTTATTGGTGGAACGAAATTTGCTGGTACTTTTATTTCTGCAAAGAACCTACAAAACATAGCCAAGTCAGACATCTGAATATATCTAACTTTTCTACAGTCTTATATGTGAAGATATCTTTGCATAACACTCACATATCAAATTATCTACGGATATCTTCCCGATCCTTCGAAAGGTGAAGTCGACGTTCTATAGGGTACATCCATCTATACTGTACTGTACCTCTAAGTACTTCCTTGTCAGGTACATCAACAGTCAAATGCTCCATCGTATCATAGAAGGATGGGGAATATATCAGGTCAAAAGCTTGCACAGGATCTCTGTCAAGTCCTTTCTAAGATGTTTTCGAACTCTTTTGTCTAGAGCTTTACTATAGATTTACCTAAAGAATGTACCTACCCAAATCTGCAAGCACCTTGTCAATCTAGATGGTCACAATCTTTAACTATTTCTAGGAGAGGTGGAGTACAAACCAAAGCCAAGAAGAATGTCTAGTGCCTGAATCTAATAGGCGAAGCGTGGGGATCGCCCAGCTGATCGCCGGCCGGTGCGTCTCGTGAAGAACGGCGTGGCAATGGTGGTAGGCCGGCAGTGTTGATAGAAAGGCGTCGAGAAGTTTTTTTAAGGCCTGGAGAAGTTTGCGGCCTGGTTCTAATCCGGTTCATCTCCCATAAGAACGGCGCAAAATTTGAAGAGACATGGGCTAGTCGCTCGATTGAGGGCGGGGTTAGGAAAGTTTGGGGTCTCGGCGGAAAGTTTTGGCGGGCGCGGGGTGTTTGTCCACAATTTTTGCAGAAATATGTGTGAATATTTTATTAGATTTGCCAGTTCTCAAGAGTCACCTCTCTCGCCATTGGATTTACCTCGCGATTGGTGCAACGTGAGGGTTACACATTTGTTGCAACAACTTGTAACTAGGAATTTAATGAGTTGTAACTACTAGGTTACAACTGAATATTAGTACAATTAGTAGGGTGACATCAGCTCCTTAACATAACAAGTTCTCATGCGCCTGGGATCTAGGCGCTCATATTTTATACCTTTTTTTCCTTGTTGACGGCTTTGTTTCGAATCCGGTCGAGCCCCAGCACGTACCTTGGGAGTTTAACTACCGAGCCCAAGAAATTAGCCCATCTGGCCTCATTATAGCCCAACACCTTCTAACTCGGTCATGTTTTGGGTCATTTGGCCGCACAAATAGCCCAGTTAGATTGGGCGAGAGCCCATGAAAATAGCCCATAAATCCCAGCTTGACCCATTTTTCTTCAATTCGGCCTTTTTTGGGCACCGTCCACCCACTCCTAAAAAACTCCGCCTTCCATGTTCTTAAGTACTACCTACTACATTATTTATACTTAACATTTTTTAGTTGAGCTGCTAGCAATCACGCGTAGTAGATGGACAAGCAATTTTTTAAGAAGAAAGATAAATAAGGTATATACGATGTTAGTATACATTTTTTACATTTTATAAAAGGATAACAATTCTCTTATGTAGTGGCAAGGCATGCAGTTTATCTGTAGCAATATTTTTGTACTGAGAGGCTGACATGGCCGACCCACCTGCCTGCAGCTAGCGCCCATCAACCTTACCATACAAGAGATCAAGTTTAACGAGCGCATTTAAAAAGTACTTGTACAACAGTCTCGACCAGAAAAAAGAAGACCAAGATCGACACGTGTCTTGTCGAGAGAGGCTGACACATGGGCCCCAGCAGCAATACCATACACGCCTGCCACATGGAACAACGTTACCAAGGTCAAAGCAGCGGACGCGACCAAAAAAATGTCGAACATACACACGTTTCCTCTACATAGGTGGCTGGCATGTGGACCTAGCAGGGAGACATTATACGGGTGTTGTATCGAGCAACGTTGCCAAGTTCCAAACAGGGAGGCGCGAGAGAAGAAAAAAGGCTAGCATGCACACGTTTCCTACACAGAGGAGGCTGACATGTCGGGCCCACCAGCCTGTATAAACGGTTGAAGCAGCGAGCATCGCTATCAAGTTTGGAACATGAAGGCGCGACAGAGGGTAAAAATTCCATCATACACACGTTTCTTCTAATGAGAGGATGACATGTGGGGCCCAGCATCGTGATTAAACGATAGATGCATCGAACAACGCTATCAAGTTCAGAACAGGGTAGCACAAGCGAAGGAAAAAAATCCATAATACACACGTTTCTTCTAATGAGAGGATGACATGTGGGGCTCAGGAGGTTGGTTAAACGGTAGATGCGTCGAGTAGCGCTATCAACTCGGAATGGGGTAGCACCAGCGAAGGAAAAAATTCCATCATACACACGTTTCTTTTCATGAGAGGATGACATGTGGGTCCCAGGATGTTGATTAGACGGTAGATGCATCGAGCAGTGCTATCAACTTCAGAACAGGGTAGCGCGAGCGAGGAAAAAAATTCCATCATACGCATGATCCTTCTAATGAGAGGCTGACATGTGGGACCTAGCAGCCTGACTAAACGACAGACGCCTCGAGCTACGTTATCGAGTTCAAATCAGGGAGGCATGACCGAAAAGTATGGTCCGCTAGAGACACTGACGTCCGGGACCCACATGCCTCAAAAGATTTCGGCAAGTCAACATCGCGCGAGGAAACGAAAATCTTGCTTCTGCCACGCGCTGGCAAAGCTTCCTCCATGCTTTTAGCATATCCATCATAGTAGAGGGCCGCGAAACCGGAAAAAAAATTTCCATCGGGCACCGCCAAGCCGAGAATTTAGTCACAGAATACGTGCCTTCTACGATGACCGTTGGGCCAATTTTTTGTGGAAGGAGACTTTTCTTGTAGTGTACGTGATGGCCCAAAATATATCCAGCTCGTTGGGGAACCCCAAGAGGAAGGTATGATGAGCATAGCAGCAAGTTTTCCCTCAGTTATGAAACCAAGATTATCGAACCAGTAGGAGCAAGGAAACACCTCCAAGGTGTTGCTAGCTGAGCTTTGGCAGGGCGCACTACCGGTGCTAGCAGCAACGTGGAAACCTGCACAACACAACCATAGAACTTTGCCCCCAACTTACGATGAGGTCTTCAATCTCACCGGTTTTGCTGAAAACAAAGGATTAAACGTATCGTATGGAAGAAAGTAAAAGCTTGCAGAAAGTAAACAGGAAACAATAAACAATTGTAGATTGATGGTAAAAGAAAGGACTGGGGTCCATAGTTCACTAGTGGTGGTTCTCCTTAAGATAGATAACATGTTGGGTGAACAAATTACAGCGGGGCAATTGACAAACATCAAGAAAGCATACATGCATATACTAAGCATCTTGACTCCTTTGAGATTTGATTGGGCATTACAACATTATACATAGACCGTAATCCAACTGCATCTATGACTAATAATCGACCTTCAGATTATCATCCGAACCCCCTCCAGTATTAAGTTGCAAGCAACAGATAATTGCATTGCACATGGCGTGTAAAGTTGTTTTCTCCCTAGTAGCAACAACACATCTAGTACCTTAGCGATTTCTATCACTTCCCCAGATTACTAGAGGCATGAACCCACTATTGAGCATAAATACTAACTCTTGGAGTTGCTAGCATCTACTTGGCCAAGATAGCTACTAACAACGGGAAGCATGCAAGATCACAAATAACAAAGACATGATAGAATCAATAATCAATCTGAAATAGCATCTCAATATCCATCGAATCCCCACAAACACAACATGTATGATTACAAATAGATGATCTTGATCATGAATGGAGCTCACAAGATCTAAACATGATAGCACAAAGGAGAAGAACCAGCCATCTAGCTACTACATGGACCCGTAGTCCAAGGATGAACTACTCACGCATCACACTAGAGGCTTGCATGGTGATGAAGAAGGCCTCTAGGGTGAATTCCCCTCTCCGGCAGGGTGCCAAGAAGAGCTTCAGATCCCTCCCGATCTAGGGATAGAGATGACGGCGACTATAGACTCTCTCGTGGAATTTTTGATTGGGTACTTAGGGTTTTTGTATCGGAGGCATATCATAGTCAGAAGGGGAGGCCGAGGGGGTGCCCAAGGCAGCCACACCACCCCCTGGTGTGGCCAGGCCTGGCCCGCGCGGCTAGGTGGTGTGGCGGCCCTCTGGCCCCTCTCCGTCTCGTATTCTGGCTCCGTGTCCCCCTCGGTGAAAAACTGACTTTGGCTTTTGTCCCGTCCAATTCCGAGAATATTCATTTTCTGACTTCCTGGAACCAAAAACAGCAGAAAATAGGCAGCTAGCACTATGGCATCTTGTTAATAGGTTAGTCCAAGAAAGTGTGAAAAGTACTCCAAAGTTGGAACAAAACATAAGAAAGTAGATAAAACCAAGCATGGAACATCAAAAATTATGGATACGTTAGCAACATATCAGTACGCCAATCAGAACCATGCCAAAGCTGTTGAAAGGAAGCAAACACTCGCCATCCTTGCCAAGGAGCGCAAGTCACTTTGTCGCCAGCGCGATAAAAAGGATTGCATCATCGCCCGTCTTCGTCAGAACATAGCCACCCTGGAGGAGACCATCCACGACCAGGAGATCCAGCTGGAGGAGAAGGAGGAGGAAGGTGAAGATATCCGTGGTGATATTCGCTCTTACCTAAGTGATGAAGATGACTACCTAGAGGACGCCGCCATGGAGAACCACACTGATGAGGATGATGCTGACTTCATTGATGATGAGGATCCCGACACCCCCGATGATGAGTAGTCGCCCCTGAGCACTATCGTAGGTGTGAGTTGTACCCAGTCCCACTGTATCGTAGCTTCATAGGATGGTTCTTAAAACCATCTGTTTTCTAGTTGTGGTGTGTGTTTGTATTGTCTGCTTGGAATGAATGAATGAGAAGAAATTGTTAGTTTTCAAAACCCGAGTCATACTCAGAGTTTAAAACTATTTGAAACAAACCCATGAACCATAGAAATTTCCCTCTTGTCTCATTATCTATCTCACTCTTCAGATGACTCGCGGAAACACCGGAGGAAGCAGCTCATCCCAGGATCCAATGCTGCAGATTCTACAAATGTTAGTTTCAGACCATGAAGCTGGTAGATATGAACGTCAAGCCAACTTAGCCACTCTTCAACAGATAGCCTAGATGGCCCACAATAATCAAGGCCATGGAAACCAAAATCACCATGGATCCAAGCTCAAGAGCTTCCATAATACCAATCCTCCGATGGTTAGCAAGTCTAAGGAGCGCTTAGATGTTGATGACTGGCTGCGGACCATGGAAAACAACCTAGAAGTCGCAGGAGTTGAGGCCAATGAGAAGGTACTATTTGCCACCCACTACCTATCCGGATATGGAAGGTCATGGTGGAACAGTACCCGTACCATGAATGGAGGATATATGATGACTTAGGAGGAGTTCAAACTCAAGTTCAGCAGGACCCATGTGCCCCCAGGTTTGATCAAGAGGATGAGGGATGAATTCAGGGAGCTAAAGTAGGGAAGAATAACTATGGTAGAGTACCATGACAAACTTCTGTCACAAGCTAGGTATGCCACTGATGAGATTGACACTAAAGCGAAGATTAAGGAGAGATTCTTGAATGGCATGAATGATGAGATGCAGACAGTGCTAGTCAACATTCCCTTTGATGACCTCGAAGCCTTAGTGGATTCTGTTATCCAGATGGAAGGAAAGATCAACTAAGCAAGTGAGAACCGCAAGTGTGGTATGATGCACCAACCAGGACCCCACCATACCCCGAAGTATCGCCCCAACCTGTCTGCAGGATATGCCCCAAGAAACAATAGACCCCCAATGAACCGTCCGAACTATCCCAATCGTGGTGGAGGAAACCTGAGGCCCGGAGGAAACCACTGTGGGGCCCCCGGATTAATCCTCCGAGAATCCCTGTTATGCATACAACCACGATCCCATGATCAGTTAGTCGTGGCACATAACCGACAAGTATCAAAGTAAACATCTAATACATAACGAATACATGTCATACCTTAGTTGCCATTATGGCTACATCGATCGACAACAGCGGAACTTCCTTAAGTGTAGAGCCCGATCCATGCCTTAACCTACAGGCAACTGACTGGGAGAACGTCCTAGCTCGCATAGTCGTCAACTTCATCATCTTCTTGATATCTGACCAAGTTAATAGCTAGGGACAATGCCAGTGAGTACTTCGAATGTACTCGCGAACCACCTTAAGATAACAGTAATAACAAGAGAATATGCAATATGGTTGTGGTAGTAGGAAGGCTTTAAGAGGGGGGTTCTTTTCTCAAATAGTTTATCTTGTAGATATAGCATCTACATATCTTTGTTGAAAGCTTTAGTAAAGCATTTTAGAAACTGTTTTGAAAAGTTTTGGAAAACCTTAGGACTGGGTCACCCATATGTTCCCGTCTCCAGGTCATCCCACGACCAAACTCCTTTCTCCTCCTTCCGACCATCCCATGGTCAAAACCTTTCTCCTTGACGACCATCCCATGGTCAAAACATTTCCAAAGCCATTTCTTTTCCGAAATTATTTTTGAAAACAAAACCAGCACCGCTCTACAGAAGTTTGGCCAACCCATCCTTAACCGCGGACATGGCTATTCGACCAGATTTACACTCTGCAGAGGTTGTACACTTTACCCACACCATCCGGGTACACTACCCGGATCTTCACCGATCGTGGGTCGAGTAACCGATCAAGACTCTCCGGATGCCCACTCTAGTATAAGTGCCTACCCTATGAGTGTTATTCCCCTCAAAACCGGGATGTCAGGTACCGAGGACCAACCGGAGCGCTTTTTCCACTTCCTGAGTGTGCGCTTTCAATGAGGGGCTCATAGTAACACGTGGAGGCCAACGGACCCTTCGTTCCTTCTACATGTCGAGGTCCCACATGGACGTTTATCGGAGAAGGCCCACCCTCCAGGGATCCCCGATCCCCTATAGTAGTTGCGAGGCAGCTTATACCAGAATAAACAAACATCAAATCCAGCCCTGTCCCATTCCAGAGTAATGTGGTTGCACAGGGTTAAGTTGTTATAGCTAAACTACAAAGAACCAGGTGCGTTTTCGTAAACCTTTTTCCTCTAGCTTTCCTTCATCATTTTGTAAAACAAAACCTTTTTCTTTAACAACATCTCTTGGGAGGTCCCACCTCGCCAAGGTTTTATCATAAAACATTTGGTAAAACGTTTCTAGGGGTCTTCCCATCCTCTAGTTTTGCTTCGGCTAAAATGGGATCTCCAAAGGGGTATGGTGTACTGCACCATCTATTCCACTACGGATAAATATGTATCATCAATGAGGTTGTACTTAGTAGTACAAATGTGTAATAGTTCGGAGGAGCCAAACCACTACCATGAATACATCAATATATAGAGAACAATGTAGTTTTAATAAAAAGTAGATAAAAAATGCATAAGTAAAAAGTAGGACAAGGCTTATGAGCAAGAAGGTGGCTTGCCTGAAGATCAGCAATATGGCAATATGTCCCTGGACTTCTTCGTTAGATAACCAAGAATACCAATATCAATAATAAATACCACTTCTTCTGCTCTCCGATTTCATCGCAACTATCATCGTCCCGATAGCACATGCAAGCAAGCCAAGCCACAATCAACACAAGGCATGCATGCACCAATACAATACAACAAGCAATTGAATAATACAAAATTTAGATTCAGATGGTTTTGAGAGGATTGGATTTAGGAGATTGAGATGGCCTTGGAGAAGGGAATGAATACCCCTGGGTTTTATAGCCGAGGAACTACCTAAGAGGGGTTTTGGACCAAGGACATAGTATGTATGATACCATTGTGTAAAAATGATACCGACAGATAGGAGTTGATAAAATGAAACCAACAAAAGTGGTTTCACTAATTTATCAATTTTCTTTAATTTCTTATGAATATTCTAGTGATAAAAGCTCTAGTTTTTGGAAATAATTCACCAGAGAAGTTCTGGAGCTCCAACAATTATTTCCTTCGGTAGTTAGGTAAGGGTTGATGTACTTGTTCACTGAGAGTTGGAATCAAGTCAATATAATTACCATAATGCCCTCAGGAAATTCCCAAGGGCAGTTCTGTAGACAACTTGTCTTTTTCACCAGATTAAGTATACAGGGTCTTTTGATATAAGGAAAAGGGCAATGGATAGGTATTGAAAATTCCTTCCAGTACCAATTTGAAATACTAGTTTTGGAGTTACAGAGCTACTGTATTGATTTATCTAGTGATAAAATCACATGTAGAAGTGTTTAATTCACTACACATCTACATAAGTCCAAAAATTAGCGATCTCCTAGGTTTGGGTGGATAGGATGTAGCTCATCCATTAGAGTTGGAAATGGGTCAATTGGACTCAAGGTTTGGTCTAGGGAATTTTCTAAAGGGAGAAAAGCTCTGCTTTTATTATTTGTGCTACGGGTGATCCATGGCTCAACCGGGGTTGGGATTAATGTCACAAGAGGGTATATCCAATGCCTACCAGAGGCAGTTGGATTTACTCAATTTGGATAAAGGGTACTCACTATGGAAATTATCTAGTGAAAAATGTACATGTTAGGAGATAAATTCCCAGGAACAAAACTTGTGACATTTTGGTGAGATTTTGCCACTGCATGTTTGAGAGAACGAGCATCTACAAGTACAAAATTTTATTTGGGCGGCTAGGGCCATTTTTCAATTTTATTTCGATTTAAAGCGACTGGTTAAATTCAGATCTGGTAAAGAAACCCTAAAAGAAAAAGAAAACGGGTGTCGCGGGCTGGATCTGGAGGGGAGCTGGGCTGTCCAGGGGAACAGCGGCCCACCCGGGGCGAGCTGGGCACGGGGAGGAGCACGGGCTCGCGTTCAAATCCGGCCAGGCGGGGCCCGCTGGTTAGGGGTACATGGAGGCTAAGAGGTAAGGGGGAATGCTGGCCGTCAGATCTAGTGGAGATCGACGACTCAAGTGCTTCTCCTTCCTCTGTCCGAACTCGACGAGGAGGAACCCTAGGCTAGCGCTGGCGGGGTCAGGGAGCTCACCAGGGGGTCGGGGAGGGGCTGGAAGCCAGCAGGGGCGACGCGATGCTTGACGGCGGTCCCGGGGATGGGCGGCAGTGGTGGGTTCCGCGACTAGAAGTGGCTCGCGCGATGACACCCGTGGAGCTCGCTTCGGTGCTCGCTGGCAGTAAGGGTAGAGGCGTTCCTGGGCAAAAAAGAAGACTAGGGTCAGGTAGAGGAGATCATGGAAGTTGCATCACGGTGACATGAAGAGGGAAAAGAGTAGAGGAGGGAACACTATGCTCGGATCTTGAGGGAGGACGAGATGGAGTTGTTCTCCTCTCCTGGCCAGTATAGAGCGAGAGAGGGGAGGTGGAGTGCAGTGCAGGTGAGTGAGGGTGAGAGGAGGCAAATGAGCCAGAGTGGGGAGAGCTGGGGTGGCCTGGGGTATTTAACCCGAGTGGGGAGGGTGTAGGAGGGACCAAGTCCATGGACAAGCTTTGGGAGGGTGCTGGGCAGTCATTGGTTGACAGAGGCGGTGAGGGGTGAGAGGTGGGGGTGCTCTGGGTTGTGTAGGAGCAGAGAGGGCCAGCTGGTGTCACATGCTTGTCTCTCTCTCTCTTCTCACTTCCAAGCACATGGGACAAGGAAAAGGGGTAGTGCTACAGTGCTTTGCTACAGTGATCACGACCAGAGGGGAGAGAAATGTGCTGTGCAAGCTTGGTGGACCAGATTTGATAAGGTTTGATGGGGTATTAGTGCAAGGTTTTGATCATAATTCACCATTTGCAAAGTTGATGACTAAGAGGAAGTTCTTTGAATTGATCTTGGAAAGATGAGTGAGTGGTACTGATAGATGGTTTAGGTCAGGATACATCTCCAGGAATTATTTGGGAATTATTGGATGAAGTTTGGTCCACTTATTTTCATTTATTCAAAAACTACAGAAGTCGTTTATAGGAGCTCATTTGATAAATTTGCATTGGACAAAGTTGGATTTTGATGTGGGGTGGTCCCAAATGTGAATATACACTTAGGATAATTTTCCCAAGATTCATTGAGGATTAAAAGTATTTTAAACTATTATTATTCCAATTCAGCTGTTTAATAAAATGGGCAAAAATAAATAATAAAGATCTTCAAAAATATTTATTTTTGAAGTGGGAAGATGTGGTATGATGTGTGGACCTTAGTTGAGCCAAAATTTGGGGAAGTGTTTTGGCAAAAACCAAACTTTCCCTTATGGAAGAAGTTTTGAAGATTTGGTCTATTAAAGATATTAATTAGATTTGGAGCCATAATAATTATGGGTAAAATTTGATAAATCTTGATGATCAAGGTAGAGGATGTAGACAAGGTGTATCAAGGATTTTCAACCTTGGGAATTGGAAATCCAAGTTGATTTTGGTGAAATACCCTAGATTAAGGATCTAGGGTGATGTTAATTTCATACCATCAAAACATGGTTGTATCTTGGACTTCAGATCTCCCCTTGGGCATGGGGTAAATGGATGGATAGACCAAGTGATGTACATAAACATGGTATAGAGGTTTGAGCTTGATCTTGTTTGAGTTCCCCAAGAATTGATTTCAAACTTTGAATAAAATAAGCCTACCAAAGAAGATTGTCAACTAGCCTTCAAAACCTTGTGTGTTTAAGAAGCACAAAGATACACTTGGAGCAAGTGGAGTAGATATTGCTAGACCTGTATGAGTAGAACACAACCTTGTGGAGAGTTGGTCCATAGAATGTGGTATGGTGGTGTGAGCTTCTATCAAAGTAGGCATGTTGACTAGATTTGCAGGAATAGTTATTTTCTTGCCTGCAAAACCATCAAGAACAAGTGGGTTGGAGGATGATCTAACCAAGGGACAGAGTGAGCCTCGGTATTCCTTAGGATGGTTAACGATATGGTTCAAATGCATTTTCAAAAATGCACAAGGGTTGAGAAAAGGAGGCATTCAAAAAGGTGATGTTGGAAATAGTTTTCTAGACGGCCAAATTTGGCAGACTTAGGGTTTTTGACTAGAATGTGGGTGGAGATGATTTTGATGGGTTCCAAGGTACCAAAGCATCATCAAGTAGATGAGGTTGAAGAGTATATTGAGTAGAAGGGATCCATGCTTGATATTGGTCTTCATTGACTTGGGAGCTTCTAGAAGGGATATCTTCAGAATTGATCTGGTTAAGGGTTTTAGATAATCACCTGGTATCTAGAGATCAGATCCAGTTTTGTATTTTTGCTTAGGGTGTGGTGATTTGGAAACATCTTGATCCTAGTTATGAGCTCCTAGAGTAGCTCATACTATCTCCTAAGCAGACAAATCAAGCATCAGATCAAGGCAATTCATCTTACAAGGGATATCTTCAGAATTGATCTGGTTAAGGGTTTTAGATAATCACCTGGTATCTAGAGATCAGATCCAGTTTTGTATTTTTGCTTAGGGTGTGGTGATTTGGAAACATCTTGATCCTAGTTATGAGCTCCTAGAGTAGCTCATACTATCTCCTAAGCAGACAAATCAAGCATCAGATCAAGGCAATTCATCTTACAAACAATTTAAATACTACTAGGGTTACCATCAAGCCTGGCTTGAGGTAAGTTTGGGTATTTCGAAAAGGTTGTAGTTTGGAATAAGATGAGGGTATCTTGGTATCTCTACCAAGGGTAGAATTCAAATGCTTCATAAAAAGGTTTTTGTTAAATCTAGAGATAAGAATAGTAGAAGGTTCTGTCTTGAAAACATAATGAGCTTATGTTATATAGCTCTCCATAGTTTGATCAATAGAAGCTACTAAAATAGTTGGTTTGCAAAAGCTTCTTGGCTCAGGTTTTGAAATGCCAGAACATTTGAGAATATGGAAATTAAGCCAAGGCTGTTTTGGGAAGTAGCTTTTGTCAACTAGTGTTAAGATAAGGAGTATATCATCTAATACATATTCATATGCATAAACATATTCAAACAACAGGCAAACACTTCTTCACCAAACAAGAAAAAGTTTTTGTTCCCCCTGATTTTTGCATTCTGGACAACTAATCAGGGTTGCGGAAATTGGGATGTTACAGACCTTTCCCCCTTAAGAGAATCTCATCCCGAGATTCAGGAGAGTAGGGTTAGGGGGTTTTGAGTCTGGGTCGATACTAGGTGTCTTACGCGTACTGTCTTACAGACTCCATCTTTGAAAGTGACTACTCTGTCGATGAAGTTGAGCTTCAGTCTTCCGAGATGCACGGAGAGTTGAGCAGAGTCCAGTCTTGATTTCGAGAGATGACCTCCTTTTCCTCTGGACTCTATATCTCGAGGGCTTAGACTGGGCAGACTATCTCAATGTTGAACTTCATGGAGTACTCATCGGAGGATAGAATCTACAGCTAGGGATACCGCTGCTAAGGATTCACAGCTCATCCTTAGGGTCGTAGCGTATCCTAATTAACGATGTTAGGGTCAGGACTCCTGGGTTTGCTTCTAGCGAAAGGGTTACCCTATTTTTGGTGGGAAAGACACAGTCTTTCCCCCTTAGGATTAGACTAGGTTAGCTCGGGGATAACATGTCCTTCCTTCATTGGATGAAGTTTGGAAGACTGTCATCCATCTTTCTCCTGGAGCCGAGGTCTTCAGAGGGCGTCCGTGAAGCTATGGCCTATGGGGCTTATATACTACTATTATTCGTACTTAGCCTGTTGGAGCCATTGGAGTCTCACGTCCTCTAAGCGATTGGAACTGTGCGGTTAGCGATCCCGTGGTCCTTCGGATGAGTTTTCAGTTGGAGTAGCGGAGGGATTTCATAGAATCTTCAGTTCGTTTCTCCCCTAATGAACCGCGAGTTGCTACTTGGAGAAAGACATCGAATCTGGGGATCCTTTCTGAAGTATCTTCCGGTAGACAGACTTCTGGAGATTGGGTGGAAAGACGCATTCTTTCCACGTTAGAGCTTCACTGAGGTGCTTCGGGAGGGGCGCGGATCTTCTGTCTTGGAGTGTTTACTCGATGTTAGCGGAAGGCTGTCATGTTTCGAGGTCTTGACTGGAGTCTTCGAGTGACGTCCTATCACAAACTTTGGAGGGATGGTTTTCCCAACGCAGCCCTTAAGGGGTTAGCTCAAGGCAAATTAGCGATGTACGACTCTTGTTGCTAGTAGTTAGTCAGGGTTGAAGCGGTCAGCATCGATAAGAGGTCTTCATTGGCATTTCTTGCGTTGCTTCTGATTGATGCCGGAGTGGACTCGTTGTCTTCACGCTTCCTAATCATCTGACTTTAGGGGTGATTTTGACCTTCTAGGGAGGATCATTCTGTTAGTTTGGGCAGGGTCGACTTCATTAGCTAGTCTCCTAAGGCGGCCAGAAGCTCTAATACACTAAAGGTTAGTGCAGTTAGGTCTTCACTTCTTGTCTTGGTTGACTTATCGGGTGGTTTCTTGTGGATATTAAGGATCCTTCGATGATTGACTTCCGGCTTCAATGGGATTCTTGTTGTAGTAGACTGAGGAACAAGGGAGTGTGGTGCTATTGACGAGTCTTGCGAGGTGAGTTTGACGAGGTATGTCGTCCTACTGAGGTGAAATCTTCGAGTTGCTTCTGACTTGACGATGTCGAACTTCCTGGTTCTTGCGATGCCTTTCCTCTCATATACTCTCGAGGTTAGTCGGGGTCTCATTACCGACAGCTAACACAGGGATTTCCTGAGTTACTAGGTGGGTTATTGCTTCTCGAGTCACATTTTTAAGGAGGTTAAAGCAAACCTGACCATACAAACAAGGTGAGTAGAGTGAGCAGATCACAATGTCCTCGGCAAACAACACACATCAAGCGACACAGGATGCACTTAGGCAAGCAAACACGGTCAACGCTAGGGACCAAGGAGTTAACTACTCGCGATGTAGGGGAATCCTATCCTTAGGACTTATTGATCCTAGAGATCACGGGATTGAGGTCTGGGTCACTGTCTTGTGAATGAAGTCTGCGTTGTGTCATCGGAGGTTTCCCGATAGTGTAGTACTAGATTTCTTCTGATTATAAGGATTTCGCTAGTAGAGCGACATCGTAGTCTCCTTGTGTTTGTTGGTAGTTGCTTGTCTTCATCTTGTTCTCATTGTCTTCACCGGGTTCTAGATCCTAGTTATTTAAAATCCGTAGGTTTGAAGTTTGGGCGAGAGTTAGAGGAAACCATTTTCGAAAGCATTTACTTCGAGTAAGGGAAGAAGTAGAACCTTTGAAACTCATTGAGAAACTAGTTTTCGAAAGCCGGGGTTTTCAAGATAAGGTTCCTGTCTAGCGACCATGCTAACTAAGGTTCTCCTAGAGTCAGGATGGCTCTGATACCAAGTATGTGGGGCCCCCGGATTAATCCTCCAAGAATCTCTGTTATGCATACAACCACGATCCCATGCTCAGTTAGTCGTGGCACATAACCGACAAGTATCAAAGTAAACATCCAATACATAACGAATACATGTCATACCTTAGTTGCCATTATGGCTACATCGATCAACAACAGCGGAACTTCCTTAAGCGTAGAGCTCGATACATGCCTTAACCTATAGGCAACTGACTGGGAGAACGTCCTAGCTCACATAGTCATCAACTTCATCATCTTCTTTATATCTGACCAAGTTAATTGCTAGGGACAATGCTAGTGAGTACTTCGAATGTACTCGCAAACCACCTTAAGATAACAATAATAACAAGAGGATATGCAATATGGTTGTGGTAGTAGGAGGGCTTCAAGGGGGGGGTTCTTTTCCCAAATAGTTCCTCTTGTAGATATAGCATCTACATATCTTTGTTGAAAACTTTGGTAAAGCATTTTAGAAACTATTTTGAAAAGTTTTGGAAAACCTTAGGACTGGGTCACCCATATGTTCCCATCTTCAGGTCGTCCCACGACCAAACTCCTTTCTCCTCCTTCTGACCATCCCATGGTCAAAACCTTTCTCCTTTACGACCATCCCATGGTCAAAACATTTCCAAAGCCATTTATTTTCCGAAATTCTTTTTGAAAACAAAACCAGCACTGCTCTACAGAAGTTTGTCCAACCCGTCCTTAACCACGGACACGGCTATTCGAATAAATTTACACTCTGCAGAGGTTGTACACTTTACCCACACCATCCGGGTACACTACCCTGATCTTCCCCAATCGTGGGTCGAGTAACCGATCAAGACTCTCCGGATGCCAACTCCAGTATAAGTGCCTACCCTATGAGTGGTATTCCCCTCAAAACTAGGACGTCGGGTACCGAGGACCAACCGGAGTGCCTTTTCCACTTCTTGAGTGTGCGCTTTCAATGAGGGGCTCATAGTAATGTGTGGAGGCCAACAGACCCTTCGTTCCTTCTCCGGGTCGATGTCCCACATGGAACTTTATCGGAGAAGGCCCACCCTCCAGGGATCCCTGATCCCCTGTATTAGTTATGAGGCAGCTTATACCAGAATAAACAAACATCAAATCCAGCCCTGTCCCATTCCAGAGTAATGTGGTTGCACAGGGTTAAGTTGTTATAGCTAAACTGCAAAGAACCGGGTGCATTTTTGTAAACCTTTTTCCTCCAGCTTTCATTCATCATTTTGTAAAACAAAACCTTTTTCTTTCTCAATATCTCTTGGGAGGTCCCACCTCGCCAAGGTTTTATCATAAAACATTTGGTAAAACTTTTCCAGGGGTCTTCCCATCCTCTAGTTTTGCTTCGGCTAAAACGGGGTCTCCAAAGGGGTTTGGTGTACTGCACCATCTATTCCAATACGGATAAATAGGTCTCATCAATGAGGTTGTACTTAGTAGTACAAAATTGTAATAGTTCGGAGGAGCCAAACCACTACCATGAAAACATCAATATATAGAAAACAATGGAGTTTTAATAAACAGTAGATAAAACATGCATAAATAAAATAGTAGGACAAGGCTTATGAGCAAGAAGGTGGCTTGCCTGATGATCAGCAATATGGCAATATGTCCCTGGACTTCTTCTTTATATAACGAAGAATACCAATACCAATAATAAATACCACTTCTTTTGCTCTCCGATTTCATCGCAACTATCGTCGTCTCGACAGCACATGGAAGCAAGCCAAGCCACAATCAACACAAGGCATACAGGCACCAATACAATACAACAAGCAATTGAATAATACAGAATTCAAATTCAGATGGTTTTGAGAGGATTGGATTTAGGAGATTGAGATGGCCTTGGAGAAGGGAATGAATACCCCTAGGGTTTTATAGCCGAGGAACTACCTAAGAGGGGTTTTGGACCAAGGACATAGTCTGTATGATACCATTGTGTAAAAATGATGCCAATAGATAGGAGTTGATAAAATGAAACCAACAAAAGTGGTTTCACTAATTTATCACTTTTCTTTAATTTCTTATGAATATTCTAGTGATAAAAGCTATAGTTTTAGGAAATAATTCACCAGAGAAGTTCTGGAGCTCCAACAATTATTTCCTTGGGTGGTTAGGTAAGGCTTGATGTACTTGTTAACTGAGAGTTGGAATCAAGTCAAGATAATTACTAGAATGCCCTTAGGAAATTCCCAAGTGCAGTTCTGTAGATAACTTGTCTTTTTCACCAGATTAAGTATACAGGGTCTTTTGATATAAGGGAAAGGGGAATGGATAGGTATTGGAAATACCTTCCAGTACCAATTTGAAATACTAATTTTGGAGTTGCAGAGCTACTCTAGTGATTTATCTAGTGATAAAGTCACATGCAGAAGTGTTTAATTCACTACACATCTACAGAAGTCCAAAAATTAGTGATCTCCTAGGGTTGGGTGGATATCGATGTAGCTCATCCATGGGAGTTGGAAATGGGCCAATTGAACTCAAGGTTTGGTGTAACATCCCAAAACTTTAATCCAAGGTTATTAAGATCCAAATCAGCAAAATTAGGTTTAACAAAAACTTTTCCAATTAAAATTATTAAAGCATTCATATGTGTGTGCATTTAAAATAGGAGTTGAATTGAATTGCCATGATTAAGTGATACATTGCTTGTAATATTATTTTTTGGTGAAATAAACATCATCTAGATCAGTCCCAAACAAATCCCAAAGAAAAACAAATCAAAATTAATAAAAGAAGTGAATGGTCATTTGTGCCATTTTAATCAACATGCCTACTTTGGCTATTCCTAGGACTCAATTCTTAACAGAGATAAATGTGGATCTTTGCACCCCTTGCTAGTACACATAATGTTGTACCAAGGCCCACTTTGTGATCTGCCAAAAACATTCAAACACTAAATTTAATTGGCAATTAAAAATTGAATCTAGTGTAGGTATCAAGATCACCCTATTTCAAGAACCACTCAAACAAGCTCAATTTTCAAAACCCAAGCACCCACAGAGTCTCAAGCTTATACCTAGCACACCCACCAAAACTCTTTTCAAAATTCGAAAGTTTATTTCTTGCGGCCATTTCCACAAACACATGGTAGGCAGAGATTTACACCTAGTTTTAGCTCACTGTTTTGTACAGGGTTTTGCACTCAATTGTCCTCAAAACACTCCCTCTGTCTCCAAATGATCAAACTAGGCCCTTTAAACCCCATCCCCTACCCCCTAGCAGCATGGCCATGCCATGCCGAGCACATGCTCGCCGGCAAACTTGGTCACCGCCGCAGCAGACCACCCCTCTCCCTCTCACCTTGTCTACGAGCTAGCCCTAACCTAACCGCCACTCTCTGTCCCCTCCCCGAGGCAGGCCAAGCCATGGACCACCGTGGAACCGCCGCGCCCAGTGCGTTTGCGCCATGTCGAGCATGCGCCAGAGCGCCGCGCCCGACACGCGTGTCCACGCCGCCCCTCGACCGTAGCCCGCATCCACCGCTCCGCCACGACCCCAGGAACACACCGGACATGCCCATTCGCCGCCCAACGCACCATAGCCACTGCTCGCCGTTGAGACCGCCAGCTCTGCCGCTCAAAGCGCACGCATCGCCCGACCGCATACCACCCTCCCTAGGCCCGCATTCAATTCGTAGAGCACCGCCAGGAGACCAGCCACCATCCCCTACCTCGAGCCACGCCGCTAGCATGCTGTGCAGCCCTCGCTGGAGCCGCCCGCCCATGCCTCTCGGTCGCATCGTCGTCCTATAAATAGTGGCCACCCTAGCACAATCCACTCATACCATTCCACTCCCCTCACCTCACTGGTCCTTCCCCACCTCTAGCCGGAGCAGCGCGAGCACTTGTTCGCCGGAATTTGGCTGGAGGAGCCCGCTGCAGAGGAGGATAAGGCGACGTCGATTTCGTCCACCCCCTGAGCTGCCTCGACCGTCCCTGAGTTTGACGTCGACCACCAGTTCGTTTGCCCCCATCGCCGCCGTCGCTGGAGCCCTGGTACGCCCCCTAAGCACCCCCACCGAGCCGCTAGGGTTAGAGTTCGCCAGCGACAGGTCCGTCGTTGACGACGATCCCCAACCGTTGATCCCCGTTCTAATCTAACGGCACACATCGCCTCGTACCGCTTCGCGTGTTATGAGCGTCTAACCGGTGGACCCCCCTGTCAGCTGTGCCCCGTGCCGCATAGTGTCACTGGTCCGGCCCGTTAGTGTTCCCGTGCGACCCATTTAGTTTGAATTAGGATTTTTCTATTTTAGTTTAAACCTAGGTCTGTCCCCTAATTGGAAATTCATTTCAGAAAGATCTACAAATCCAAATGGAGTGATTCCAATATTGTTGGAAAGCTATGGAAAAGATCTACCATGATAGCTTTTGAGTTGATTCCTAGTAAAAAGATCTACCTAGTAAAAATAACAAAATAGAAGCTATGGAAAAGATCTACTTAGTAAGAAGATCTACCTAGTAAAAATAACAAAACAGAAGCTTTTGCACATTCAAACATTTTTATAAAATCAACCATGATAGCTTTTGAGTTGATTCCAACTCTCAAAAATCACATTTCACCATACCTATCTGAATATGTAATAATATTAAGGTCTACATGCAGTGACTTTGGACTAGTACCAAAATAATACTATATAGGCATTTCTAGTCACTTTAAATCATAAAATAATGAACTCAAACCAAAGTAATTGTGATCCAACCCTTAAATCACATTCCCACATGTTAGAATATGTGGTGATGACATGTGTCCACATGATCCCATATTGTAAGTGGTGAATATTAAATCTTAGTTAATTTTTCAATGAGTAGAAATTACTTTTCTAAAATAAAAAGAATGAAACTATTGAATAAAACCTGTGATGCTAGTGATGATAATAGATCATCAAATGTGTGCCTTATAGTGCTAATTAGACTAGTTAGGTATTGTTTGGTGATTGTGTACTCCGTATGTATTTATAGACGATAGTACCGACCAAGCTTTCGAGGAGGAAGAGTTCTACCAAGAAGAAGAAGAAGAAAACTTCAACCACTGTACTACCCAAGGCAAGCTAACACTTGCAAGTATTATACTAGCAAGACACCATTCACAATGCAAGCTAACCCTTGCAAGCTAGATAATCTAAGCACAGGCATTAGGCAAGCTTTGGTTATACCACTTTGACTATTACCTATCCCAAGTATTATGTTTCCAAGCTTTACTTCCTTTAATTTATCAAAGTTCTTTACTTGTTTTGAAGGTAGCATAACGAGTATAAAACTTGGCCTATTTAGATAACCTTTAGATGTCATTCTATGGCATGAGATTGATCCCATCATTTCGACCTTAGTGAACACTCTTAACATAGTAGTTTAGAGTAGATACAAACTTGAGTCACTCTAGATGGGAATACTTGGTGAAAATGAATTATGAAAACCTTGGAATGATGAGTCATTCTATTGAGATGTTTTGACATGTGTTGAGAAACAGAAATGGTTTATGATGGTGAAAATGTTGAGGAATGAGCCTTAACCCTTTTACAAAACTGATGGTTGGATTCAGATGCGATACCATTCCAAATTTACCGTACAACCACAATACCTGAATTGGGTAAGGCTTAGCCGGAAGTTTATATGCATTAGTATTAGTTCCCTCGCGGGAGAGGTTTGAGCTGAGGCTACCTCTCAATGTTGTCCACCCATGCAGTGCCCAAGATGACAGATGGTCATGGTTGGGAGGCCATGCTCATAGGAGAGGTGCTTATACTAGGGTGTGTAAAGGAAAGATTATGTTTGATTATCTGCATACTAAGTATGATGATTCAGGGTTATTCCTGACAGATGTATCGAATCTTGTGGTGAAAGTGTACCACCTCTGCAGAGTGTCAAACTATTCGAATAGACGCGTCCGCGGTTATGGAAAGTTGGAATGGCCATACTGTTTCGTTGTCAGATGTTTTCAAAATGACTTATGAAAGGAATGGTGAATCTTGACTTGACCACAACAGGGTTGTGTTTATGACAATAGCTTCCCAATTTAAGTGATTCTAGAACTTTATTTTATCTTTCTTTACTTTTGAACTCAGCTTAGGTTTCAAACTTAACTTTATAGTTAAATTTAGAGTTAGAACTTTAACTTGGAGCTATACTACTTGTTAGTGGTAGTTTGCGAGTACTTAAAGAGTACTCATGGCTTTTGTCCCTGGCTATTCTCATGGCCAGACTATGAAGGAGACTACCAAGATGATGGCGAGCAGGACGACTATGATAACTAGGACTATCTGCCTTCGTCAGCATTGCCTGTGTCCCTGAAGATGGACCCCACCGCTACGCTTATCTTTTATTCCTCTACTTGTTGTATTAAGACTAGATCATGAGATCCTTATTTGTGTAAGAGCTTATATATGGTTTGTAATGGATGATGTAATCTGATATCCAATCTGTTATGTCTCGCAAAAATAGTAATCCTGGGATTGCGAGGTATGGCATAACAGGCATCTGGGATTAAAAATCCGGGTGTTGACAAGTTGGTATCAGAGCCATCCTGACCATAGGAGACCCTAGTTAGAATGGACATCCAAACAAAAACTTAGTTTCAAAGCCAAAGTGAGTATTTATGAAAAACTATTTCCTCTCTTATCCTTGGGAATTCATTCTTCTCAAAAATTGATGTTCCTCAAAATTCTTACATTACTACTTAAAATTTGACACACTTGATCACTTCCCTAATTTTCTCATCCTTAATTCTTGTAGATGGAGACTTAGTTCAGCAAGTTCTACCAGTTGGGAAACGGAGGTGAACTGATCTTCGAGAGGGATCTGGATTCACTGTCAAAGTTACTGGGACGTCCACATCCTGAGTTTCTTGGAGCTCAACTTCCAGGACCCCCAGGAGGAGATTTGCAGTGGCTAGTCACCGCTGATCTTAGAGGAAGCATCGAAGCACCAACTTCCTGAAGTATCCAGTTCTCACTGAGAGAGAACAACTGGCTAGATGGATTAGCCAGGGCAATGCATGAAGCTCTCGCACGTCTATGTGCCCTTAGTGTCAACCAGATTCAAGGAACCCGTTTTGCTCACTATGCAAGACGTGACTTCATGGGAATGCCGATGGAGATGCCAAGTCATCCACCACTGAAGTGCCAAGTGGAGAACCTCGACTTCCTGTTGTACGATCGTTAGAAGGAGTTGGACAATGCTAGGGAGTTAGCCAACCAGAACTGTGCCATTGCCGACCAGAAGGCCCAGACTTTCTCACTGCTAGTCAAGGATCGTCAGTCTCTTTGCCTCCAGCGCGAGAAGAAGGATCGCACCATCGCCCGTCTTCGCAAGAAGGTGGCCGACCTCGAGAAGACCGTCAAGGAGCATAGCTAAGCTTGCAGCCAAGGAGGAAGAAGAGGAGGGTGAAGACATCCAGGGAGACATGGATTATTACCTCAGCAATGATGATGACTTTCTAGAGGAGGATGTTGTGGACTTCTACACTGACGATGAGGACTCCAACTTCATCGACGATGAGTAAATACACTAGAGCACTGTCGTAGCATGAGATTGTATCGGTCCCACTGTATCGTAGCTTGCAGAATGGTTCTTCAATCCATCTGTTTTCCTTTGATTGTTGTGGTGTGTGTTTGTATCGTATGTTGTTTGCATGAATGAAATGGAGTTAGTTGCAAAACCTGAGTCTAACTCAAAGTTTTAGATTTGAAACCAAAAACCATGAACCTTAGAACTTTCCCTCTTATGCCCTTATCTACCTCAATCTTCAGATGACTCGTGGAAACCAAGGAGGGAGCAGCTCGTCGCAAGACCCAATGCTGTAGATTATGCAGATGTTAGTTGCAGTCCGTGAAGCAAGCAGGGCGGAACGCCAAGCCAACTTAGCAACATTGCAGCAGATAGCTCAGATGGCCCAAAACAACAAAGGACATGGAAACCAGGATCACCATGGATCTAAACTCAAAAAATTCCATAATACCAATCCCCCAATTTTTAGTAGTTCAGAGAACCCACTAGATGCTGATGAATGGTTGCAGACAATGGAAATCAAGTTAGAAGTTGCAGGAGTTGATGACAACGAGAAAGTTCTCTTCGCCACCCATTATCTGGCAGGAGATGCAAGAGCATGCTGGAACAGTATCCGCACCATGAACCATGGTCAAGTGATGACATGGGAAGCCTTCAAAATCAAATTCAGCCGCACCCACATGCCACAAGGTCTAGTCACCAGAATGAGGGATGAATTCCGCGACTTGAAGCAAGGCAGAATGACAGTGGTGGAGTACCGTGACAGATTCCTGTCACTTGCCAGATATGCACCTGATGAGATCAACATGGAGGCCAAGAAGAAGGAGAGATTCCTGAACGGACTGCATGATAAGATGCAGACTGTCCTCGTCAACATCCGCTTCGAGGATCTCGAAGAGTTAGTTGACTCTGCCATTCAGATGGAAGGGAAGATTAACCAGGCAAACGACAACTGCAAGCGTCGTATGATGCAGCAATCTGGACCCATCAATCACCAAAAGTACCGTCCCAACCCCTCACTAGGATATGCACCAAGGAACAATCGACCCCCAGTGTCTTGCCCAAGCTACCCCAACCGTAGCGGAGGCAATGTAAAGTCCGGAGGAAACAACCACAACTCCGGCAATGCCAAAAACTTCAACAATGCGCCTCCCAAGAGCAACAATAACAACAACAACAACACTGTGCCCAGAACTGGCAGCAATGCTGTGCCTGTCGCCGTAAAAGACAAGTCTCAGATCACTTGTTTCGAGTGTGGAGTGAAGGGTCACTATTCCAATGAGTGTCCCAAGAAGACTGCCGCCACTGCCAATGTGAATGCCCCAGCTCAACAGCAGCGTCGTGTTCAACCAGGGAGAAGGTTTGCCCCAGGGAACCCTCACAACCGCAACGGTCGTCTCTTCCACATGAACACCGAACAAGCCCAAGAAGCGCCAGATGTAGTGCTGGGTATGTTTTCTATAAACTCAGTTTTAGCAAGAGTGTTGTTTGATTCTGGAGCATCGCATTCATTTTTCACCGAAGAATTTGATTTGCACTAGTAAGATTCACCCAACCAACCTGAAGCATGTCATGATAGTTCAGGTCCCCGGTTCAACAACCAAAGCTAGAAAAATTTGCAAAGCTGTGCCTATCAGAATACATGGGATAGATTTTTATGCCAACCTAATTGTACTTGGAACCAAAGGATTGGAAGTAGTACTAGGTATGGATTGGATGTCAAGGCATAAAGGACTGATAGACTGTGCTAAGAAAGCCATCACCATGACCAGTAGCTCTGGAGTCACCGTAGAGCATATCTCTGAAACGTTACCCATCAATTCAAGTGCAACAAGAGTGTAGCCCTGCCCACCACTGACCAAGTAAGTGTAGTCTGTGAATACCCCAACGTATTCCCAGATGAATTGCCAGGTATGCCCCCGGATAGGGATATTGAGTTCCTTATCGAACTAATCCCCGGAACCAGACCCATAGCCTAGAGACCCTATAGCATGAACCCCTAAGAGTTAGTGGAACTGAAGAAGCAGTTGGATGCTATGCTAGCAAAAGGCTTGATTCAACCAAGCGCATCGCCATGGAGATCACCAGTGTTATTCGTCGACAAGAAA
Source organism: Avena eriantha (assembly GCA_910589775.1). Lineage (NCBI taxonomy): Eukaryota > Viridiplantae > Streptophyta > Magnoliopsida > Poales > Poaceae > Avena > Avena eriantha. The sequence continues at coordinate 348,621,378 of OU342745.1, read as the reverse complement.
TATGGAGGCAACCGTTTGTGCACAGATTACAGAAATTTGAATGATGTCACCATCAAGAACAAGTACCCCCTGCCAAAGATAGAGGATCTATTTTATCAGTTGACTGGAGCCCAGGTATTCTCAAAGATTGATCTTAGGACTGGTTATCACCAACTTAAGATTCGAGCAACGGATATTCCAAAGACCGCCTTTACTACTCGCTATGGTTTATACGAGTATACGGTTATGTCTTTTGGATTAACCAATGCCCCTGCTTATTTCATAAATCTCATGAATAAGATCTTTATGAATTTCCTAGATAAGTTTGTAGTTGTGTTTATCGACGAAATCCTTATCTACTCCAAGTCAGAAGAAGAGCATGAGCAACATATGAGAATCATCCTAGAAACCCTGAGAGAGCATCGGTTATATGCCAAGTTCAGCAAGTGTGAGTTTTGGCTAAAAGAAGTAGGATTCCTAGGACATATTGTGTCTGTCGAAGGAGTCTCTGTTGATCTCGCCAAGATCAAAGATGTCGAAGAATGGGAAGCCCCAACCACTCAAACCCAAGTCCGTGCATTTCTCGGATTAGCGGGATACTACCGCAAGTTTGTAGAAGTATTCTCGAGCATTGCCCGACCCATGACCCAATTGTTGAAGAAAGACAAGAAGTTTGAATGGACAGACAAATGTGAAGCCAGTTTCCAGGAGCTGAAGAAGAGATTGATATCAGCCCCAAGATTGCTCATGCCAGACATCAAGAAGCCGTTTGATGTATATTGGGATGTGTGTTGATGCAAGAAGGCAATTTCATCGCTTATCTATATTGACAACTGAAGCAGCATGAGCAGAACTATCCGACCCATGATCTTGAATTAGCAGCCGTAGTTTTGGCATTAAAGACATGGCATAATTATCTGATGGGTAATCGCTATGAAATTTACTCAGATCACAAGAGCTTGAAGTACTTTTTCACTCAGAAGGAGCTAAATATGAGGCAAAGGAGATGGATAGAGTTAATCAAGGATTATGACCTTGACATTCACTATCACCCCGACAAGGCCAATGTGGTAGCGGATGCTCTTAGCAGATTGCCGTGTAGGCTAAACACCGTGATCAAGGAGAAGCAGCCAAGTTTATATGAGGAGTTGGACCAGTTCAGAACTAAACTGGTTAGCAAAGGATTCTTAGCTAGCATTAAACTTCAACCCACTTTGATTAGCCAAATCAAGGAAGCCTGGAAGGGAAATGAAAGTATCGACGGAATCAAACATCATATTGGTACAAGAAAGGTACCTAGATTCACTGAAAAGACGAAGAAGGAGTTATGAGGTACAAGGACGTATCTGTGTGCCAGCAGATTCAGAGCTAAAGCAAGTTATCATGAAGGAAGCTCATGATACTCTTTATTCTAATCACCCTAGAGGTACGAAGATGTATCAGGATATGAAAGAGCAATTTTGGTGGCACAAGATGAAGAGAGAAATCGGAAGCTACATCACCAAGTGTGACATCTGTTAAAGAGTCAAAGCACAACATCAGAGACCTGCATGACTGTTGCAACCATTGCAGATTCTGGAATGGAAATGGGATTCCATTGGAATGGACTTTATCACCGGTTTACCTACTTCTAGTAGGGGAAATGACTCAATCTGGGTCATAGTTGATAGACTGTCCAAGGTAGCTCACTTTATCCCTGTCAAGACTACCTATCAGAGTTCGAACCTAGCAGAACTGTATATTGCTACGATTGTTAGTCTGCATGGAACCCCCAAGACCATAGTATCAGATCGAGGAACCTAGTTCACCTCGAGATTTTGGCAGAAAGTCCAAGAAGGATTAGGCACCAAGTTGAACTTCAGCACCCCTTATCACCCGCAAACCGATGGACAGACGGAGAGAGTCAACCAAATTTTGGAAGATATGCTAAGAGCTTGTGTGTTGGAGTACGGATCAAAATGGGAAGACTGGCTGCCTTTCGCAGAATTCTCATATAACAACAGTTATCAAGCTAGTTTGCAGATGGCACCATTTGAATTCCTATACGGAAGAAAGTGTCGTACCCCTTTGAATTGGTCACAAGTAGGAGAAAGTCAGATCTTTGGACCCGGCATTCTCCGAGAAGCTGAAGAGAAGGTTCACAAAGTCCGTGAGCACCTCAAGACCGCCCAATCCAGACAGAAGAGTTATGTTGACAAGAGAACGAGAGACCTGACTTTCAATGTCAGATATTTTGTATATCTCAAGGTTTCACCATTGAAGGGAACCCAACACTTTAGTCTAAAAGGAAAGTTAGCCCCTAGATATATCGGACCATTCAAGATTCTAAACCGCCGAGGACAAGTATCGTATCAACTGGAACTGCCTGAAGAGATGTCAGCCATCCACAATGTGTTCCATATCTCGTTACTTTGCAAATGCTTGGAAGTGCCAGAGAAGACTGATGTTTTCAAGCACTCGATCATAGAGCTGTGAAGATCAACAATGACCTGACATATCGAGAAGTGCCCATCCGTATCTGAGAAGAAGCTTACAGAAGCACCAGGACCAGGAGTATCAAGTTTCTCAAGATTCAGTGGAGCATCCATACCGAGGAGGAAGCCACTTAGGAGCGAGAAGAGTACATTAGGACATAGTTCCCGGGTCTCTTTAGTTCCTAGTTTTCTTTGTCAATCTCGGGACGAGATTTTGTTTAAGGGGGGAAGGTTTGTAACATCCCAAAACTTTAATCCAAGGTTATTAAGATCCAAATCATCAAAATTAGGTTTAACAAAAAAATTCCAATTAAAATTATTAAAGCATTCATATGTGTGTGCATTTAAAATAGGAGTTGATTTGAATTGCAATGATTAAGTGATCCATTGCTTGTAAAATGATTCTTAGGTGAAATAAACATCATCTAGATCATTCCCAAACAAATCCCAAAGAAAAACAAATCAAAATGAATAAAAGAAGTGAATGGTCATTTGTGCCATTTTAATCAACATGCCTACTTTGGCTATTCCTAGGACTCAATTCTTAACATAGATAAATGTGGATCTTTGCACCCCTTGGTAGTACACATAATGTTGTACCAAGGCCCACTTTGTGATCTACCAAAAACATTCAAACACTAAATTTAATTGGCAATTGAAAATTGAATCTAGTGTAGGTATCAAGATCACCCTATTTCAAAAACCACTCAAACAAGCTCAATTTTCAAAACCCAAGCACCCATAGAGTCTCAAGCTTATACCTAGCACACCCACCAAAACTCTTTTCAAAATTCGAAAGTTTATTTCTTGCGGCCATTTCCACAAACACATGGCAGGCAGAGATTTACACCTAGTTTTAGCTCACTATTTTGTATAGGGTTTTGCAATCAATTGTCCTCAAAACACTCCCTCTGTCTCCAAATGATCAAACCAGGCCCTTAAAACCCCATCCCCTACCCCCTAGCAGCATGGCCATGCCATGCCGAGCACATGCTTGCCGGCCAACTTGGTCACCGCCGCAGAAGACCACCCCTCTCCCTCTCACCTTGTCTACGAGCTAGCCCTAAGCTCACCGCCACTCTCTGTCCCCTCCCCGAGCCAGGCCAAGCTGTGGACCACCCAAGAACTGCCGCGCCCAGTGCGCCTGCGCCATGCCGAGCACGCGCCAGAGCGCCGCGCCCGACACGTGTGTACACGCCGCCCCTCGACCACAGCCCGCGTCCACCGCTCCGCCACGACCCCAGGAACACGCTAGACATGCCCATTCGCCGCCCAACGCACCACAGCCATTGCTCGCCATTGAGACCCCAGGAACACGCTTAGAGCGCGTGCACCGCTCGACCGCATACCACCGTCCCTAGGCCCGCATTCAATTCATAGAGCACCGCCAGGAGACCAGCCACCGTCCCCTACCTCGAGCCACGCCGCTAGAACGTTGTGCAGCCCTCGCTAGAGCCGCCTGCCCATGCCTCTCGGTCGCATCGTCGTCTATAAATAGAGGCCACCCCAGCATAATCCACTCACACCATTCCACTCTTCTCACCTCATTGGTCCTTCCCCACCTCTAGCCGGAGCAGCGCGAGCACTTGTTTGCCGGAATTTGGTCGGAGGAGCCCGCTGCAGAGGAGGAGAAGGCGACGTCGATTTCGTCCACCCCCGGAGCTGCCTCAACCGTCCCTCAGTTCGCCGTCGACCACCAGTTCGTTTTCCCCCATCGCCGTCGTTGCTAGAGCCCTGGTACGCCCCCCTAAGCACCCCCAACGAGCCGCTAGGGTTAGAGTTGCCGGCGACAGGTCCATCGTCGACGACGAGCCCCAACAGTTGATCCCCGTTCTAGTCTAATGGCACACATCGCCCCGTACCGCTTCGCGTGTTATGAGCCTCTAACCGGTGGACCCCCCCCTGTCAGCTGTGCCTCGCGCCGCGTAGTGTCACTAGGCCGGCCCGTTAGTGTTCCCGCGCGACCCATTTAGTTTGAATTAGTATTTTTCTATTTTAGTTTAAACCTAGTTCTGTCCCCTAATTGGAAATTCATTTCAGAAAGATTTACAAATCCAAATGGAGTGATTCCAATTTTATTGGAAAGCTATGGAAAAGATCTACCCAAGACCATTGGATTTAATTCAATTAGAGTTAGAGATCTCTCCTAGTAATAAAACAAACAGAAGCTTTTGCACATTCAAACATTTTTATAAAATCAACCATGATAGCTTTTGAGTTGATTCCAACTATCACTACTAGGAAAACGGCTATAGGTAATACGCACATCCGTGGCGCACGTGCCAGTGGTGCCCCACGGCTAAAATAGGCGTGGCGCACTGCATAGGGGTGCGCTACGGGTAACTACAGTAAGCGTGGCACACATACGCGCGGTGCGCCACCTATGTGAGTGGGCCAGGGCACTGCCGACCGTATACCACATAGCCGTAGCGCACCTACGTCTAGGGTGCTTTGAGTGTGACCAGTAATTGTGGCGCACTTGGGCACCATGTGCTACAGATCAAATCGGGCCGCACTACTGTGCAACTGGGAAAAGAATTCTATGGCGCACGGGTGTATGTGCGCCACAGCTGTTCGTTATGCCTATGGAGCACCACGCCACGTGCGCCACGGATGTGCGTGCTCCCTACTACATTTTGGCAGATAGCCTTTTGCACATTGCCTAGATCCACCATCTCCCACTTCACTTTCCCCTCCTTCTTCCTCTTTGGATCTCGCCCCCCTCCTCCTTACCACCTCAATTTCTCCACTCTTTCACCATTTGTAGCTTGTAAAACTTACCTTGGATGCTACATACATAATAGAGGAAGGCTCTCCTTCCGGCCACCATCTCTCGGTCTCTCACCTCTCCTTCGAGATCTTCTCGCGGTCTCTCGTCTCGGTAAGTTGTCTATGTAAGAGGGATGTGTTTATGTGTATGGATGATATGGTTGCATATCTATGGAGAGGATCGATGCTCTCATGTGTTTGGAGAGCATGCATGCATGATCTCTCATATATTGGCATTGTTTTGCCAAAATGTTGATTTATTTCCATTTTGGCAAGACTTTGGCATTTCGCAAAGGTCCAAATTTGAGGATAGGTCATGCCGAAATTTTCCATCAACCATTGCATGTATGCATTGGTTCTGTGGTTGTAATAAACTTCTAATTCTACCGTGTACACCGCGCAGGCAACCATGGTCCGCATAATGAGCGAAGGCATTGTGGCTAGATTTTTGAAATGCATGACGGCCGACATGATACGAAATAACGTGACGGAGATAAGATGTCCGTGCAGAAGATGCAAACTCAATTGGTTGATCGACCCAGATTCCGGAAATCTGCAGGCGCACCTGCTCCGCCATGGTTTCATGGATGGCTACACTCAGTGGATAAGTGATGACGAAGACGATGAGGCCGTAAATGGAGCAGCGGAAAATGAGGAAGGCGGGCAACATGATCATGATCATGGCAAGGACGAGCGAGATGAAGAAGAGTCTCCTGGAGCTGGTGAAGGTGCGGAAGCAGACCAGGATGATGATGATCTAGGTGCCGGAGCAGACGATGGAAAAACATCAGGCTGGGTGCGGGACCCTTATGTTCAAGAACTGCTTCTCAAGCAAACGAGTAACGCCAGGGCTGCCGCTAGAGAGATAGCCATGCTTGCGCAACTTGAGAAAGACGCGGTTAGTCCATTGTATGAAGGATGCAAGCCCGATGATACCCGGTTGAATGTAACGCTCAAGGCTATGGAGATGAGGGCAAAACATAAATGGACCGACGCAAGCTTCGACGATATGATGGAATTCTGGCACGATCGTCTCCCGGAGGGGAACACATGTCCAACTAGTATCGAGGACGCCAAGAAAATCGTAATTCCTCTTGATCTACCGCACATTAGATACCATGTCTGCATCAACGATTGCATCATTTATCGAGGCGAGGACGCGGAGAAAACCACATGCCCGATGTGCGGCGTTAGTCAATACAAGAAAGGGAAGAAAGCTCCTCGAAAAGTGGTATGGTAATTTCCTATCACTCCTCGTCTGCAACGCTATTTCGCAGACCCTAAGGAAGCAAATCTCATGCGCTGGCATGCGGAAAGAAAGAAGCCAGCAGATGTCGATGACCCTGAAAAGGACGAGCTGCTGACGCACCCTTCAGATGGTAGCCAGTGGAAAGCATTAGACCTCGAATTCCTAGAATTTGGTGGAGATTCGAGAAACATCACGCTAGGTGCAAGCACCGATGGACTCAATCCGTTCGGTAGCCAGAGCAGCACGCACAGCACTTGGCATGTGTTTGTATGGATGTACAACCTCCATCCCTGGTTGTGCATGAAAAAGAAGTACATACAAATGAGTATGCTAATTCAAGGGCCAAAACAACCTGGTACCGACATCAATCTATATCCCGGGCTGTTGAAAGAGGATCTAGCCATGTTATGGGAATCTGGAGCCAATACGTATGACGCTTCGCACAAGATTATTTCACTATGAGAACCGCGTTGGTCACTACAATGCAAGACTATCCAGGTTGCGGATATTTCTCGGGGCAGGTTATCCAAGGATTCTACGCATGCGTTAGGTGCATGGATAACACGATCTATCTCCAACTAGAGAAAGATCCAGGGTCTTTAAAAACCGTGTTCATGGGGCACCAAAGGTGGCTTGGAAAGAATGATGCATGGAGAAAACGTGGAGATCTGTTCAATGGAAAATCCGAGACCCGACGAATCCCAGAGCGGAGGAGTAGTGAAGAAGTGGATGAATTACTGAAAAACTAGAAAGAGTGTCCTAAACCGGGAAAGAAGCGAAAGAGGCAGCAAGACAAGCCGTTGATGAAGGTATGGAAAACAAGGTCTGTTTTCTGGGAGTTGCTATACTGGAAGTTTCTCCGCACGCCTCATAGCCTTGACATCATGCATATCACGAAGAACGTGTGCGAGAGTCTAGTCGCCACCCTAATCAACATGCCAGATAGGACGAAAGATGGTCCTAAAGCAAGGAACGACTTGATATTCATGGGCATCCGGAAGGATCTTCACGGAGGACGCACTACTCCTGATGATCAGGAAGATGACGATGATTATCAGTCGAAGGCGACACAAGGTCATCGAAAGATTAAAAAGGTCAAGAAGAACGAATATTACTGCCCCCCTTCGTGCTTCACACTAAGCCAGGATGAGATCAAACAGTTTTTCAAGTGCCTTGTAGGAGTTAAATTTCCTTACGGCTACTGTCGTGGAAATGGCCACGGCAGTCACTGCCATAGGCAGCAATTCAGAGTTTCGTGAGGAAGAGTTGGCGGCCATCTGCGGTGCGAGATGGGGGCAGGTGCGCAAGGGTTTACCCAGGTTCGGCCCCTAGAGGGTAAAGACCTACTCCTGCTAGGTTAGATTATGAGAGAGCGAGTTACAAGGGTGGCGAGCTCGGCGGCTGGGCGGCGAGTCGCTTGAGGGGGTGTATGATGGAACGTGAGTCTCTACTGTACCCTAGGGAGGTTTATATATGAAGCACCTCCCAGGGCCTACAAATTGCCCCCGAACAAGATAAGGATCTGGGAGCCTTTGGCCTAATCCGACTGGTCCTCTGCTATACTCCTGGGCTTCTAGTCGCTAGTCGATGGGCTTCTTCCTTCCCCGAAGTCCAGTCGCTGTCCTTCAGGCGTACTCGTGGGCCTTATGGCCCACTCGAAACCCACTGCTGAGCATACCCCCTTAGGCATATCCCCATCAGCTACGCGGGCAAGATAAGCAGGTACCTAGATGAGGCTAAGAAGAGGTTTAGTGGGATGAAGTCTCACAACTGTGCCGTGCTAATGACGCAGATACTTCCGGTTGCACTACGAGGTATAATGGACGAACATGTCCGAGAAACATTGTTTGGGCTCTGCAAGTTTTTCGACATCGTCTCTCGAAAGTCAATTGGCGTGAAACAGCTCGCGAGGCTACAAGAGGAGATCGTGGTGATACTATGCGAGCTCGAGATCTACTTCCCGCCCGCATTCTTCGACATTATGGTGCATCTGCTGGTCCATATCGTGGAGGATATCATCCAGCTCGGGCTGATGTTCCTCCATAGCATGATGCCGTTCGAAAGGATGAACGGACACATCAAAGGATACGTTCGCAACAGGTCCCGTCCAGATGGAAGCATAGCCAAGGGCTTTCTAGCCGAAGAGTGCATCTCTTTCTGCACGAATTATCTAGGTATTGAGAACCCTGTCGGTCTTCCCGTCAATACGCACCTTGGCAAGCTCGATGGATCGGGTCACCGAGAGGGTCGTCGCGTACTGCATGCAGACTACGATTGTTGCACAGACTTTGATAGAGCAAACCTAGTCGTGCTACAACATTTAGAACTGGTCGATCCTTGGGTACAAAAGCACAAAAGGTCAATCGAGAAGAAGTATAGTGACCGAGGCATACAGAGGACGCAGGGAGAAATAATCAAAGAGCACAACTCATATTTCACGCATTGGTTTAGGCAGCCGCTCCTAGATAATCCCCCGCAATCGCATTCTGCAGAGAAAAACATCATATTCACCTTGTCGTAGGGACCCATGCACAACCTGGTGACCTATTAGGCGTATGATATCAACGGCTACACATTCTACATGGAGGAAAAGGACAACAAGTGTGACTATCAGAACTTAGGCGTAACATCAGAATTCTACACCGATGACAACGTGAAGGAAAGATTTTACAGAAGGATCGAGGATATCTAGGAGCTCGACTACTGTGGAGAAAAGGTGCCGATGTTTCGTGTCAGATGGCCAAGAGCGTCGAAACAGAAGACCGGTATTTCACAACCATGTTAATACCCAAAGCAGCCAAATCCAAGACCGTCGGTGCGCACGTCACCGTGAAAAATGAACCGTGGGTACTGGCTAGCAAAGTGGACCAATGTTTTTTTATTACTGACCCGACAAAGCCTAGCCGTGTTGTCGTGAGGAGAGAAAAATAAACATCATCGGAATGGATGGAGTCGCCAACGAGCAAGACTTCAACCAGTACGGTGATCCAAAGATTGAAGATGACGACGACTACGATGAAGAAACATACATCACCAGAAGAAAAAGGACAACCTTACCCAAAAAGGCAGCCCGTTCGAGCGAAGAAACATAAAAGTGCTAGGGCTAAATTATTCAACGGTGACAAAGAAGGGAAAAAAGATTGTAAAACGCTAGCTCAAAAAAGATTGTATTGATGCATATGGATGGCATATTATTAATGGACACATTATTATTTAATTGCTTTCTACTTTGAATCACTTTTGTACCACTTTTGATGATATATATGTACCATTTTTGTCATACAAAACATATAACATATATTTTGGGAATTTTTTTAACATTTTAAAGTAGTTTTAAAATAAGTAAATAAAAGGGGGCACCAGGGTTCGAACCAGGGTGCTCCAGGTTTAGTGAGCGTACATAGCTAGGGCGAAACCAGTGGGATATGCAAGTGATAGTGTCAACTAATGGGGCGGCGGCCTTTTGTTTGACTTGACACGACACTTAGCCGTAGCGCACCCTTACCTAGTGCCCTACGGTTACCCGTAGCGCACTAGGTGTAACAACCTTGGACCCTACGCTCTAAGTTCAAGCCTGGATGAACCAAAAGTGGTTGACGAATTTACAGCGGGGGCCCAGGGCCACCCACGTGTAGGCCCGTCGGCCGCCCTGACCACTTCCAAGAACATCAGGACAAGAGCGAGCGGCGTAGGCAACAGGCGAAGATATCAAACACATACACAAGTGAGTATGTATGCAAGCTACCTTACAACAGTTCTCACAGCCATACCATCTAACAGAAATAGAAATATTGCAACGCCATACGGCAAGATCCAAATATCCTAGATAGAGATAATAGTGTAGGATAGCTCCTCATACATCAATCAACAGAGTATCAAGTGGAAGTGGGAAACAAGATCCGAGTACGGATAAGAAGCAAATCGGCATAAGATGCCACATAAATAAGCACATCCCGCCCACAGATCTCACGGATCCCCATCCCCGGAATCTCTACACCGAGTGATCGTTGCCAACATCATCTGTCTCCTCCACCCGGTATCCATCTTCCGAATACACTTGTTCATCTGAATCAAACAATTTATCGTGTGAGACCCTAGGGGTACTCAGCAAGTCTTTCTGCCTCTAAAGGAGACATATACCTGGGGTGACGCAATTGCAGCAAAAGATAATAGCTATCAAGTCTATAGATACTCGCTAACCATCCGCCTAACCAAAGATAGGCGGATGTCCGTTAATTAGAACCAACAGTTATAACAGTATGAAGTAACAGATCCATCCTCCTTCTCGCTTACCAACGAGAAAGCGGACGAACAACCTATCCGTTAGTAGTTTTATTAATCATTCCATGAATATTGCGCTATTTACTAGTCAGATATTTAGTCAGATTAAATACGATACTTTAGTTATACTTGTCTATGATCGAGAAACTGTGTCCATGTCGTCCATAACCGTGGACACGGCTTCCAGAAAGATTTACCCTGCAGGGGTGCACAAATAGCGACACACACACGATCGACCTCGGAAAAACCAAATCGAAACCCAACGAGGCCTTCACGACAAAGCAATCACAGGATTCATAAAATATTTCAGGGGGCCACCCCACTAAGCTACCCGCGACAAAGTTGGCCGGCTCCGCGACGGACCTAGGGTTTGTGACGATGGCTGTAAACGATTGGGAACCCAAAAATGTGACTGGGCTTGTCGATACCGCGAAAATGTGGCACGATCCAAAATAGTACAGGTGCTCCACGCACAATCTTAAATAAAGCAGTAAAGCATGGCATAGGTACGTGATAGTAATAAAGCCCCAAACTACATTGTGGCCCCAAGAAATAGAAATGAATCGAGCTCTCGCTAAGGGGATTCATGGTCCCATATGCGGATAGTGCGATAGTCAAGGAACAGGTATCAAGTACTCGGGGTCCTACGGGACACAAGTGGACATAAAAACCAAATAACAGATATTGCCCACCGGTGCCTCTTTCATTAGTTATCCCATTACTACTCAGGTTAAGTTGTTTAGGTACCTCGTTATCCATCAGACACTCACATACCCCACACATGCTGTTCTACGACTCGCTTGGCTTAAACAACTCCTGTAGTAGTGGCTCATGGGATGGAGGAACAAGCTCGGTGGGGTTTAAAAGTAAAGGCTATGTAGTACTTGGGATTCAATTTAATGCAATCGTGACTCCATGATGCAAGAATAAGATAGAAGCAATAGGTACTATATGTATGCAAGCATGTGGTAGTGCTTGCCTGGCAGCTCAGGTTAAGCGAGAGATGTATCTGGGTAGTACTCCTGGGATTCCTGATAATTCCCCTGCTCGGCGTCGTGGTTGTGTTGGTGGTGGTGGAACGGGGCGGGGAGCAGGGGATCGGCGGGGAAGCTGGCAGCCCGCGTCTATGGTTTTGCTCGGTCTCGTCGGGGTGCAGTGGGATCGGGACTCTTCCTCCTCGTCTCCGGGCAATAGCAGGCAGTAGGAGCTCGTCTAGGTCTTCCCCAACACCTGGACGCCGCGCCCTCCTTCTACCACGGTGTGGTCGGGGTAGATGCCGACGATGGGGTAGTCGGAGGTAGAAGAGGGATCAGGCAGAGGGGAGGAGGAGCTGGGCCGAGCCCTGTGATCTGGGGCGATGCCAGGTACGAGAGGAGGGGTAGATAAGGCCGAGGGGAAGAGGGAGGTACATGGGCGGCTCGGGGTGAAAAAGGTGGTGGTGACCACCTTTCTCCTCTCTCTCGCGGTGGCAAGGCTCGGATGGACCAGGGAGCAGCTGCAGCTGGGGCCAGAGAGGACGGAGCAGGTGTGGCTCAGGGTGGGGTACGCTTGGCAGCAAGGAAAGAGAGTAAAGGGAGAGGGGATGGCTCGTCTAGGGTTTAGGTTAGGGGGGTAGCTCGGCCTAGAGTAGAAGGGAGGATGGGGTTGGGGCCGAACCAAGCCACAAGGCTGGTGGTGGCCTCGGTTTGGGGAGAGGGGAAAAGTGAGTGTGTGAGGTGAGTGTAGCTAGGGTTTTAGCTAGGTAAGAGGGTTAGGTAGGGAGTTTAGGTTTAGGGTTAGAGCTAGGTAGGGTAGAATAGATAGAAATATGAATTTGAATTATTCAAATGGGTATGCCTCAAACAAAAACAAAACCATATATCCAAGATCGAGAGGTGGAGAAGGGGGCCTTGCATGGTTGATGAGGGTGATGGAGTGAGGTTTGGGGTAGGATTATGATGTGCACAAGGTTATGGTTAGAAGAGAGCAAGACGGTAGCTAGAAGAGACATAAGATGGACAAAGAGAGAGTGAGATAGTGAGGGTTTGTGTAAGAGCAAAGGGATAGAGCTAAAGAGAAAAGGAAATGCTCCACTTAAAAATCCAAGAAAACCCAAAGAAAATAAGATGGTGGTGATCTTGCATGGCCCATCCATGAATAGTAAATGCCATGTTTATTATTGTGAAAACAATTGTAAATGACCATGGGCATTTATTAACACATGCATTCCCAAATATGGAATTAAGGCCAAGCCAAAAGAGTAGGGTTGGTGTCCCATGTGGAGTAGATGGAATATGCTCATATTTGAATATAATTTGGACATGCTAGTGTGTATGTCCCACTAGATGCATAATAGCCTCAAAATATTCCAACATGATCATACATTCAAAAACAATCCATATGGAAGCTAGACAAGGGGTTCCACTCACATAGCATGCAAAGGTGGCCATGTGGCTCTCCACATATCAATAATGTGAAAACAACATGATGCATATATGGGAGAATGTGGATTTGTAAGAGGATCCATCCCAACCCACATGAGCTAGAGGTAAACCAAATAAAATGCAAGGCTCACATATAGTTGGATGGTGGAATTATGGGGTGGTGACAAAGAAAGGTCGTGGAGTTAATAAGAGATATGCCCCCGACTCAACTTGGGCATCAAGCATTTCTCAAGAATCAAATACAATGTATCAAGAGGCAAATACAATTAATAGTGCATATGAGATAAGAACCAAATGAAAAGGGTTCTATATGATGCTCAAATGCAATGTGGCATGATGACATGAGCATGATATAATTATGATGCAACAATTATATGTAGGAAGTAGCATTTTATTATTAGACCATGTAGTATTACAGATGTTAGACAGATGGGATGCTACAACTCTCCCCCACTAAACAGGAATATCGCCCCGAGATTCTAGGAAGAAGAAGAAGAAGACACGAAGAGGGTGGGGTACTTGGCACAGAGCTCATCCTCGCGTTCCCAAGTGGCTTCATCAACGGAATGGGGCGACCACTGCACCTTGCAGAACTTGATAGACTTGTTGCGAGTCTTTCTTTCTGCGACTTCTAGGATTTTTGTGGGGTGTTCTTCATAAGACAGATCTTCTTGGAGATTGATGAGCTCATGGTCCACGGTCCTGCCGGGATCCTTGAAACACTTCTTGAGTTGAGAGATATGGAAAACATCATGAACCTTGAGTTCTTCAGGGAGCTCAAGAGCATAAGCAACTTCTTCTCTTCGTCCACGAATTTTGAAAGGACCGATGTATCTAGGAGCCAGCTTCCCTTTGATACCAAACCGGTGTGTGCTTCTCATGGGAGTGACACGAAGGTAAACGAGATCACCAGGGACATACTCCATGTCCGTGTGCTTTCTGTCATGGTTACTCTTCTGGCGACTTTGAGCAACCTTCAGGTTTTCGAGAATGATGTGAACCTTCTCCTCCGCTTGAGTTACAATGTCGGGGCCAAACAATGTTCTTTCACCTGCGCCCGACCAACCAATCGGAGTTCTGCATTTGCGGCCATAGAGAACCTCAAATGGTGCCATCTTTAGACTCTTCTAGAAGTTGTTGTTGTAAGAGAACTCAGCATAAGGAAGGCATTCTTCCCACTTCATGCCGAAAGAGATGACGCACGCACGGAGCATATCTTCCAGAATCTGATTGATCCTTTCAACTTGTCCTTGCGACTGAGGGTGATAGGTAGTGCTGAAGTTCAACTTTGTTCCCAAAGCATTTTGGAAACTTCCCCAGAACTTGGAAGTGAAGATGCTTCCATGGTCTGAGCTGATCTCAAGAGGAACCCCATACAGAGAGACAATTATGTTGATATAGAGCTCAGCCAACTGAATTGCAGAAATTGTTTCCTTGATGGGAAAGAAGTGAGCCACTTTTGAGAGCCTGTAAATGACAACAAATATTGCATTGTTGCCCTTCTACGACCTTGGAAACCTAGTTATGAAGTCCATCTCTACTTTCTCCCATTTCCATTCCGGAGGCTTCAATGGTTGAAGAAGGCCAGAAGGTTTTTGATGGACAGCTTTAACTCTGCGGCAGACATCGCACTCAGAGACATACTTGGCGCAACATTGTTTCAACCCAGGCCACAAATACTGTGTTTTCAAGTCCATGTACATCTTTGTGCTGCCAGGATAGATAGAAAGAACAGAATCATGCGCCTCCTTAAGAACTTGGTCTCTCAAACGCGGGTCGTTCGGAACGAACATCCGGTGTTCAAAGAATAGAGCTCCTTGATCATCGACGTGGAAGGACTCATACCTCAGCAGCTGAATATTGGAGATGATGTTTTTGGTGTATGCGTCACCTCGCTGACTAGCACGAATCTTTTCTTCCAAGAGAGGGGTTGCAAGAAGATTCAAAAGATACCCTTGAGGCACAATCTCAAGGTTGAGTTGGCGGAATTCCTCGCACAAGAGAGGCTGTTGTTCTTCCACCATGAGGTTGTTGACATAAGCTTTCCGGCTGAGAGCATCGGCCATCACATTTGCTTTTCCTAGAGTGTAGTTGATCGAAAGATCAAAGTCGTTGATGGTTTCAATCCATCTCCTTTGGCGAAGGTTGAGGTCCGGCTGAGTGAAGATATACTTCAGACTTTTGTGGTCAGAAAAGATCTCACAACGGTTTCCAAGCAAGTAGTGCCTCCATACTTTTAAGGCGAAGACAACCTCTCCAAGTTCCAGATCATGTGTTGGATAGTTGAGATCATGAGTTTTCAACTGACCGAAAGCATAAGCAATGACTTGCTTTTCTTGCATGAGGACCACACCAATCCTTGCAAGGAGGCGTCACAGAATATCTGGAAAGGCTTTGATGTATCTGGAGGAATCAAGACTGGTGTGGAAGTGAGCTTCTCTTTGAGTGTTTCAAAGCTAGCTTGACATGCAGGAGACCAAATGTATTTCTTGCCTTTCTTGAGGAGATCGGTAAGAGGCTTCACAATCTTTGAGAAGTTCTGAACGAAGCGACGGCAATAACTAGCCAAACCAAGGAAACTCTGGACTTCTTTGACATTTTTGGGTGGAAGCCACTCAAAAATTGTCCGAACAGTTTCTGGGTTGATGGCAATGCCCTTGGCAGAGATGATGTCACCAAGATAGGTGACTTCGGGAAGCCAAAATTCACACTTGGAGAATTTTGCATATAGACGGTTCTCGCGGAGCTTGTTTAGGACACACCGAAGGTGTTCTTCATGTTCTTCCTTTGACTTAGAATAGAATAGAATGTCATCCAGGTAGACCACAAGGAACTTATCAAGATACTCCATGAAAACCGAGTTCATAAGCCTCGAGAAGGTGGCAGGTGCGTTGGTGAGACCGAAGGACATGACTGTGTACTCGTACAAGCCATAGTGGGTGGTGAAAGCTGTTTTGGGAACATCTTCCTTGCGAATCTTGATTTGATGATATCCACTTCTCAAGTCAAGCTTAGAGAACACCACAGCTCCAGCTAGCTGGTCGAAGAGATCATTGATCCGTGGAAGGGGATATTTATTCTTGATGGTTTTAGCATTGAGAGCCCGATAGTCAACACAAAGTCTATCCGTGTGGTCTCGCTTCTTGACAAAGATGGTTGGACTACCCCAAGAAGTATTGTGCTGAATGAAACCCAACTTCTCTTGTTCATCAAGCTGACGTTTGAGTTCAGCCAACTCAGCAGGACCCATTTTATAAGGCCGCTTGGAGATAGGAGCGGTACCAGGTTAAAGCTCAATCACAAACTCGACCTCTCGGTCAGGAGGCATACCTGGTAACTCTTCAGGAAAAACATCTGGGAACTCACAGACCACCGGAACACTCTGAAAAGCATCCATAGCATCATCATTCAGAGCAGACAAATAGAAGAGCTGAATTGCAGGAGTCAGACTTGGAGAATAGACTATATGGCCTTCGGGAATTTTCAGAGAGACCGAGCGTTCAACACAATCAATCACAACTGCATTTGGTGTTAACCAATCCATGCCCAAGATAACATCAATGTCAAAATTGCCCAGAATAATTAAGGAAGCCGGGAACGAAGAACCACCAATCTCAATTTGATTGTCATGGCTGATTTTAGAAGCCCTCATGTTTGATCTAGGGGATTGCACCATGAGGCGAGTTGGTAAAGCATCCGAAGGTAATCCATTATTCTCTGCAAACTTGTATGACACGAATGAATGTGATGCACCATAATCAAATAAAACTCATGCAGGAGCTGAGTTAACAGGAAGCATACCCATCACAACTCTAGGTGCATGCTCGGCTTGAGCGACGTTGACACAGTTGGCACGAGCAACAATGGACCTGGGCTTGGTGTTGATGTTGAGAGCCCGTGGTGGAGGTGCACGAACCATAGAAGAACTTGCTGCAGGTCTTGGAGGTGGTGGAGGAAGAGCTTTGTTGTTCATGGGACAACTCCAGTGTTGATGCCTAGTGTTCCCAAAAGTGTAACAGGCACCAGGTGGATGTGGAGCAGCGTAGCCAGGGACTCCACCAGGCGCTCCAGGGTAGTTATGGTTGTAGCCCCTAGAAGCAGCGTTGAAGGAGTTTGGTGGCCTTTCCGCGTAGCTTGAAGGTCTTGGTGGAGCTGGGAGTGACAGTGCGGTATTAGGAACCCACACGCGGCGCTTAGAAGGAGCTGTCATAGCTGAAGAGCTTGTTGCGTCACGACTGTGTTTCTTGGACTCCTCGAACACTTGCCTACTGGCTTCTTCTTGTAGAGCTGTATGTTGGAGTTCTAGAAAGGACCCCGGCATTGCATGAGTGATTGCATATTTGATAGATGCATTGAGCCCTTGCCTGAAGCTCTTTTGTTTTTTTCTTGTCATCAGAGATCTCATCGCCACCATACCAAGAAAGATTCATGAAGTTTCTGATATAGGTGTTGACATTGCCATTGCCCTGCTTGAGGTTGAGAAATACCTCCTTCATTCTCTCCATGACAATTTCTAACAGGTATTGCTCTTTGAAAGCTCCACCGAACTGCTCCCAAGTAGGCTGAAAACTAGAGTGGTTTGCCTTCAGGTAATTCTCCCACCATAGAGTTGCGTCTCCTTTCAGAAGGTGTGTGGCGCATTTTACCCATTCTTATTCAGGAACATCAGCAGTCATCAACAATCTTGACATCTCACGAAGCCAACCATCAGCATCCAGTGACTGATCAGACACCTCAAAGTGGCGCGAGTTAAACTTCAGAAAGCCCTTGATGTCTCCTCGCTTGGGAGGTGGAGGTAGCGGGACAAACTCATTCCTCCCGACACTTTCTTCAAAGCGTTGCTGGTTCTGTTGCATTGTTCCCAAGGCATTAGCAATACTTGCCAACGCAGCCCCTAGTTTAGGTGGTATGTCATCCTCAGTATGGCGTGGTGGTGGCATCCTGTGATTGACATAAAACTCAAGTCTGTACCATAATGGAGAATAATAATAATCCAAAATAGTACCAAAATGGGATTAACCAAGATTAAGGATACAAATTACTAAGATGATATTAAAATATCAACAAAGTTCAAAGCACCTAGAATATAGTAAGCATATCGCACACGACTGAACAAGGAGTGTGATACACAAAGCTATCAAAGAAAAAATTTCCGCAAATTTCGGCATTAAAATACCACTATATGCGCAAAACCACTTAACGAATCAAGATTAGTAACTCTACCAATTCAATATACGAGAGCGAATGATAAAAGTAGTGGTATGGTCGCGACTCAATCCCGCACTCAAAGCATTACTCCGCACATGAATAAGTAAAACACATATCCCGACTCTCTTCCTTCTTAAGATAAACCTAAAGATTAGCAACTATGGAAAACAAACACCCCTAACAAGATAGCGTCGGATCACAAAGAGTAAGACAGATCGCGTCGGTTTACAACGAATCAGATAGATCGCGTCGGTTTAAAAAAGCCTATCGGTATGGAATGTACCAACAGTTGATGACCAAAAGGCAGATAGCGATAACAAGTTGGATGCAACAGATAGACAAAGAATTAACCACACACACACACAACCTATGGTATTACGGAACCCAGAACACGTGAATCCTAGTTTGAATTTTTAGAAGAGGATTGAAAACGTTACACTTCCTTACCATAAGAGGGTGGGTGGGTGGGTAAGAAGAAAAATAGAAGCATTCCTACTCTCGCGTTTTGTTTTTCCCTAGTATACATAGCTACCAAAATATTTGCTAGACTGACAACAACCATTTTGGCTGAGACCCTGAAGGGCGGGATGGCTCTGATACCAATTGTAACAACCTCGGACCCTACGCTCTAAGTTCAAGCCTGGATGAACCAAAAGTGGTTGAGCAATTTACAGCAGGGGCCCAGGGCCACCCACATGTAGGCCCGTCGGCCGCCCTAACCACTTCCAAGAACATCGGGACAAGAGCGAGCGGCGTAGGCAACAGGCGAAGAGATCAAATACATACACAAGTGAGTATGTATGCAAGCTACCTTACAATAGTTCTCAGAGCCATACCATCTAAAAGAAATAGAAATATTGCAACGCCATATGGCAAGATCCAAATATCCTAGATAGAGATAATAGTGTAGGATAGCTCCTCATACATCAATCAACAGAGTATCAAGTGGAAGCGGGAAACAAGATCCGAGTACGGATAAGAAGCAAATCGGCATAAGATGCCACATAAATAAGCACACCCCGCCCACAGATCTCACGGATCCCCATCCCCGGAATCTCTACACTGAGTGATCATTGCCAACATCATCTGTCTCATCCACCCAGTATCCATCTTGCGAATACACCTGTTCATCTGAATCAAACAATTTATCGTGTGAGACCCTAGGGGTACTTAGCAAGTCTTTATGCCTCTAAAGGGCACATATACCTGGGGTGACGCAATTGCAGCAAAAGATAATAGCTATCAAGTCTATAGATACTCGCTAACCATCCGCCTAACCAAAGATAGGCGGATGTACGTTAATTAGAACCAACAGTTATAACAGTATGGAGTAACAGATCCATCCTCCTTCTCGCTTACCAACGAGAAAGCGGCCGAACAACCCATCCGTTAGCAGTTTTACTAATCATTCCATGAATATTGCGCTATTTACTAGTCAGATATTTAGTCAGATTAAATACGGTACTTTAGTTATACTTTTCTATGATCGAGAAACTGTGCTCCAAGTCATCCATAACCGCGGACACGGCTTCCAGAAAGATTTACCCTGTAGGGGTGCACAAATAGCGACACACACACGATCGACCTGGGAAAAACCAAATCGAAACCCAACGAGGCCTTTACGACAAAGCAATCACAGGATTCATAAAATATTTCAAGGGGCCACCCCACTAAGCTACCCGCGACGAAGTTGGCCGGCTCCGCGATGGACCCAGGGTTTGTGACGACGGTTGTAAATGACTGGGAACCCGAAAATGTGACTAGGCTTATCGATACAGCGAAAACGTGGCACGATCCAAAATAGTACAGGTGCTCCACGCACAATCTTAAATAAAGCAGTAAAGCATGGCATAGGTACATGATAGTAATAAAGCCCCAAACTACTTTGTGGCCCCAAGAAATAGAAATGAATTGAGCTCTCTCTAGGGGGATTCATGGTCCCATATGCGGATAGTGTGATAGTCAAAGAACAGGTATCAAGTACACGGGGTCCTACGGGACACAAGTGGACATAAAAACCAAATAAAAGATATTGCCCACCGGTGCCTCTTTCATTAGTTATCCCATTACTACTCAGGTTAAGTTGTTTAGGTACCTCGTTA
This sequence comes from Avena eriantha, assembly GCA_910589775.1. NCBI lineage: Eukaryota > Viridiplantae > Streptophyta > Magnoliopsida > Poales > Poaceae > Avena > Avena eriantha. The sequence continues at coordinate 348,600,893 of OU342745.1, read as the reverse complement.
TCCATCAGACACTCACATACCCTACACATGCTGTTCTACGACTCGCTTGGCTCAAACAACTCTTGTAGTAGTGGCTCATGGGATGGAGGAACAAGCTCGGTGGGGTTTAAAATTAAAGGCTATGTAATACTTGGGATTCAATTTAATGCAATTGCGACTCCATGATGCAAGAATAAGATAGAAGCAATAGGTACTATATTTATGCAAGCATGTGGTAGTGCTTGCCTGGCAGCTCAGTTGAAGCGAGAGATCGATCTGGTAGTACTCCTAGGATTCCTGATAATTCCCCTTCTCGGCGTCGTGGTTGTGTTGGTGGTGGTGGAACGGGGCGGGGAGTAGGGGATCGGGGGGGAAGCTGGCGACCCGTGTCTAGGGCTTTTTTCGGTCTCGTCAGGGTGCAACGGGATCTGGCCTCGTCCTCCTCGTCTTCGGGCAACAACAGGTAGCAGGAGCTCGTCTCGGTCTTCCCCAACACCTGGACGCCGCACCCTCCTTCTACCACGGTGTGGACGGGTTAGATGCCGACGATGGGGTAGTCAGAGGTAGAAGAGGGATCAGGCAGAGGGGAGGAGGAGCTGGGCCAAGCCCTAGGATCTGGGGCGATGCCAGGTACGAGAGGAGGGGGTACATAAGGCCGAGGGGAAGAGGGAGGCACATGGGTGGCTCGGGGTGAAAAAGGTGGTGGTGACCACCTTTCTCCTCTCTCTCGCGGTGGCAAGGCTCGGATGGACCAGGGAGCAGCTGCAGCTGGGGCCAGAGAGGACGGAGCAGGTGTGGCTCGGGGTGGGGTATGCTTGGCAGCGAGGAAAGAGAGAAAAGGGAGAGGGGATGGCTCGGCTAGGGTTTAGGTTAGGGGGGTGGCTCGGCCTAGAGTAGAAGGGAGGATGGGGTTGGGGCCGAACCAAGCCACAAGGCTGGTGGTGGCCTCAGTTTGGGGAGAGGGGAAAAGTGAGTGTGTGAGGTGAGTGTAGCTAGGGTGTTAGCTAGGTAAGAGGGTTAGGTAGGGAGGTTAGGGTTAGAGCTAGGTAGGGTAGAATAGATAGAAATATGAATTTGAATGATTCAAATGGGTATGCCTCAAACAAAAACAAAACCATATATCCAAGATCGAGAGGTGGAGAAGGGGGCCTTGCATGGTTGATGAGGGTGATGGAGTGAGGTTTGGGGTAGGATTATGATGTGCACAAGGTTATGGTTAGAAGAGAGCAAGACGGTAGCTAGAAGAGACATAAGATGGACAAAGAGAGAGTGAGATAGTGAGGGTTTGTGTAAGAGAAAAGGGATAGAGCTAAAGAGAAAAGGAAATGCTCCACTTAAAAATCCAAGAAAACCCAAAGAAAAGAAGATGGTGGTGATCTTGCATGGTCCATGCATGAATAGTAAATGCCATGTTTATTATTGTGAAAACAATTGTAAATGACCTTGGGCATTTATTAACACATGCATTCCCAAATATGGAATTAAGGCCAAGCCAAAAGAGTAGGGTTGGTGTCCCATGTGGAGTAGATGGAATATGCTCATATTTGAATATAATTTGGACATGCTAGTGTGTATGTCCCACTAGATGCATAATAGCCTCAAAATATTCCAACATGATCATACATTCAAAAACAATCCATATGGAAGCTAGACAAGGGGTTCCACTCACATAGCATGCAAAGGTGGCCATGTGGCTCTCCACATATCAATAATGTGAAAACAACATGATGAATATATGGGAGAATGTGGATTTGTAAGAGGATCCATCCCAACCCACATGAGCTAGAGGTAAACCAAATAAAATGCAAGGCTCACATATAGTTGGATGGTGGAATTATGGGGTGGTAACAAAGAAAGGTGGTGGAGTTAATAAGAGATATACCCCCAACTCAACTTGGGCATCAAGCATTTCTCAAGAATCAAATACAATGTATCAAGAGGTAAATACAATTAATAGTGCATATGAGATAAGAACCAAATGAAAATGGTTTTATATGATGCTCAAATGCAATGTGGCATGATGACATGAGCATGATATAATTATGATGCAATAATTATATGTAGGAAGTAGCATTTTATTATTAGACCATGTAGTATTACAGATGTTAGACAGATGGGATGCTACACTAGATAAGGGTGCGCTACGGTTAAGTGTTGTGACAAGTCTGTGCTGCGCACGGTCACATCTCCCATCGTCTCCCATCTATCTCCCATCGTCTCCCATCTATCTACTGCCGCCGCGTCCGAGGAGGAGAGGAGGCCCTACCGGTACCAGCGCCATCTTCCAGGGCCCTTCCGGCGGAGAGGGAGCGGGCGAGGGCAGGGGGTGGGTTTCCAGGCTCGTGGACCCCGCGTCACGCCTCATCGCAGGCGACGCTGCGTGGCTCTTCTCACGGTGTTCCGCAAGCACCTCGCTCCCGCGCCGGCTCCAGCTGCGCTCGAGCCCCCCGCATCCGCGCCTACCGGTGAGCCTAAGCTTCTTCCTCTATGCTTCTCCTGAGATTGGTCTTTGTTGCTCCCCGGGGCCGTGGTTGCCGTCTCTAGCTAGGGTTTCGGGCCTGCTCCCTGGGCATGCTAGGGTTTTGTTCAGATTGCCGAGCACTTGCTTCCGGTTTCGGCGATTTTGACATAGCCAGTGCTATTGCTGGTACACAACACCGATTTCATGAGAAAAATGGAATGGGTGCTTAATTACTAGGTCCCTTTAGTTTTTTCACCTCACTAAGTCTGTATTGATGTGGATGTGGCATCACATTAGTAGCACCTTGCTCTGCGTTCTTAATAGTAACAAAATTTCAGATAAATTGGCCCATGCTTTACAAATTACAATCGGTTTCTTTACGCTGCTTACTAGGCGTAGATCTCTGTATAGGAGAGAAAACCATATGTTCGGGTGGGGAGAGTACAAAGCAGTAGATGCTCTTCTTATCCGTGACCTAGAACAAAAAAAATTTGCTGACCCAGAATGTTACAGTGAGTTGAGACTGCCCTAGGTTTGATTCAGTGAACACAAAATTTTTGCTAACCTAGTGATGTTGGTGATAGGTTTGATTCAGTGATAGTGTTGTTGGTGATAGGTTTGATTCCTAAATGTTACAGTGAGTTGAGACTGAAAATTTTAGGGTTCCGCGAGTTTTGCTCCGTCAGATAAGATTGTCGAGTGGCTTTTGATGGATAGGGTTGTTCCTCGGAAAGGAAGGGATTACCAGTGTACTGTAATTAGGAGAAGGTACTGGTATGTCCATATCAGACGATCGGAGCATGTGGTACGTGCCTGCTGGTAAAATCGGAGGAATTTTGCCGCGTTAAATTGGTAGTTGCAGCGCTGGCAGCTGCCCGGTACTGCTTGTTTTGGAGGTGAAGTGATGAAATTTTTGGGCTAGTTGTACCGTATCTGATATAGATGAAAGCTATAGGAAAATTAGAAGAAAAATGTTCTAGTGCTTTCTAGCTTTTTAGACGAGTTGTACCGCATAAATTATTTCTAACCATTATTTTGTGTAGCTCTAGGTCCGCTGTTAGGCTTATAAAGCCTAACACATGCCATGGTTTCCAGCTTTCTTTTGTAGTGCTACTAATAAAGAATATCTTACAATGTGAAAAAAAAGGATTGTTATTTTTTTGAAGCTCATATCTGATCATGCAGTAGGTACTGGAAAAATAATAACTTGACACATGTTTTAACTGACACAATAAAGCCATCTACATAACTCCCTGCATGTGTATTTAACTATTCAAATGACTATATGAGAGAGCAGAGCTCAGAAACTTCTAACGATTAACTAATAAGCCGAACTATTTCAAGCTTAGGATAACATAACGTCCAACGATATGTTTTCTACAGTTAAACATTTACCCTGCCTATATTACCCTACATAGTTGTATTCGTAGCTATATTACCCTGCCTAGTTGTATTCGTATGCAGGTGCTTGTATGAAATGAGTCCCGATTTTCGCCGAAATGTTGATTAACTTCCGTTTCGGCAGAAATCGGGCACTCCTAGTTTAACAAAAATGAGCAAAGGTCATGCCGGATTTTTCTGCGCACTTTACTAACCATTATTTGCCTTTTATTAGTGCAAACATGTGTGACAACGACGAGGCTGGATCTTCTCAGTGTATCAATGCTGAAGGAGAAGTGAGACCTCAAAACAGACCCTTGTCATTCTAGGAGGAGGTCGAGCGGCTAGAAAGAATGACAGAGGGTGGTGAAGAATACAACCCTTCCGAGAGCAACGCCGATGAGATGGAAGACGCGGAGGAAGAAGAAGCGGCCGAAGGAACAGCGGATGATGAAACCACTGATGGCGGCGAGGGCACGGTCAGCACCGTCAGAGAGGAAATTACCGAAGTGAGCCCAACAGGGGTTCCTTTGGAGCCCGACCATGTGGTCAAAGGGTACGGTGGGCAAGTGGCGGCTATCACCCGGACCACCATCTCGATCAACACCGAAAATCTCTGGCATAAAGATAATGGCCATTTGCGCACACTCCTCTTCGAGAAGCTGCACGCAAGATACAAGTTCTCCCTTCAGTATCGGAACACAGATTATCATAGGAATGAAGTAAATAAATCCGCCCTCACGAGGATGAGCACCGCCCTGGCTAGCTGGAGAACCCGGATAAAGAAGAAGATATTTAAAGAAGGGAAAAGTCTTGAGGAGATCCAGAAGATTGACCCGCAGATCACCAAAGATCAATTCCAGGAGTTCAAGGCCAAGTGCAAATCCGAAGCAGCCAAGGCCTCGAGTAAGCGGGGAAAGGAATTGCAGGCGATGAATATAGGTCACCACCATCTCGGATCTGGTGGTTACAGAGCTGTGGAGCCCAAATGGGATAAGGAGGACGACGAGTATAGAGCTAAGGAGATACCTAACCCCTTTTCGAAAATCGAAAACAAGCAGCTTCGAAACTTTATCAGGGCTCGTTAGCATGTGGACCCCAATACCAAAGAACTCACCGCGGAAACTAAGGCGAAGGACTTTGAGGTTCTTGCGGTAAGTAATTTAATTACTGCGGATCAAGTCGATTACATTCTAATCAATCAAGTCGAATTTCTAAACGGTTCATGTTACTTCTTCTGCAGGAGCAGGAAATTGCTAGTCAGGGATCCCATAGTTCCTCATCCCACGGGTCGACGGCGGCCACCCGGTGGGATAACCCTATTAACAGGGCGATGAACCGGGCCAAGAAAATCACGCCGGTTACAAAGAAGCCATCGTCGGCTGGCCGTCTGGCCAGCTTCGGGGCTAAGTATTGGGTGGATCATTTTGGTCCACCCCCGAGGACGCGTGTGGAGGGAATGAGCGACGAGGAAAACCACGAGGTCCGGGAACTTAAAGAACAAGCGGCGCGGATCCCGCAGATCGTCCAAGACAACCTGGCAATCACCCTCACCTCCATCCTGCCTACCTTGGTGGAGTCAATAGCAAACTGGAGTGCGGGTGGTCGACAAGGGCCATGCCCGATTCCAAGCATGGTCAGTAGACACTCAAACAATGCGGCGCGCGGCGATCCAGGTGAATTATGTGTTGGTGACTCCGCCCGCTAGCACGGCGGCGCCGGAAGCATTGGTGACTCCCCCTGCCATCACCGCGGCGCTGGAGCTTAATGCAACCGATAGGGAGAATACATCGGCGGCCGGCACCGTGCCATCAAGCAGCCCCTCCGTCTCTTGCATGCCCGTCGTCGTATGCGATGCCTCGACATTAGCCGAGCTCGACGCCATCACGGTAAACGAAATACTTTACCGCCTTGTCATTTATTACTCTTATGGCATCTTTTTAATGCCATACATGTTTTTCGCAGACGGATGTTCCATGCACTCTCTTAAGCTTCGTGAACAACGAATTGAGGGATGTTGCCAAGGGTACCATCATTCAACCCTTGCACCGCACGTTCCACTCAAAGCCAATGCCAGATAGCTTGCATACAACCCCCAGGAGCTGCGATGACCTGGAACCTCCCATACAACCCCCAGGAGCGGATGAAGAAGAGCCGGTTGTCCTCAGAAGTTGCTTCAGCTTATTCCTGCTATGGCCAAAGAGCATGATTTTTTTGGGGACAGCCGGGGCCATCACCCCACAGACAACAACACTGCCTGTCGTGCCAGCGCCAAGCCATGGCAAGACCCCCACACCGTCACCTCCACGCGATTGCTCGGCTGGTCATATTGACATGACCATGGCGTAGGATCCGAACGAGGATGACGAAGATTACTTCAATGATTTCATCAACACTAATCTTCTTCCCGGTGACCTAAACGAAGACCCAGCTGGTGGCCCCGCAGTAAAAGCCACTTGCAACAAATGTCTCTTTGGTTCTCAGGAGACGCCTCCAGCTTGCACCTTCACCGAGCCAGCGGATACATCCAACCGGCCCTTTGTTCTAAGCCCTAACACACTACATAGGGCGATCGATGTTCAAATTGCAGTACCTACCCACTTCCCAAAAGGCAAGAAGACCAGGAAAAGAAAATCTCATAGCTCGAGCCAGCCGGTGGCGTCAACTGCGAATCCGATCAGGTTTCAGGACGGGCACCAAGACCAAAGGGTATTATGTGGAGGATGCATGTGGCGGCTGAGCCCATGCTAACTAAGAAATTGCTCAGGCTCGCCACTTCAGAAATGTGGAGTGTGCATGACGGTGTGCTGACGATAGAGACGCCTTCTTGCGGAGAAAGATCCCTCGCACCTAGTATTCGTGGTTAAGGTGCCACGAGGCTTGGGCTTCATTGATAATGTCCCCGTGGATCTGTTCTTCCTGTGGTTTGACGACATCTTCAATATGTTCCACCTGTATCCGCTGCACTATACCATGGTACACATGTTTTCTCTCAGCCTGGCCATTCAGATCATTAGAGAGAACACCCCGGGCATCGCTATAGTGGACCCCTACTACATGCGTGATGGCTGCTTGGGAAACGCCATTGAACGGCGATTCGTGGCCCCGTACCTCCAAGGCATCTTGGTGGCGAACAAGACAAAGGAATACATTCTCGTGCCTTTCTTTCCCGAGTAAGTCATTATTCACTCGCTGCCATAACATGCTTTATTAGATTTTCATCATTCTTTTTCCAACACATTCTGTTTGAATTGTTTTGCGCAGAGATCAACACTGCACACTCATGTGCTTGTCGCTGAAACATTCCCAAGCCACGTATTTCGACTCGGGGAGTCAAGAAAAGAAGAAAAACTACGACAAGATCAAGGAAGTTCTGGATGATGCTCTCACCGGCTATGCCTCAGCGGAAGGCGCCACCTTCGTGCGTAAGAAGCTCCAGTTTGGCAGGCACGTCTTCACCCATGTGACGGAATTCCCCTGCGTGAAGCAGCCGGCAGGCAGTCAGAAGGAAGCCTACTATGCACTCCATCACATGAGGGCGTTCCTACTAGAGCAACAGAATTCTACGCTGCCAGATTATCTCAAACGGTGGGCCAAAGTCAAGGCTAGGATCAATGATCCAGATATTAGACAAGAGATGCATCGCATCCAGCAACGGTTTGGGGCAATCATTAGCTGTGATGTCATGACTTCAGGGGGGATCTTCTACGGAGGCAATCCTCTCGTTCCCTGAGCCGAGCCAGAATTCTTGATGTGTTGGTCTAGTTGTAGTTCTTTATCCCCACGTGTACTTGTGTGTGTCGACATGTACATGCTACTACTTGGTATTTTTTGCTTACTTTGTTACCTTATTTGATAAGTATATCTTTATATGCGACTTTTACTTGTTTTTTCACCACCATTTAATTATTATTGCCAACTTTTAGATGACGTGGTACGTCGTGTACAAGGGACGGCTTCCCGGAGTCTATGATGATTGGGAAGACTGCCGGAGACAGGTGCACCGTTTCAGCGGCAATAGCTACAAAGGGTACAACACTATGGCGGAGGCGGAAGCTAGATACGTGCGCTATCTAGCGGGAGTTAGGACGAGGAACCGGATAAAGACCTATACCTCCGTCGCGGTGATGGTTATCGTCCTTGGTTGTCTGTCCTGCATGTTCCTACTTTAGATGTCTAGGCGAGCTTCCGCGAGCTCTAACTTGGTTGAGACATGTATTCATGTCATCACTAGCTATTTTGTAACTTGATCGAAATAATATAACTTATACTGTGTATTTATGTATGTGACTTATCTATATGTATTTGTTTCTATCTTATATGTGTATTTATTTTTATATTGTATATCTGTGTATTTATTTCTGTACTGTATATCTGTGTATATCAGTTGTATTGTATATAATCTGTATTGAATATCATCTGTATTGAGTATTTTTTTGTTTTTTGAAAAGCTCAGCCGTGGGGCACATATACGTGGTTAGTGGCGCACTACGTTGGTGGCGCATGTGGTCAAATACTAGTAGCGCACTACGTCATGCGCCACAGGAACAACAGTAGTGGCGCACCAGCCAGTGCGCTACTACTAACTAGATACTAGTAACGCACTAGGTCATGCGCCACAGGAAAAACAGTAGTGCCACACAAGACAGTGCGCTACCACTAACTCGAGATACCTGTAGCGCACCTGGCAGTGCGCTACGGGCACTTTTTAGCCGTAGCGCAGAAGTCGTGGCGCATCCCTAGTGCGCCACGGAAGGGGAAAGTAGGTGCGCCACAGACGTGCGTTTTCCTAGTAGTGTCTCAAAAATCACATTTCACCATACCTATCTGAATATGTAATAATATTAAGGTTTACATGCAGTTACTTTGGACTAGTACCCAAAATAATGCTATATAGGCATTTCTAGTCACTTTAAATCATAAAATAATGAACTCAAACCAAAGTAATTGTGATCCAACCCTTAAATCACATTCCCACATGTTAGAATATGTGGTGATGACATGTGTCCACATGATCCCATATGGTAAGTGGTGAATATTAAATCGTAGTTAATTTTTCAATGAGTAGAAATTACTTTTCTAAAATAAAAAGAATGAAACTATTGAATAAAACCTTTGATGCTAGTGATGATAATAGATCATCAAATGCGTGCCTTATAGTGCTAATTAGACTAGTTAAGTATTGTTTGGTGATTGTGTACTCCGTATGTATTTATAGACGATAGTATCGACCAAGCTTTCGAGGAGGAGTTCTACCAAGAAGAAGAAGAATAAAACTTCAACCACTGCACTACCCAAGGCAAGTTAACACTTGCAAGTATTATACTAGCAAGCCACCATTAACAATGCAAGCTAACCCTTGCAAGCTAGATAATCTAAGCACAGGCATTAGGCATGCTTTGGTTATACCACTTTGACTATTACCTATCCCAAGTATTATGTTTCCAAGCTTTACTTCCTTTACTTTATCAAAGTTCTTTACATGTTTTGAAGGTAGCATAAAGAGTATAAAACTTGGCCTATTTAAATAACCTTTAGATGTCATTCTATGGCATGAGATTGATCCCATCTTTTCCACCTTAGTGAACACTCTTAACTTAGTAGTTTAGAGTAGATAAAAACTTGAGTCACTCTAGATGGGAATACTTGGTGAAAATGAATTATGAAAACCTTGGAATGATGAGTCATTCTATTGAGATGTTTTGACATGTGTTGAGAAACACAAATGGTTTATGATGGTGAAAATGTTGAGGCATGAGCCTTAACCCTTTTACAAAACTGATGGTTGGATTCGGATGCGATACCATTCCAAATTTACCGTACAACCACAATACCTGAATTGGGTAAGGCTTAGCCGGAAGTTTATATGCATTAGTATTAGTTCCCTCGCGAGACAGGTTTGAGCTGAGGCTACCTCTCAATGTTGTCCACCTATGAAGTGCCCAAGATGACAGATGGTCATGGTTGGGAGGCCATGCTCATAGGAGAGGTGCTTATACTAGGGTGTGTAAAGGAAAGGTTATGTTTGATTATCTGCATACTAAGTATGATGATTCAGGGTTATCCCTGACAGATGTATCGAATCTTGTGGTGAAAGGGTACCACCTCTGTAGAGTGTCAAACTATTCGAATAGCCGCGTCCGTGGTTATGGACAGTTGGAATGGCCATACTGTTTCGTTGTTAGATGTTTTCAAAATGACTTATGAAAGGAATGATGAATCTTGACTTGACGACAACAGGGTTGTGTTTATGACAATAGCTTCCCAACTTAAGTGATTCTAGAACTTTATGTTATCTTTCTTTGCTTCTGAACTCAGCTTAGGTTTCAAACTTAACTTTATAGTTAAACTTAGAGTTAGCACTTTAACTTAGAGCTATACTACTTGTTAGTGGTAGTTTGCGAGTACTTAAAGAGTACTCATGGCTTTTGTCCCTGGCTATTCTCATGACCAGACTATGAAGGACACTACCAAGATGATGGACAGTAGGATGGCTATGATAACTAGGACTATCTGCCTTCGTCAGCATTGCCTGTGCCCCTGAAGATGGACCCCACCACTACACTTATCTTTTATTCCGCTGCTTGTTGTATTAAGACTGGATCATGAGATCCTTATTTGTGTAAGACCTTATGTATGGTTTGTAATGGATGATGTACTATGATATCCAATCTGCTATGTCTCGCAAAAATGGTAATCCTGGGATTGCGAGGTATGGCATAACAGGCATCTGGGATTAAAAATCCGGGTGTTGACATTTGGTCTAGGGAATTTTCTAAAGGGAGAAAAGCTCTGCTTTTATTATTTTTGCTACAGGTGATCCATGGCCCAAATGGGGTTGGGATTAATGTCACCAGAGGATATATCCAATGCCTACCAGAGGCAGTTGGATTTACTCAATTTTGATAAAGGGTACTCACTGTGGAAATTATCTAGTGAAAAAGGTACATGTTAGGAGATAAATTCCTAGGAACAAAACTTGTGACATTTTGCTGAGATTTTGCCACTGCATGTTTGAGAGAACGAGCATGTGCAAGTACAAAATTTTATTTGGGCGGCTAGGGCCATTTTTCAATTTTATTTCGATTTAAATTGACTGGTTAAATTCAGATCTGGCAAAGAAATCCTAAAAGAAAAAGAAAAAGGGTGCCACGGGCTGGATCTGGAGGGGAGCTGGGCCGTCCAGGGGAACAGCGGCCCACCCGGGGCAAGCTGGGCGCGGGGGAGCGCGGGCTCGCGTTCAAATCCAGCTAGGCGGGGACCGCTGGTTAGGGGCACATGGCGGTGAAGAGGTAAGGGGGAGTGCTGGCCGTTAGATCTAGTGGAGATCGATGGATCAAGTGCTTCTCCTTCCTCTATTCGAACTCGATTGGGGAGGAACCCTAGGGCAGCGCCGGCGGGGTCAGGGAGCTCACCAGGGGGTCGGGGAGGGGCTGGAAGAAGGTAGGGACGACGTGGTGCTCGACGGCGGTCCCGGCGATGGGCGGAAGTGGTGGGTTCCGCGACTGGAAGTGGCTCGCGCGATGACACCCGTGGAGCTCGCTTCGGTGCTCGCTGGTGGCAAGGGTAGAGGTATTCCTGGGCAAAAAAGAAGACTAGGGTCAGGTAGAGGAGATCATGGAAGTTTCATCACGGTGACATGAAGAGGGAAAAGAGTAGAGGAGGGAACACTATGCTCGGATCTTGAGGGAGGACGAGATGGAGTTGTTCTCCTCTCCTGGCCAGTATAGAGCGAGAGAGGGGAGGTGGAGTGCAGTGGAGGTGAGTGAGGGTGAGAGGAGGCAAATGAGCCAGAGTGGGGAGAGCTGGGGTGGCCTGGGGTATTTAACCCGAGTGGGGAGGGTGTAGGAGGGACCAAGTCCATGGACAAGCTTTGGGAGGGTGCTGGGCAGTCATTGGTTGACAGAGGCGGTGAGGGGTGAGAGGTGGGGGTGCTCTGGGTTGTGTAGGAGCAGAGAGGGCCAGCTGGTGTCACATGCTTCTCTCTCTCTCTCTCTTCTCACTTCCAAGCACATGGGACAAGGAAGAGGGGTAGTGCTACAGTGCTTTGCTACAGTGATCACGACCAGAGGGGAGAGAAATGTGTTGTGCAAGCTTGGTGGAGCAGATTTGATAAGGTTTGATGGGGTATTAGTGCAAGGTTTTGATCATAATTCGCCATTTGCAAAGTTGATGACTAAGAGGAAGTTCTTTGAATTGATCTTGGCAAGATGAGTGAGTGGTACTGATAGATGGTTTAGGTCAGGATACATCTCCAAGAATTATTTGGGAATTATTGGATGAAGTTTGGTCCACTTATTTTCATTTATTCAAAAACTGCAAAAGTCGTTTATAGGAGCTCATTTGATAAATTTACATTGGACAAAGTTGTATTTTGATGTGGGGTGGTCCCAAATGTGAATACACGCTTAGGAGAATTTTCCCAACATTTATTGAGGATTAAAAGTATTTTAAACTATTATTATTCCAATTCAGCCATTTAATAAACTGGGCAAAAAGAAATAATAAGCTCTTCAAAAATATTTATTTTTGAAGTGGGAAGATGTGGTATGATGTGTGGACCTTAGTTGAGCCAAAAGTTGGGGAAGTGTTTTTGCAAAAACCAAACTTTCCCTTATGGAAGAAGTTTTGAAGATTTGGTCTATTAAAGATATTAATTAGATTTGGACCATAATAATTATGGGTAAAATTTGATAAATCTTGTTTATCAAGGTAGATGATGTAGACAAGGTGTAGCAAGCATTTGCAACCTTGGTAATTGGAAATCCAGGTTGATTTTGGTGAAATACCCTACATTAAGGATGTAGGGTGATGTTAATTTCATACCATCAAAACATGGTTGTATCTTGGAGTTCAGATCTCCCCTTGGGGCATGGGGTACATGGATGGATAGAACAATTGATGTACATCAACATGGTATAGAGTTTTGAGCTTGATCTTATTTTAGTTCCCCAAGAATTGATTTCAAACTTTGAATAAAATAAGTCTGCCAAAGAAGATTGTCAACTAGCCTGCAAAACCTTGTGTGTTTAAGAAGCACAAAGATTCACTTGGAGCAAGTGGAGTAGATATTGCTAGACCTATATTAGTAGAACACAACCTTGCAGAGAGTTGGTCCATAGAAGGTGGCACGGTGGTCTGAGCTTCTATCAAAGTAGGCATGTTGACTAGATTTGCAGGAATAGTTATTTTCTTGCCTGCAAAACCATCAAGAACAAATGGGTTGGAGGATGAACCAAGGGAAAGAGTGTTCCTTGGTAGTCCTTAGGATGTTTAACGAGATGGTTCAAATGCGTTTTCAAAAATGCACAAGGGTTGAGAAAAGGAGGCATTCAAAAAGGTGATGCTGGAAATAGTTTTCCAGACTTAGCCAAATTTGGCAGACTTAGGGTTTTTTGACTAGAATGTGGGTGGGGATGATTTTGATGGGTTGCAAGGTACCAAAGCATCATCAAGTGGATGAGGTTGAATAGTAGATTGAGTAGAAGGTATCCATGCTTGATATTGGTCTTCATTGACTTGGGAGCTTCTAGAAGGGATATCTTTAGAATTGATCTGGTTAAGGGTTTTAGATGATCACCTGGTATCTAGAGACCAGATCCAGTTTTGTATTCTTGCTTAGGGTGTGGTGATTTGGAAACATCTTGATCCTAGTGATGAGATCCTAGAGTATCTCATACTATCTCCTAAGCAGACAAATCAAGCAGCAGATCAAGGCAATTCATCTTACAAACAATTTAACTACTACTAGGGTTACCATCAAGCCTGTCTTGAGGTAAGTTTGGGTATTTCAAAAAGGTTGTAGTTTGGAATAAGATGAGGGTCTCTTGGTATCTCTACCAAGGGTAGAATTCAAATGCTTCATAAAAAGGTTTTTGTTAAATCTAGAGATAAGAATAGTAGAAGGTTCTGTCTTGAAAACATAATGAGCTTATGTTATATAGCTCTCCATAGTTTGATCAATAGAAGCTACTAAAATAGTTGGTTTGCAAAGGCTTCTTGGCTCAGGTTTTGAAATGCCAAAACATTTGAGAATATGGAAATTAATCCAAGACTGTTTTGGGAAGTAGCTTTTGTCAACTGGTGTTAAGATAAGGAGTATATCATCTAATACATATTCATATGCATAAACATATTCAAACAACAGGCAAACACTTCATCACCAAACAAGAAAAAGTTTTTGTTCCCCCTGACGTTTGCATTCTGGACAACTAATCAGGGTTGTGGAAATTGAGATGTTACAACCACAACAACAACCCCAGCAACCCCTATAACTTCAACTGTGCACCGCCAAAGCCCAACAACAACAACAATACTGCCCCAAGGACTAGAAGCAATGATGTGCCCGACGTTGGGAAAGACAAGTCAATGATCACTTGCTTTGAATGCGGAGTCACGGGTCACTACTCCAACGAGTGACCCAAGAAGCTTGCCGCAACAACAAATGTTACTGTACCTGCCCAACAACAACGCCGTGTCCAGCCTAGAAAGAGACTTGCCCGAGGAAACCCGCACAACCGTACCAGTCGTCTATTCCACATGAATGCTGAAGAAGCCCAGGAAGCGCCAGATGTCGTGCTGGATATGTTTTCTATTAACTCAGTATTAGCAAGAGTGTTGTTTGATTCTAGAGCATCGCACTCGTTTGTCACAGAAGAATTTGCATGCACTAGTAAGATTCAACCAACCAATTTGAAGCATGTCATGATAGTTCAAATACCTGGTTCCACCACCAAAGCTAGAAAATTTTGCGAGGCGGTACCTATCAGAATCCATGGGATAGATTTTTATGCCAATCTAATAGTAATTGGAACCAAATGTTTGGAAGTAGTGCTAGAAACGGATTGGATGTCGAAACATCAAGGATTAATCGACTATACCAATAAAGCAATAACCAAGACCAGTAGCACCGGATTATCAGTAGAACATGTATCTGAGATGCTACCCCGTCAATTCAAGTGCAACAAGAGTTTAGCAAAAACCACCATTGATCAAGTCAGAGTAGTCTATGAATACCCCGATGTGTTCCCAGATGAATTGCCCGGTATGCCCCTAGATCGGGATATCGAGTTTATCATTGAACTAGTTCCTGGAACCAGACCCATAGCTCAGAGACCATATAGTATGAACCCATCTGAATTAGTGGAGCTGAAGAAGCAACTTGATGATATGCTGGGAAAAGGTTTGATACAACCAAGTGCCTCACCGTGGAGATCACCTATTCTGTTTGTTGATAAGAAGGTTGGTGCCAACCGTTTGTGTACGGATTACCGGAAGCTGAATGACGTCACCATCAAGAACAAGTACCCACTTCCTGAGATAGAAGATTTGTTTGACCAACTGACTGGTGCCAGAGTGTTTTCTATGATTGATCTTAGAACTGGTTATCACCAATTGAATATTCGTGCAACTAATATCCCAAAGACTGCCTTCACCACCAGATATGGATTGTATGAGTACAATATCATGTATTTTGGATTAACCAATGCCCCCGCTTATTTCATGAACCTCATGAATAAGATTTTTATGAACTTCGTGGATAAGTTTGTCGTTGTTTCTATCGATGACATTCTGATCTACTCCAAGTCAGAAGAAGACCATGAACAGCACCTAAGAACCATCCTTGAAACCCTTAGAGAACATATGTTGTATGCCAAGTTTAGCAAATGTGAGTTATGGTTAAAGGAAGTAGGATTCCTAGGCCATATCTTGTCGGCAGGAGGATTTGCCGTCGATCCCGCCAAGATTAAGGATGTTGAAGAATGGAAAGCCCCAACCACCCAAACCGAAGTCCGTGCATTTCTTAGATTAGCCAGAAATTACCGCAAGTTTTTTGAAGGATTTTCAAGCATCGCAAGACCGATGAACCAGCTATTGAAGAAAGACAAGAAGTTTGAATGGACGGACAAATGTGAAGCAAGTTTTGAAGATCTCAAGAAGAGATTGATTTAAGCCCCAATTTTGATCATGCCGGATATCAAGAAGCCTTTTGATGTGTATTGTGACGCATCGAAGGTTCTCTCGGATGTGTGTTAATGCAAGAAGGCAAAGTGATATCATACCTATCCAAACAACTGAAGCAACATGAGCAGAACTACCCTACCCATGACTTGGAACTGGTAGCCACAGTTTTAGCCTTGAAGACATGGCGTCATTACCTTATGGGTACCCGCTATGAGATTTATTCGTATCACAAGAGTCTGAAGTATATTTTCACTCAGAAGGAGCCGAATATGAGGCAAAGGAGATGGATAGAGTTAATCAAGGATTATTACCTTGACATTCAATATCACCCCGGTAAAGCCAATGTGGTAGAGGATGCTCTTAGTAGACCGCCGTGTAGACTAAACACCATAATTAAGGAAGCTCAGCCAAGTCTGCATGAGGAGATGGAAAATTTTAGAATGGAGCTAGTTAGCAAAGGATTTCTAGCTAGCATAGAACTTCAACCCACTTTGATCAGTTAGATAAAGGAAGCCTAGGAAGGAAACGCAAGTATTGATGGAATCAAACGTCGTATCGGTACAGGGAAGGTACCTGGATTCACCGAAGATGAAGGAGTTCTGTGGTATAAAGTATGTATTTGTGTGCCAGCAGATTTAGAGTTGAAACAAGTCATTTTGCAGGAAGCCCATGATACCCTTTATTGTATTCACCCCAGAGATCCGAAGGAGAAATTTTGGTGGCACAAAATGAAGAGAGAAGTCGGAAGCTACATATTCAAGTGTGACATCTGTTAGAGAAGCAAAGCAGAACATCAATGACCCGCGGGACTTTTGCAACCATTAGAGATTCCGGAATGGAAATGGGATTCTGTCGGAATGGATTTCATCACCGGTTTGCCTACATCTAGTAGGGGAAATGACTCTATTTGGGTCATAGTGGATAGACTATCCAAAGTAGCCCATTTCATACCCGTTAAGACTACCTATCAAAGCTCGAAGCTAGCAGTGTTATACTGGATAGACTGTCCAAATAGTTAGGCTGCATGGAACCCCCAAGACCATTGTGTCATATCAAGATTTTGGAAGAAAGTCCAAGAAGGATCAGGAACCAAACTGAATTTCAGCACAGCGTATCACCCGCAAACAAACGGACAAACGAAAAGAGTAAACCAGATCTTAGAAGATATGCTAAGAGCCTGTGTGTTAGAGTATGGATCTAAATGGGAAGATATGCTAAGAGCCTTTCGCAGAATTCTCATACAGCAATAGTTATCAAGCCAGTTTGCAAATGGCCCCATTTGAATTTTTGTATGGAAGAAAGTGTCGTACCCCCTTGAATTGGTCGCAAGTAGGAGACAGTCAGATATTCGAACCCGACATCCTACGAGAAGCTGAAGAGAAGGTTCACAAAGTCTGTGAACACCTCAAGACCTCTCAATCAAGATAGAAGTGTTATGCTGATAAAAGACGGCGAGACCTGACCTTCAATATCGGAGATTTTGTGTATCTCAAAGTATCACCCTTGAAAGGAATGCAATGTTTTCGACTAAAAGGGAAGCTTGCCCCCAGATATATGGGACCCTTCAAGATTTTAAGCCGCAGAGGAGAAGTATCCTATCAACTGGAACTACCTGAGGAGATGTCAGCCGTGCATAATGTGTTCCATATCTCGTTACTTCGCAAATGCCTAGAAGTTCCGGAGAAGACCGAAGTTTTCAAGAACATCGATCACAGAGCCATAGATATCAACAAGGATTTAACTCGTGAAGTACCCATCCGTATTTTGGAAGAAGCATTCAGAACCACCTGGACCAGGAGTATCAAGTTTCTCAAAATCAAGTGGAGTAACCATACCGAGGAAGAAGCCACTTGGGAGCGAGAAGATTATATTAGGACAGAGTTTCCCAATCTCTTTTGTTCCTAGTTTTTCTTGAATCTTGGGACGGGATTCTGTTTAAGGAGGGAAGGATTGTAACATCTCAAAAATATTAAACAAGATTATCAAGTTCTAATCACCCAAGATTAGGGTTAACAAAAACTTTTATTCCTAAACCCATATGAGTGCATGTGTGATTAATATTAATGTGTGAATGCTTGTAATTGCCATGATTGAGTGCTACTAATGTTGAGGATTAGTTTAAAGATGAATACCACATTATCTAAGTCATTTACAAAAAAACCAAATAAAAAGAAAGTCAAATATGAATCATATGAGCATATGGTCACTTTGGCAAAAATTAACCACTAGCCCACTTTGGGCCTCTCTAGTAAAAGATTTCCAACAAAAACAATTCTAGTTCTTTTCACCCACTACTAGACCAAGTAAAAATGAACCCAAACAAACTTTACAAATTTATAGAAACCAAATTCAAATCTATTTGAGAGGCAATTCAAAATTGAATCAAGTGTAAGTACATAGATCATCACTTTTCAAAAACCACTCAAACCTCCACAACTTGACAATTCCTAGCAACCAGAGACTACCAAGCATGTGATCATCTCACTCACCAAAAATCATTGAAAAATTCCAAAGATAAGCTCATGCGGCCATTTAGTCGAACACTTAGCAGACACAGTACAAACTCAACAACTATCTATTGTTTTGATTCAGTCTTATGCTCACTCTTGTACTACAATCAACCCGCTTGCTCACCCACGATCACCCCAGTACCTGGTCGTGCAAAGGAGCAACCTCACTCGCCAAAATGATTAGTGCCATGATCTTACCGAGCATGTCATGTCGGTCGACCATGGACCAGTCGCCACACGCCGCGCCGCCCTCTCCCACGATGCCTAGCTGATAGCTGTGACCTCACCGCCCCTCTCTGCCCACCCCTTGACCAACAGCGAGAAGTGGAGAAGCTAGAATCTCCGCACACATTTAAGTCTCTGCCATGGTGAGAGCACGACGGAGCACCAAAGCTGCCTCACGCAGTCATGTCGTGCCTCGCTCTCTCCACTCGTACCCGCACTCGCCGCGTCACCAGTGACCTCCTAGACACGATGACTCGCCTCCGCGCGCCCCGTGACCACCGTACTCAATGACGAACACCTCCGTACCTGAACAGAGCGCCGACGTTGCCCGACCGACTGAGACCGCCCCTTGCCACGCCATCACGCGCGTGACGATCGCCGCAGTCCACCGCGTCGACCCATGCCATCTGCCATGCCTAGCTCGACCTGTAGCAGCGTCGCCGATGAACCTGATCATGCCGCCCTTCCTCCAACGTTGGTGTATAAATCAGAGCCACCCCAGACCCCAAACAGCACACCATCTCACTCCCCACTCTCCCAGCAACACCCCAGACCCTTTCCCGGAGCAAGGCGAGAACCACCCCACCGGAATTTGACCAGAGCTTGCTGCTGCAGTGAAGAAAGGGTGCCGTTGATTGGAGCCACCCTAGGAGTTGCCGCGACCACCAATCGATTCGCCATCATCTACCAGCCCATTCACCCCCATCGCCGGACCTAGCTGGAGACCTGGTAAGCCTCCCACAACCCCCACCATGCCGCTAGGTTTAAAATCTCGCCGGAGCAGTTCGACGTAGATGATGAACCTCAATCGTAGATCTTGTTCTAATCGTAGCGCTAAGATTTGCTGACACCGTTTCGGTTATATAGACCCGCTGACACGTGGGACCAACCTGTCAACAGCCCACTGGGCACGCGTTGTCCAATTGGCCAAGCCCATTTCTTTTCCCGCGCTGAGCCCAGTAATTCAAGTAGAATTTGTCTATTTAGTTTAAAACCCTATTCAGTAGTTGTATTCAAAATTGAATTCAGAGAGTTGTATTAAACCAATTGCATGATTCCAATTTTGTTAGAACGGTATTAAAAATATCTAATCACTCCCGTTGGATTCAACCCATGTGAAATTATAGATCACCTATACCAAAAATAACAATACAAAGACTTTTGCCACTTCAAACATTTTTTATAAAATAAACTATAAATGCTTTTGAGTTGATTCCAACTCTCAAAAATCACAATTGCCATGCTCTACATGAATATGTAAAAATATTTGGTTTTACAGATATTAAATATGGATTAGTTTTAAAATAATGCTATCTAGGCATTTCTAGTCACTTTAATATTATTAAATAGTAATATTAAATCTTGTAACACATGACCACCACTTTAAATCACATTCCCAAGTATTGAAATATGTGGTGATGCCATGTGTTCACACGATCCCATATTTTAATTGGAGAATATTAAATCTTCGAGGTCGACTAGCTCTTCGAGGTCGGCAAAACGGATGTTGACTAGAACAGTCTGCATCTCATCATGCAATCCATTCAGGAACCTCTCCTTCTTCTTGGCTTCAGTGTTTATCTCATCAGGGGCATATCAAGCTAGCGACATAAATTTGTCACGGTATTCCACTACCGTCATCCTTCCTTGCTTTAGTTCTCTGAACTCATCTCTCATCCGGGTGACTATACCTTGCGGCACATGGGTGCGGCTGAACTTGATCTTGAAATCTTCCCAAGTCATCATCTGGCCGTCATTCCTGGTACGGGTGCTATTCCACCAGGCTCTTGCATCTCCTGCTAGATAATGAGTGGCAAACATAACTTTCTCATTCGCGTCAACTACTGCTACTTCCAGATTGTTCTCCATAGTTTGCAACCAGTCATCAGCATCTAGAGGGTCTTCCGAGGTACTAAAGATAGGGGGATTGGTATTTTGAAAGTTTTTAAGCTTGGATCCATGATGATCTTGATTTCCATGGCCTTGATTGTTATGGGTCATCTGAGCTATCTATTGCTGGGTGGATAGAATGGCTTGGCGCTCTGCTCTGCTAGCTTCACGGTCTGAAACTAGCATCTGTAGAATCTGCAGCATCGGGTATTGCGATGAGCTGCTTCCTCTAGGGTTTCCACGAGTCATCTGAAGATTGATATAGATAATGAGATAAGAGGGAAATTTATAAGGTTCATGGTTTGGTTTTAAAAGCTTTAAACTTTGAGTTTGACTCAGGTTTGGCAAACTAACACTTCTTCTCATTCATTCGTTCAAAGCACACAATACAACACACACCATCACTACACAAAGGGAAAACATATGGTTTTAAGAACCATTCTGTGAAGCTACAATGCAGTGGGACCAATATCACTCATTCCTACGGTAGTGATTAAGTGCATCTAATCATCATCAATGAAGTCGGAATCATCATCATCGTTGTAGAAATCCATGGCATCATCCTCTAGGTAGTCGTTGCCATCACTGAGGTAAGAGTAAAGAACTCCCTGGATGTCTTCACCTTCTTCCTCTTCCTTTGCCTCAAGTTGGACTTCCTGCTCACGGATGGTCTTCTCGAGGTCGGCCACCTTCTTGCGAAGATGAGCGATGGTGCGATCCTTCTTCTTGCGCTGACGACGAAGTGATTTGCGATCCTTGACTAGCATGGCAAGAGTCTGACCCTTCTTCGCGACAATGGCAAGGTTGTGGTTGGTGTAGGATCTAGCATTGTCCAATTCCTTTTGCCTATCATACAGCATGAAGTCAAGATTGTCCACCTGGTTCTTCAATTCTAGGTGTCCTGGCATCTCCAATGGCATTCCCATAGAATCACGCCTTGCAAAGTAAGCAAAGCGAGTTCCCTGGATCAAGTTGATGCTTTGCCCACAAAGACGGGGAGAGCTTCATGCATTGCCCTGGCTAATCCATCTAGCTAGTTATTCTCCCTCAAGGTGGACTGGATCTTGTACGTAGTTGGTGCTTCTATCTTGCCTTTGAGATCTGCAACTATCAGCCATTATAGATCTCCTCCCATGTGATCATTGAGTTGAGCTCCGAAGAATTCCGGATGCGGGCGCTCTAGATACTCCGATAGTGCATCAAGATCCCTCTCAAAGATCAGTTGGCCTCCGTTGCCCAATGGGTAGAATTTGCAATACTGAACTTCCATCTATAAGAATTTAGGATGAGTATGTTAGTGATGTGATCAAGTGTGTCAAATTTTATGTAGTAATGTAAGAATTTTTGAGGAATATGAGTTTTTTTGAAAGAATCAAGGATAAGAGTAGAAATAGGTTTTCATAAATACTCACTTCTTTTGTTTCCAAACTAAGTTTTTGTTCGGACGTCCATTCTAACTAGGGTCTCCTATGGTCAGGATGGCTCTGATACCAACTTGTCAACACCCGGATTTTTAATCCCAGATGCCTGTTATGCCATACATCGCAATCCCAGGATTACCATTTTTGCGAGACATAACAGATTGGATATCACAGTACATCATCCATTACAAACCATAATAAGGGTTTACACACATAAAGGATCTCATGATCCAGTTTTAATACAAACAAGCAGCGAAATAATAAGCGTAGTTGTGGGCTCCATCTTCAGGGTCACAAGCAATGCTGGCGATGGGAGATGATCCTAGTTGTCGTAGACATCCTACTGTCCATCTTCCTGATAGTCCTCCTCATAGTCTGGCCACGGGAATAGCCAGGGACAAAGCCATGAGTACTCTTTAAGTACTCGCAAACTATCACTAACAGGTAAGGTAGTTCTAGTAGGAATACTAAGCTCTAAGTTTATTTGCAAAAAAAGCCAGATTTATCTTCAGCTGAGTTAAGAAGTAAAGAAAGCTAATTTAGTGTTCTAAATCACCTAAGTTGGGAACTTAGTTTTCATGTTCACAACCATGTTGTGGTCAAGTCAAAATCATAGTTCACTTAACAAGTCATTTTGAAAACATCTGACGACGGAACAGTATGGCCACTCCAATTGTACATGACCGTGAATGCGGCTATTCGAATAGTTTGACACTCTGTAGAGGTGGTACACTTTCACCACAAAATTCGGTACATCCGTCAGGGGTAACCCTGAATCAATCATACTTAGTATGCGGATAATCAATCATAACCTTTCAATTACACACTCTAGTATAGGCACCTCCCCTGTGAGCTTGGCCTCCCAGCCATGGCCATATGCCATCCTAGGCACTTCATAGGTGGACAAACATCAAGAGGTAGCATCAACTCAAACCTCTCCCACAAGGGAACCCATACTAAGGCACATAAACTTCCGGCTAAGCCCTACCCAATTCAGGTATTGTGGTTGTACGGTAAAATTGGAATGGTATCGCATCCGAACCCAACCATCAGATTTTATAAAGGGGTAAGGCTCATGCCTCAACATTTTCATCATCAAACCATTGGTGTTTCTCAACACATGTCAAAACATCTCAATAGTATGACTCATCATTGCAAGGTTTTCATAATCAATTTCACCAAATATTCCCATCTAAAGTGATCAAGTTTAATGCTTTGCACTAGCCACTAAGGTTAAAGTGTTCACTAAAGAGGGGTGATAATCTTCAATCTCATTCCATAGAATGACATCTAGGTATAACTAGCTGGGCCAAGTTTTATACTCTTTATGCTATCTATCTTAAAAGTAAAGAACTTTGGTAAAGTAAAAGAAAGTAAAACTTGGGATGGGTATAATCAAAAATGGTATAACCCAAGCATGCCTAGTGCATCTTGCTTAAGTTATCTTGCAAGGATCTAGCTTGCTTAGTAGTGATGGCTTTCCTTGATTGGTGCAGTGATTGAAGTTCTCTTCGTCTTCTTCGGGGTAGAACTCCTCCTCCTCATAGACTTGGTCGGTACTATCGTCTATAAATGAATACGGGGTACACAATCACCAAAGAATACTTAACTAAGTCTATTCAGCACACTAAGGCTCACACTTGATGATCTAGCATCATCACAAACATCACATGATTTAAAGAACTCGTTTTATTCCTTTTATTTTAGAAAAGTAATTTCTACTCATTGAAATTTATTAAGATTTAATATTCTCCAAAAAGGATATGGGATCATGTTGACACATGTCATCACCAAATATTCTAATACATGGGAATGTGATTTAAAAGGCTGATCACATTTTATAAAGTTTGAGATTACTATTTAATAAATTTAAAGTGACTAGAAAAACCCTAATAGCCTTCTTTTCGTACCAGTCCAATGTCACTGCATGTAAACCTAGATATTTTTACATATTCAGATAGATATTATCAAATTTGATTTTTGAGAGTTGGAATCAACACAAAAGCTATTATGGTTGATTTTTGAAAATGTTTGAAGTTGCAAAGGTCTCTGTCTTGTTATTTTTGCTATAGATTATCTCTAACTCCAAATGATTTAAATCCAACGGGATTGGATAGATATTTTAATTACCTTTCATATTAAAATTTGAATCATGCAATTTGGTTCACTGAAACTCTCTGAACTGATTTTTGAATCTAGGCACAAAATAGGATTTTAACTAAATTGGAAAATCAATTATTTGAATTTTTGGGCCAATGCAGGAAAGCTAATGGGCCGGCCCAGTGGCGTTCCGCGGCGCAGCGGGCTGCTGATAGTGCAGACCCACTGGTCAGCGACTCATCTAACGTGAAACGGTATTAGCGAATCTAAGCCGCTCGATCCTATTCTAATCCAACGGCCAAGCGTCATTGTCGACGACGAACAGCTCCGACGAGGAATGTGACCTAGCGCGGAGGTGGGGGTCTCGTGGGGCTCACCTGGGCTCCAGCTAGGCTCGGTGACAGGGGCAATCGACATGGTAGACGACGGTGAGGTAAGGTGCGGTTAAGGCAGAGCTTGAGGTGGTCGAAATCGACGACACCCTTCTCCTCCAGTAACGGCGGTGTCCGGTGAAATTCCAGCACGATGGTGCTTGCCTTGCTCCGGGAAGAGGTGGGGAAGGTCAGTGAGGAGTGGGGAGTGGCTTGGTGTGAGGAATGGAGGCTGGGGTGGTCTCCTTTTATAGCTCGGCGAGGGGACCGAGCGGTGCGGTGATGAGCTCGACGGTGGCATCGCTACAGGCGGCTATCGGCGTGGCTAAGGTAGGTGGACGGTGTGGTGTCTCCTGGCGGTTCTCACGGACTTAATGGCGTGGCGTGGGGTAGCTTGGTTCGGTCTGGAGCGTGCGGTGCTCTGAGCGGGAGTGGTGGTGTTTGCGACGGTGTGCGGGTGCTACGGGTCGCGTGGCAGCGAACGAGGGTGTCTGTCGGGGTGGCGTGATCATGGCGAAGCGGCGCGTGCGTGTTGAGGGCAAGGCGCGGGCTGGCGGGGCTTTTCGGGCACGGCGCACTGGCGCGCTCTGGACACGGCGCAGAGGCACGGTGCGCAGCGGTGCTAGTATGGTCCATGGCTCGGCTGGGGCTGTGGCCTAGATAGGGAGTAGTAGTAGGGTGTAGCGATGCTAGGGGACATGTGGATGAGCGCGGGGTGGTCTGGTGCGAGCTGGCCATGGTTGGCCGGCCATGAACACTTTCGGGCGGCGCTCCACTGTGCCAGCGGAGAAGGGGGAACCTAGTCTAGGGATGGGTTAGGCTTAGAGGGAACAGGGGAGTAACTAGGGGCCAATTTGGTCGATGATCACTCTACCAAACAGTGAAGTTAGGCTAGGTGTTTTCTGTGCATGCCAAGTGTTTGATGAAATGGCTGCATGAAAATTACTTTTGAATTTTAGATTCAAATTTTTTGAGTGATCTTAGGTTAATCTTGAGAGACTAGGTTTGCTTGGATAGGTCAAGGTGAATTCATTTGATGGGTTTTTGAAAAAGTTTGAACTTCTCATATGAAGGAGATTCAATTTTCCATTGTTCATTTAATTGATTTGCTAGATGTTTTTGTAAGTTTGTAAGGTGGGCCTTGATACACTTTTACTTGGTCTAGAAAGGGGTGAAAAGAAATAGAATTGTTTCTGTTGGGAATTGTCCTCTAGGAACACCTAAAGTGGCCTAGTGGTTTAAAATGATCAAAATGACCATTTGGTTTATTTATTCTTATTTGATTTCTTTCTCTTTGGATTTTGTTTGTAAATGGTCTAGATGATGTGGTATTCACCTTTGAACCATTTCACCACATTTAGAAGAATCAAGCATGGCATATACACTCAATTCTACACTAATGCAAACACACATGCATTCATATGCTTTTTCTTAATAAAAGTTTTTGTTAACCCTAAATTGGGTGATTAGGATTTAATAACCTTGATTAAAGTTTTGGGATGTTACAGAGGAAGAAGAAGAGAACTTCAACAACTGCACTGCTCAAGGCAAGCTAAAACTATGCACGCTATCAGTGCAATCTAACTAATGCAAGATGCATTAGGCATGCTTAGTTATGCAACTTTGATTATACCAATCCTAGTTTTTACTTGCAAGCTTTACATTTCCTTTTACTGAAGTTTTGTATCTAGTTAATGAATTGTGATTAGTGGAAAGGTGGGATGGATACCATCAAGATCATAGAACTAGTCTTGGATACGTATACTTGACTGGCACCCCCAATAGTGATACCCTCAATACTAGTGGCTAGTGCTAAGCTAAAACTTGATAACTTTAGATGGGAAGACTTGGTAAAAATGATTATGAAAACCTTGGGATGATGATTCATTCTATTGAAATGTTTTGACATGTGTTATGAAACACAATGGTTGGATGATGAAACTGAATAAGGCATGAGCCTTGACTTTGATAAAATTTGATGGTTGGGTTCGTATGCGATACCATTCCAATTTTACCGTACAACCACAATACCTGAGTTGGGTAGAGCTTAACTGGTAGTTTATATGCCTTAGTATGGGTTCCCTTATGGAAGAGGTTGAGCTGAGGCTACCTCGTCAATGAATGTCCACCTATGCAGTTCCCGGGATGGCCGTTGTCCATGGCTGGGAGGCCAAGCTCATAGGGGAGATGCCTATACTAGGGTGTGTAATTGAAAGGTTAGGATTGATTATCCGCATACCAAGTATGATGATTCAGGGTTATCTCTGACTGATGTATCGAATTTTTTGGTGAAAGTGTACCACATCTGCAGAGTATCAAACTATTCGAATAGCCGCATTCGCGGTTATGGACAGTTGGAGTGGCCATACTGTTCCGTTGTTAGATGTTTTCATAATAACTTGTGACTTGAAAGATGACCTTGGCTTGGCCACAATAGAGTTGTGGACATGAAAACTAGGTTCCCACTTAAGAGATATAGAGAACTAAATTAGGTCTTTACTCTTAAATTCCTTCTGAAATAAACCTGGCTTTTTGCAAACAAAACTAGAGCTTAAGATTCCTATTAGTTCTACCTTACTTAAATTAGTAATACTTTGCGAGTACTTAAAGAGTACTCATGGCTTTGTCCCTGGCTATTCCCATGGCCAGACAATGAGGAGGTCTACTAGGAAGATGGACAGCAAGAGGTCTATGATAACTAGGATCATCTCCCATCGTCAGCATTGCCTGTGACCATGAAGATGGAGCCTACTACATTTACTTTCTACTGCTTTGATTGTATTAAGCCTGGATCAAGAAATCCTTTATTTGTAAGACCTTTATTATGGTTTGTAATGGATGATGTACTGTGGTACCAATTCTGTTATGTCTCGCAAAAATGGTAATCCTAGGATTGCGATGTATGACATAAAATGTATCTGGACTTAAAAATCCGGGTGTTGACACAATGCCCATGGTGATGGACTTGGGGTTTCGTGGAAAATAGAACGCTGGGGATTTCGTCGAATGTTAGGAAAACGATGAAGACAAAGTCTCCTGAATATTGAGTAAAACACACTATTACAAGTTGTCCTCTAAATTTCTATATATCCTTGCTTTAGGATTCTCCCATCCTATATATACTAGGTCGGGTCTCAAATTTGTATGCGGATAGGTTTCATACACGTGTAATTACAATACCAACATAATAACGGTTCATAGTCTCTTTCATAATACAGTCAAAGCCTTTGTCGGTAGCTTTCTCTAGGCCATCATCTGAAATCTCTTTGGGCTGTAAGCCTGTTACCCAATGCAGGGTAGCCAATCATGAGTATCCGAGTAATCGTACCGATGTCAGTAGCCCCCGAGACTCTACTTGAACCGTAGTTTTAGGTTGAGTCTCAAAGTTTATTTTCCTTTATTTTTATCACTTCTTTGTGTTTTGTAGGGATTCATTACAATGAGTTTGATGCTTCCGATGGATCGGGAATTAGTTAATTGCTCCTAGGCCAAAACAAGGATTTCCTACATCAAATTTAAGTCCCAAGGCTCGAATCTGGAATTTGTAACTGGCATAATTCAGTTCGGGTTGCTGAGGTCTTACCGAATACTGAATTCTAGTTTCTTATTTTATCAGGTACCCTACGCGTCCGTCGGGATTTTTCATCGCATCATTGATACGGATATTTTTTTGGTAGAGCGCATTCTTGTGCGATCACCAGGCCACACAGGAAGAATCCTGGGGTCTTACCTTCATGTTTCTGAACATGGCATTCGGACTTTTATCGCGTTTGAGAGCAATCCGAGATTTTTGGCTTTTTCAGCGGTTGCCCTGTTTAGGCTGATTCATCAAATAGTTTTCAACTTTATACAGACTCCCGATAGGAGTAATCTTTTGAAGATACCTTTTTGAGGATACATCGATGTAAGACTCAAAGATATTTTCAATCATGAATATTTTTAGACTGAATTGAATTTTTATCGGGTGCACGCCAGCGCTCCCGATAGGAGTAGCCCCCGAGGCTATGTTCGGATGCCTGTATCTGGACATAGGCTCATAAATGTTGTTAGTCTTGATGGAAAAACATAAATCTTTCAAATAATAATAAAGAACTTGAAGCGCAAAAACTTATCTCTCTATATATAAGGCGAAAAATTTGATAATACATTATTCTTTGGGCGGATGGCATCTTTAGCCATTGATCTAGATATTCTGCCTTAAGAACTATAACTCTTATCATATTTGTAAGTAGTCTTATGCATAAAATCATCGTAGCTGTGCTACATTAAATGGATTTGAGTAATTCACTCATGTATTCTTGTCTTGTAGTCGATATGCTCCTCCAGGAATAAATTTTATGATGATGTATGGTCCTTCCCATGGCGACTCCAACTTCTTGTGGCCATCTTGCTTGAGGCGAAGAACTAGGTCTCCTACTGCGAAGGACCTCGGCCGCAATCTTCGGTTGTGGTAATTGTGCAAGTTTTGCTGGTACATAGTTGCTCTTTGTAGTTCTTCATCCCGAGCTTCATCAAGTCCATCCAGATCATCTTCAAGTTCTTTTCTTGATTCCTCTTCATCATATGCAACTACTCTTGGAGATTCATGTGACACCTCAACAGGAAGCACGGCTTCTTCACGCTCAACCCATGGACCAAAAAGAAAGGTGTCTCTTGTGTTGAATTATTTGGAGTTGTGCGTGAACTCCATAACGTAGATGGCAACTCATCAACCCACGCTCCTTTTGCTCTATCAAGTGGTGCTAACAGTCTTTTCTTGAGTCCAGCAGTGACTAGTCCATTGGCTTTTTCCACCTGTCCATTTGTTTGTGGGTGATCTACCGAGGTGTTGCTTACTTTGATGCCCATCTCATGACAGTACTCCGTGAATTCATTGGAAGTGAAGTTGGCCCCATTGTCTATGATGATGTTGTTTGGTATGCCAAATGGAAATACGATGGACTTGATAAAATTTACAGCCGAAGTTTTGTCTTGGGTGGTGACAGGCATTGCTTCAATCCATTTAGTAAATTTGTCGACTGCTACTAGTAGAAAGACGTGTCCTCCTGGTGATGATTTATGAAGTTTTCCCACCATATCGAGTCCCCACTAAGCAAAAGGCCAAGCCAAAGGTATGGGATTCAACTCAGCGGCGGGTGCTCCAGGCTTTGTTGCAAATCGTTGACATGCGTTGCATGTTCTAACAATGTCTTTTGCATCTTGAACTGCACTGAGCCAATAAAATCCTGCCCTGAATGCTTTTGCAGCAATTGCTCGGCTACTAGCATGGTGACCACAAACTCCTTCATGTGTATCTTTGAGTATGATTTTTCCTTCTTCAGGTGTTACTCAGCGCTGCAACACACCCGAAATACTTCTCTTATATAGCTCTCCTTTGACTATTTGGAAGGCCTTTGATCTTTGGGTGATTCACCGGGTTTGTATCATATCTTCAGGTAGTTATCCTTTAGTCATATAGCGATATACGGATGCATCCAAGTAGGGTCTATTAACATGACTTCTCCAATTTCCTACTCTTCTTCTTTGATAGCCTCTTCTATACTCTTAGTTTCTGATGGAGCCCCCTAGTATTTTTGCGGATGCTTCTTTTGTTGGAAATATGCCCTCGAGTCAAATAGTTATAAGGACTATTATCATATTTCATATAGTTTATGATTAAGTTTTATATCATGCTATAACTGTATTGAGTGGAAACATCAATACACATGTGATATATAAACAACCAGGGGTTCTTAGTGAAACTCTAGTCCCTGGTTCATTGGTCAACAGATGATCAAGTTTCCTGATCATGTGGCATTTATGCTAGTTGGAAATGGAGTCAACTCATTTTGAGAATGAGATGATGAACCAATACCCAACCTAAACATCGTGACCCGATCATGTCACGAAGTTCAAGTTATGATGATTAGAAATGGATCCTCGTAGACTATTCCTTAGACCGTGAGGCTATAATAATCACTGTCTCCCAAGAGTGCTTAGATAGCATCAAGCGCCACTTGGTAATACAGTGGTTATAAAGGTGTGTTCAGGTACCCGGAGGAAACCATCGAGGCAATATATGTCAAGACCAAGATTTGTCCGTCCATGTGATGGAAAGATACTCAAGGGCCCACTCGGAGAGGTTATATCCAATAGTTGGGAAGCGTGTGATTTGATCACAGGGATATCACTTGTCGGAACGAGTCAAGTAGCATTGTTCGGTAACAAGATTGAACACGACATGGTGATGTCATTGATCAGATCTCGGGCAATGCAAGTATCGAGAGACAAAGGGAATAAGACACGACTATCCCGATTCAAACTACGAAAGATCTTCATGAAACGCACAGGGGTCACATGGCCATCCAGGTCCCTCGGTCGATCATTGGTGCGGGAGTGTCCCGACCATGTCTGGAGTGTTCCCGAACCATGGGGTATCACGCTTAAGGGCTTGATGATGCTTAGAGAGTGTTTATAGGATCGAAAGAATAGCCGAAGAATAGTAGAGAGAAAACCGGAAGGGTTTTGGTAAGTCCGGAGGATGTCCGGAGTGGAGGTGGAAGGTGTTCCATAGCCACGGAGGTTGAATAATATGTGAATGAATGTTAAATATTGATTTAATCATTTATTCATAATTATTTAATTAAATAGAAAATCAATTTAAAAGGTCAAATGCTTAATGGGCCAATTCCCGGAGGGGAGAGGGCCCATTAGGGAAAGGAGAGAGGGAGAAGGGCCAGAGGGGGTGGTCGGCGCCCTAGTGGGCCAGCGGTGCCACCCCTCCCCCCTCCTCTCCTTTAGTCCCACCCCGGGACTTTGAGGGAGGTAGTACCTCCCCTCCCCCTATATATAGTGGGGGTATCTGTCAAGATAAATACACACAATATTCAATAAAGGTCTTCTCACTTTTGGGAAGACCTCCAATTGATATTCTCTCTCTCTCGTGACCGTGGTCCCAAGTCTGGACTGCGCAAACGAGAGATATCTTCACCGCGGAGCGCCGTCGCGCTGCGGGATTTGGATCCAGGGGAAGCGGGAGTCATCGTCAGGCACAGGATGTGTGTAAATCTCCGCGAGGTGTCACACTTGAGGCACTCAAGTCATTGAGCCACAGGAGCGCAAGGACTTCATCACGACCTTGAGGTCCGCTTCGGCTCGTCTACATCAACCACGCTCTCCCGAGCATTGACAACGCTTTTTGGTCTTCAAGGGTAAGTTCGCGAAAACCCCCTCCCGTTATTGTATTACTAATAGATAGGTCCTGGCACCTTCAGGGGTTCAGGGGCGTAGGGTAAAATTGTATTGTTTTCATATGCGGAACCCCTACAGTGGTATCAGAGCTAGATCTATGCGTAGTAATGCTAGTATGGGTAGAACACACGAGATGTAGCGTGTGGGCGTTGATCTTTTAGTTGTTACCCTCCCACGTGTACTTGTGTATACCCAGCAATGCTTGATGAAGCGGCCCCCAACCGACTTTACGCGTTCATTCGCAAGACTGGTCCACGCTTGACATACAGCTTGTACCATATAAAGTGGCTTAGGGGGGTGTCTCTCTCTCTCTTGCATTAGTTGGTATGCCATTTGCAACGGAGGGCAGTGAAAGGGGTGTAGTATAGACAACTACTTGATCAGTGTTGTGCTGAAAGTTCGTAGGTAAGAATGGTTCTTGTGCGAAAGCCCATTCAGCCACGTAAAACATGCAAAGATAAAGTAGAGGCGTCTAACTTTGTTTTGCAGGCGGCATTGCTTTGTGATATGGTTGTGGAAAAGGTAAAGTGATTACCTTATGTTATGTAGTAGTAGATAGTCACAGAGGTGACGGACTACCACGCCAGAAAGACACCTGTACCCTGGTGTCTACGGCGCCAGAACCCTGGCGCCGGAATCCGGTGACGACGGATGGAGATCACGACGTGAAGGGCCATATCACATCGCATTTACATTCAATGTTATTGTTTGTATATCTTATTGCATGCTAGTATTACATACTCGACGGTAGCCTAATAAGATGATCCCTATTAAAATTACCAACGATTGTGTTCCCCCTTAGTGTGCACCACCAAGAAAGTTCTTCGGTATGAGGCGACCCAGGGTGATTGGGTGTCAGACATATCTACGTTCGCATACAGTGGGTGTAAGCCATGTTGCACAGCGAATACACTAAGGTTGAGTTAGCGAGCCTAGCACGCCATAGAAGCATGGCCTCGGAGCACGGATGGTCAAAAGATCGAGCACGAGTCGCATGAATGATGTGACCGACGTTTAGCGTCCACCCTTGAACCCACATTGATGGCCGTGTCAATCGGGGGAGATGTGGCTGATGGGGGTCATGTTATCACTAGGAACCCTTATGGGGATAGGTGCTTCTGAGTGGAGTTATTATTAACTCATTTAATTATAAACTTAGTCTAAATTCCTTTTGCAATTATATATGTATAAAATGGTTCTCTCCAAGATTACCTTCCCTATTGACAATTGGTTAAAAGGAAAAAACTGAAGTTAGATGGATCCAACTTTTTTGCATGGGTCATGCGCCTTTATGATCTCCTTGGTGAGAACAAAGTAGCTGACTACATGACCTGCGAGATGTACTTGGAGCCACCCTATTCTCATGAGACCCAGGAGCAGCGGGATCTCCACTGCCGTTGTCGTGTGATGGCCACATTCATATCAGTAATGATGCGCCTCGGGATGGAAGATGGGTTGTGGCCAATTGTGGGAAGACTTAATCCCTGAACGGTTATGGCACATCTGAGATCGCATTTCGTGGAACAAGTGCGCATATGGGAGTATGAGCTGATGGGGGATTACCTCTCCATAAAGATGGAGGAGGGCTCCTCACTGGACGATCACTTGTTGAGCATATACGATGCATACATGAGTCTGGCATACTACCTAGACAACTGGTTCGCAAGCTCTTTTGCAATGGAAGTTGAGATGTGGTTGCTGCCACCAAGCATCCAAGCACAAGTCAGGATTTGCATTATGAGAGGCGACGCGGAAACACTGGATTTCCACGAGTTCATATCACATTTCAAAAATGTGGTGGTTGAACCCGATGTCGCTGGGGTCATCAATGACAAAGGTATATATTTGATATACAATTTTATGAATGTTATAATCTTGCAAACACATTTGCAGTGTTTAAGTATATTTGATACTTGTTCTGTTTTGCTGAAAATAGGTCCTTCTGCATGAGAGGTGCTTGCTGGACAGGAGGTGACATTGCGTGTTGATGGCGAGCATGATGATGATGGCCGACGACACTCTCCCTCAACATTTATCACTTAGTTTATATTTTGGCTGGTTATTGTAATCAAAAGATTGTGAACTTATTTAGTGTGTCTCACACTTTGTGAGACGGTTATTCATATGAGTTTGTAACAAACAGTTGTTCCACTTTTACGAATGATTTCTATTTGTGTTCATATCTTGTTTGATTATATGTGAATTATCCTTATTGTTTGAAACTAATTGATAATGCATGAACATTTGTAAAATATTGAAATGCCTTAAAATACCCAACTTAATGATATGTTCATTAATGAAACCATTGTTTAATTCAAAAGTTATATTGATAATATGTGAAAGACATTCGATTTCGTATCACATATAAATCATGCCTAAGTTCGGCAAAATAACTTAAACACTGTGTATTGCTTGAATACAAAGTCTCATAATGAATTGTTAAAAGTAAATACATATTCGATGTATTGTGTTTTAACAAAATGGTAATTATCATTATATGTTTGTTTAAATGTGTAAAGTAGTTTACCAAAAGAAACATGAATATGAAACTATTTGATTTGATCAAAGTGTTTCGTCCAACAAAGGGTATAAATATAAAAGAGAATCTAATTACTATGATTTGATCAATAGTAATGAAATTCAAATTTATAAGAATGGCATAGTAGAAATTGTGGAATGCAAAGCGTTCTGAAACGTTAAAAATGCAAATATGATATTAGATATCAAAATGGGTGAATAGAAGGCACCAAATAAATCATTGTAGTGTAGATGTAGAGACCATAAGTTAGAAATAGTTATTACTCAATTAGAAAATATAGTGAACCATCTGGATTTGTAAAAGTTTTGGGGTTATTCGATATAACCAAAACAATAGCGAATAAGTCCTTATAGAGTATTCATTGGAAACTTTGAATACGAAATCCATAGTTAAAACCAAAAGGAAAGCAAAACTGGTATTGCTTGGATTTTGGTACATTTTTGAGAAAGTTTGCATTCAGTGATATTTCTCAATTATGGAGCAATTGGAAGATAGTGAAAAACATGATGAGGATTTAAATCCCTGCATCAGAGTGTTGAGAAGCGCAATGGAAAAATGTTCCTGAACGATTCTCTTCACAAAGGAAAGAATCAATAATAATGATCATTGTGTTTTCCCCATTGGTATTTTCACTACATGAAGTATGATTCAAAATAATCCATATCTTGTATGGAGACATTTGTGAATCATTTGTTATGATTATTGGAATATGACATACCTACGAACTACTAAGGAAATAATGGTAAACTAGGATTATGAGAAATCCTAAAAGCAAAATTCCCTTGAGATTAGAAAGTAATTTGTTGCTGAATCTCACAAGTAAAAGGGGTTACTTGGAACTTTCCCAAATGGTTGCAAAGCCATAGTGGAAAAGGGGGTGAATGACAAAAGCACAGTTTGTCAAGTATTGGATGAATTCAAATGTGCTAAATGTCTAGTGGATTTAAAACTAGTAAAAGTACTAGTATCTCATAGTAAAACTCCAAGTTTGATATTTGATCAAAGGATTTGAAGTTGTTCAAAATAGTGAGTAGATATGCAATTTGCATGATTTTGAGTGGGAGCAATATAAGTCTCAAATTCAAATATGTAGGAACATAGTTTGAGGAAGAGTACTGACTCATACCCAAATATGTAGGAACATATTTTGAGTGGGAGCTTATAGAGTGATTCTTAAGTGTGTTAAGAATAAAAGCGCAAGTACCGACAACTAATGATTTATAAGGTGTAGAAGTTGATAATACATGGTATTATGATATTATGTAGTATTCCTTAAGGGATTCTGAAAAGGGTTTCAGAATAGAAGTTAATTGAGGAACTGGTCCTTAATAACTCAAATTAGGAATAACATTAAGTTTAACATCAATGGTTGAAAGAAAGAAAAGGATGATCATCATCCACTATGTTAAGACATAGGTTCTATCTTAGAAAACCATGATGATAACTTAACATAATATATGATCCAATAAGGAATGTTTAAAAGTGATTAAGTTTGAATCACGGAACATTGAGCTAAGTTTGTCTGTAGTGTCTAATAGAGAACTGTAGACATATTTTCCAAAGCATAAAGGATGACATATCTTAAAACATAAAGGGTTATGTTATAAGGGAATATGTTGGAAACTCCTATAAATACCGATTAAAGTCAAGTAGGAAGCGAGGTGAATAAAAACATCGAAAGTTGCACAGAGTGCACTAGTGTTTCGATGATTACATTTATAATTACAGATAAGGGTACCATCTAAAGTGTTGTATAATGTTATGGTGGGGCTAGTTCGCTTTTAACATAGAATCATGTGTCCCAGGGCATAGTGAAAATGAGAAAGCCCTCGAGGTTGATCTAAAGTCACAGTAGGCTCCTAGAATCAGGCCTCGTTCTTCTGCCATAGCGACAATGCATACACATATATGTTATCATGTGATAATAAAGTATTAATGTCAATCAAGGTGACATTAGTAAGTTGCAAAGGATTTGGGACTATAAAGTACAGACCCAAGACTCAACCTCTTCTATGAGCAAGCATGTTTAGGGTACCAGATATATGGCGCCAATGATTAAGGACAAATGCAGCTAGTGTATTTGTACTCTAGTGCAAGTGGGAGACTCTTGGAAGTATGCCCTAGAGTCAAATAGTTATAAGGACTATTATCATATTTCATATAGTTTATGATTAAGTTTTATATCATGCTATAACTGTATTGAGTGGAAACATCAATACATGTATGATATATAAACAACCAGGGGTTCTTAGTGAAACTCTAGTTACTGGTTCATTGGTCAATAGATGATCAAGTTTCATAATCATGTGGCATTTATGCCAGTTGGAAATGGAGTCAACTCATTTTGAGAATGAGATGATGAACCAATAGCCATCCTAAACATCGTGACTCGATCATGTCACAAAGTTCAAGTTACGTGATTAGAAATGGATCCTCGTAGACTATTCCTTAGCCCGTGAGGCTATATCAATCACTGTCTCCTGAGAGTGCTTAGATAACATCAAACACCACTTGGTAATACAGTGGTTATAAAGGTGTGTTCAGGTACTCGGAGGAAACCGTAGAGGTAATATATGTTAAGAGCGGGATTTGTCCATCCATGTGACTGAAAGATACTCAAGGGCCCACTTAGAGAGGTTATATCCAATAGCTGCAGATCGTGTGATTTGATCATAGGGATATCACTTGTCGGAACGAGTCAAGTAGCATTGTTCAGTAACAAGATTGAACATGACATGGTGATGTCATTGATCAGATCTCAGGCAATGCAAGTATCGAGAGACAAAGGGAATAAGACACGACTGTCCCGGTTCAAACGACGAAAGATCTTCGTGGAACGCACAGAGGTCACATGGCCATCCAGGTCCCTCTGTCAATCATTGGTGCGGGAGTGTCCTGACCATGTCTCGAGTGTTCCCGAACCATGTGGTATCATGCTTAAGGGCTTCATGATGCTTAGAGAGTGTTTATAGGATCGGAAGAATCGTCGAAGAATAGTAGAGAGAAAACCGGAAGGGTTTCGGTAAGTCCGGAGGATGTCCGGAGTGGAGGTGGAAGGTGTTCCATAGCCACGGAGGTTGAATAATATGTGAATGAATGTTAAATATTGATTTAATCATTTATTCATAATTATTTAATAAAAGAGAAAATCAATTTAAAAGGTCAAAGACTTAATGGGCCAATTCCCGAAGGAGAGAGGGCCCATTAGGGAAAGGAGAGAGGGAGAAGGGCCAGAGGGGGTGGCCGGTGCCCTAATGGGCCCACCCCCCCTGCGCGGGGCCCATGGGGCTGGCCGGTGGTGCCACCCCTCCCCCTCCTCTCCTTTAGTCCCACCCCGGGACTTTGAGGGAGGTAGTACCTCCCCTTCCCCTATATATAGTGGGGGTATTTGGCCAGATAAATACACATAATATTCAATAAAGGTCTTCTCACTTTTGGGAAGACCTACAATTGATATTATCTCTCTCTCGTGACTGTGGTCCCAAGTCTGGACTACGCGAACGAGAGACATCTTCACCGTGGAGCGTCGTCGCGCTGCGGGATTCGGATCTAGGAGCTCTACTTCCACAACTGCTGCTAGATCGGGGAAGCGGGAGTCATCGTCAGGCACCGGATGTGTGTAACTCCCCGCAAGGTGTCACACTTGAGGCACTCAAGTCGTTGAGCCACAGGAGCACAATGACTTCATCATGACCTTGTGGTCGGATTCGGCTCGTGTACATCAACCACGCTCTCCTGAGCGTTGACAATTCTTTTCGGTCTTCAAGGGTAAGTTCGCGAAAAGCCCTACTAATAGATAGGTCCTGGCAGCATCAGGGGTTCAGGGGCGTAGGGTAAAATTTTATTGTTTTCATACGCGGAACCCCTAAATCTTTTTCCCTATTTTTGGTGCTACAACCTTGGAGACTCTTTTCGCTTTGATCGATCGCTCCATTATTTCTTCCCAAAAAACTCTAGGTGGTATTTGTAAGCACAAGGATCTGATGTTTGCTAGGTTGTCGGCTTCTTCATTGTTTGCTCTCCCTATATGTGATACTTCACACCCATCAAATTGAGCTTCCATAATGTTGTATAGATTGCGATAAGCAATCATATTTTGGCTAACAGCGTCGCACTTGTTCATTGCTTGCTGTGACACAAGATTGGAATCTCCGAAGATTTTGAGGCGAGTTGCACCATAAGATTTTGCCATTCTCATGCCATGCAACAAGGCCTTGTATTCTGCTTCGTTATTGGATGCATTTGTGAAGCTCATCCGAAGTATATATCGCATTTTGTCGCCTTGGGGTGATATTAGTATGACTCCTGCTCCTGCTCCTTCCATTCTTTTGGATCCATCAAACTACATTGTCTAGGTGCGAGAAAGATCCGGTGGGCCCGCACATTGCAACTCTATCCACTACGTGATGAAATCTAGCAGGACTTGTGACTTGATTGCTTTGCGCTTCTCATACGTGATATCTCAAGGGGATAATTCGATGCCCCCTAGAGAGACACATCCAGTTGCTTCTGGATTGGTCAGGCTACTTGATAAAGGTGCTTCATTGACAACTATGATTGGATGCTCCGAAAATAATGGCGCAGTTTTCGTGTTGTCATGAATACCCCATATGCTAAATTTTGGTAATGCGGGTACCTTTGTTTGGACGGCGATAAGACCTCGCTCAAGAAGTAGACTCGCCTCTGCACACCATGGGTTTTTCCTTCTTCGGGTCGCTACATGACCAAGACCGTGCTGACCACCTGATTTGTTGCAGCAATATAGAGTAGTAAAGGCTCTTTTTCTTTTGGCGACATGACGATAGGAGATGTCAAAAGTGTCCTTTTAAGATCTTCAAAAGCGTGATGAGCTTCTTCTGTCCATTCGAATTTTTCCGATTTCCTCATAAGGGCATAAAATGGCAGTGCTTTTTCTCCTAGCCTTGCAATGAAACGACTGAGTGCTGCTACTCGCCCTGCCAGTTGTTGTACACCTCGTAGATTTTCTAGCTTCTTCATTGTTAAGATTGCTTGTATTTTCTTGGGATTAGCCTCGATTCCTCTAGCTGATACCAAATATCTGAGGAATTACCTAGCCGGGACTCTAAAGGAGCATTTCTTCGGGTTCAGCTTAATGCTAAACTTGTCAAGATTTTTGAATGTTTCTTCTAGGTCCTCGATCAGCGTAGATCCTTGGCTTATTGTGACTATGACTTCATCAATATATACTTGCACATTTGGGCCTATCTGACTTCCCAGACACTTCTGCATGATCCGCTGATATGTTGCTCCAACATTCTTGAGGCCAAAAGGTATTGTTGTGTAGCAGAATACACCATAAGGCGTGATAAACATTGTTTTCTCCTTATCTTCTTCTTTCATCATAATCTGATGATATCCTGAGTACGCATCCAAGAAAGAAAGACGTTCACATCCCGCAGTTGTATCGATTATTTGGTCGATTCACGTCAATGGGAAGTGATCTTTTGGACAGTGTTTGTTTAGTGTAGTAAAGTCGATGCACATCCAAAGTTCTGTAGTGTTTTTCTTTCGGACACAAACTGGATTTGCAACCCACTCTGATTTTGTTAGCTCTTTGATAAAATTGGCATCAATGAGGCGATGGAGCTCCTTTCCAATGGCCTTTCACTTTGGTTCTGCGAAGCAATGAAGCGATTGCTTTACTGGCTTCGCCTTTGGATCTAAATTTAATGTGTGCTCAGCAAGTTCCCTGGGAATCCCCAGCATGTGAGAAGGTAACCATGCGAGGATCTCCCAATGCTCACGGAGGAACTCGATGAGCGCGCTTTCCTATGCGGGATCAAGAATGGAGGCCACAAATGTTGTTTTTGTCGGGTCGACAGGGTGGATTTGTACTTCCTTTTTGTCCTTTGCCATGTCAAAAGCCTGATCGGGATTGACACGCGCTACTTCCAATGGTTGTGCATTTGTTGAGGTTCTGAGTTGTTCAAACTCCATTGCCATCCCCAAAGGATTCAGAAATTTTGTTGAACTCTCCATCACAATTGTCAGCGCGGGTGAAGCTTCCTTTTACTGTAATAATCCCTTTTGGTGCTGGCATTTTCATGACTAAGTGTGCATAATGTGGCACTTCCATGAATCGTGCAAAGGCCGGTCGTCCCAGGATTGCGTGATATTGTGATGGCCAGTCCATGACTTTGAACTCGAGTATTTCTCGCCTGAAATTTACTTTGGAACCAAAAACAACATCAAGAAAAACTCTACATGAAGGGATTTCGGCTTTACCTTGTACTATTTTATGGAAGGATGTTTCTGTTGGTGCAAGGTTGTCCAGGGGGTAGCCCATTGTTCTTAGTGTTTTTGCATAGATCATATTTATGCTACTTCCTGCGTCCATGAAGACCTTGCTCATATCAAACCTGCCAATGTTTGCTTCGACTATCAAGGCTGAGTGACCCGGTCTTGGGACCCGAAGCGGATGATCGGCTCTGCTAAATGTGATTTCTTGCTCTGACCAGTGGAGATATTCGGGTGTAGTTGATGCTGTTGTTTCCACCAAATTGATTTGTCTTGTGATGAGCTTCTGAATTCTGTTGGATGGACGCCCTTTCTGAATCATAGACATTGCTCCTTTTGATCTAGGGCACTCGTTGTTTTGATCGTTTGTGTTTTGTGGTGGTGCCGCTGGTGGTGGTGCACCAATGGCTAGTGTGCCAGGCGTGGATGTGTACCCTCAGTTTGCCGCTTTGGTTGCCTTTGCATTGCACAACTCCTGCATCTTCCAGAATGTTCAGCAGTCTTTCATGAGGTGGTTGGATTGTCGTCTGCCTGCTGAGTCGACATAAAAATGCATATTAAAGGGTCCTTCCAGCATTTGCATTGCGGACATAGGTGGGTCTCGTGCTCTTGGCTGATACCGTTGTGCGGACTAGCTTCCTCCGATGTCGTCCCTGTTCTAGCAGTATCCGTCGTTGTGGTCATTGCTTCTATTGTTACCTTCACCCGAAAAACCTGCTGCGACGTAGCTTGGTCCCGTATTTCCATCGTTGTTCCTTCTTCTATCATTGCCACGCTTATCCATGTCTTCTTCGGGTGACCGCGCGTGCTTATTATGCAGCGCGTCCTCTCCATCGGCCCAGCGATTTGCTATCTCCTTTAATTGTGATACTATTTTGGGTTTAACCTGTCCCAGTTCTTCTATGAATTTTTAGAGACGAAGGCCGTTGTTGAAGGCATCAATGGCCCTTTCATCGGATATCGATTCAGGTGAATTTTTGATAATATTCCATCGTTGTATGAATGCTCTTATTGATTCTCCAGATTTTTGTTTGCACGCTCTCAACTACGCCAAGGATGTTGGTCGTTTGAATGTGGAATGGAAATGCCGAATGAATTTATCTTCCAGATTGCTCCAGCTACCAATTGAATCTTCGGGTAACTGCATGAGCCATGATCTTGCGGTGTCGGTGAGATGTAGTTGTAGGCTTTGCATTGCAGTAGTTGTGGAGCTACCCTGTAATTTAACGGTGGCCAAATAATCTGCTAACCAAGCCTCGGGTTCCTGGAGTCCATCATACTTGTGGTGGTCATGTGGTAGTTTGAAGTCCTTGGGTATTGAGGCCTTGCGAATCCTCTGCGTGAAAAAGCTTGTCCCGCATAGCTCGTGATCGTCTTCGTCGTATCCATCATGATACCGTCGACTGCGGCTTTCATCTCTAGATCCACTATTCCTATGTTGCGTGTTGTCGTTTCTTGTATTGCTTCACGGCTCGGATCCTACAAGATGCGCCTGGTGTGGTGATCGAGATCTTCGGGTGTGTCCTACTTGCTGAGGACTATTGTGACGGCGTGGGGATCTTTTAGGTTGACGTGTGATTCCTTGTTCTGCTTCTGCGAGAGAGGCTCCTACCATGCCAAGGTTCATCAGGGCGGAGCGGTGAAGGGTCACCCGCAGATCATCGGGTATGGGCTAAGTGGTGATCAGATATGTTGGTGCGGCCACAATGGCTGCTTGAGTTGTTTTTACCTTGAAGTTTCCTGCTTGGTCGATCAACATGAATGATAGATCAAGATCTCGGATGAGTCTACTTCTTTCTGTTTCAGGGATATGCTGCAGTCGAGATGTTTCCCTTATTGGTGGTGCTCCTCTTGTCATGCTCCTTGATCCTCAAGTAGAGCTTAGGTGTGCCCGTCGTAAGCTGGATTCATCAGCTAATCTCTTTCTTTCATCGAGTTGTCTATGCATCCTAAGTAGGTCCCTCTTCTTGTGGTGGAGTAGATACTAGTATGCCAATCGATCTTCATGTGAAGCATCCGTTGTCATCGGGTGTGCTCCCGAAATTGCCTCCCTTCCTTTTTGCCATGCCGATGCTGGTAGCCGAAGTCCTTGTCTCTCTCCTGCGTGCGGTTCTCCACCTCTTCCTTGGATTATGTGATTATCCGCTGTTTCTCCTCTGTTTCCATGGCCTCCTTCATGGTTTCCTGTATTATCATCTAATAAAATATCATCGGGGTTGAGGATGGGATTACCATTTTCG
Source organism: Avena eriantha (assembly GCA_910589775.1). Taxonomy (NCBI): domain Eukaryota; kingdom Viridiplantae; phylum Streptophyta; class Magnoliopsida; order Poales; family Poaceae; genus Avena; species Avena eriantha. The sequence goes on along the minus strand of OU342745.1, from coordinate 348,558,325 downwards.
TCACGTGGTGTTGAGGTATCCCCATTGATCATGCACACTTGGTGGCGTGTTGCACGTGGTATGATGGTGTCATCTCCTGCATCAAATTGTGGGTTAATAGTATTCCAAGATCATAGTTCTGGATAGATTTTTGCCATCCTTTCTTCGAAGTTGACAGTTCCGCTACTTTCGTCGGGTTCTGAGTTTGTCGGGTTTGCTTCGCGTGGCGGGGTTGGCTGATGACCTTCTTTGGCTGATTTGATCTGTGCTGTGACATCCGTGGAGGGTCCGGTGGAAGATGTGGGTACCTCCGTAGGCGCAGCTTTTCCCACCGACGGTTCTGATGCGATCATGACTGAAGGGTGTGATTCTTGCGGGTTGCCTGCTCGGAAGTGGAAGCTTCTGATGATTAAATCGGATATGCCATTAATATTGGCGGGTACCAATACAGGGGTGGGCGAGCGTGGATCTGCTTTCATCGGGTTGATGCTTGGTGGAGAACATTTTGCCGAATCCGTGTTTCCAGCGTTCAGGTTTCCCATAGACAGTGCCAATTGACGAGGGGTAACCTCGGCAATGCTCATGGTGATGGACTTGGGGTTTCACGGAAAATAGAACGTGGGGGATTTCGTCGGATGTCAGGAAAACGATGAAGACAAACTCGCCTGAATATTGAGTAAAACACACTATTACAAGTTGTCCTCTAGATTTCTATATATCCTCGCTTTAGGCTTCTCTCATCCTATATATAATAGGCCAGGTCTCAAAGCTGTATGTGGATAGGTTTCATACGCACGTAATTACAATACCAACATAATGTCGGTTCATAGTCTCTTTCGTAATACAGTCAAAGCCTTTGTCGGTTGCTTTCTCTGGGCCGTCATCTGAAATCTCCTTGGGCTATAAGCCTGTTACCCAATGCAGGGTAGCCAATCATGAGTATCCGAGTAATCATACCTATGTAAATTGGCAATCAACATGAATACACCTTCGACCAACTATGGAGGCTATGGAGGGATGGGAGCATCGTCGGGTATATTTGGAGGAGGCTATGGAGGCATGGGAGCATCGACGGGTGTCTTTGGAGGAGGCATGGGAAGCATGGCCGGCATGGGAGGAATGGGATTGGGTATCTTTGAAGGAGGCTATGGAGGAACTAGTGTACTGATGGCCGGCATGGGAGCACCAGCGGGTGTCTATGAAGCCATGGGAGCACTGATACGTCGTAAACATATCTATAATTTTTGATGCCTCCATGCTTGTTTAGTATCTACTTTCTTATGTTTTGTTCATACTTTGGGGTATTTTTATAAATTTTCTGGAACTAACCTATTAACAAGATGCCATAGTGCCAGTTGCCTGCTTTCTACTATTTTTGGTTTCAGAAAAGCTAGTAAGGAAATATTCTCGGAATTGGACGGGACAAAAGCCAAAGTCAATATTTTACCAGAAGGAACACGGAGTCCGGAGGGCAGCCGAAGGAGGGCCAGGGGCTGGCCATACCCTATGGTGGCGCGGGTACCCCCTAGCCGCACCACCAGGTGGTGTGGGCCCCTCGGGCCTCCACCGACATTGCCCCTTCGCCTATATATTCACCCCGGGATGAAAACCCTAGAAAAGATCAGAATTCCACGAAAAGTTCTACAGCGCCGCCGCCGCCGAAGAGGAGATTCGGGGGACAGAAGTCTCTATTCCGGCACCCTGCCGGGACGAGGAAGTGCCTCCAGAGCCATCTGCATCAACTCCACTGCCATCTCCATCGCCGTTGCTGATCTCCATGATGAAAAGGGAGTAGTTCTCTCTCGAGGCTAAGGGCTCTACCAGTAGCTATGTGTTCATCTCTCTCTATGCGTGATCTTATTGAGATCATGAGCTTTGTAATAGATCTATTCTGCTACTCAAGTGCTTTATTTAATCTCTGCTTATCCCCACGCGTGTGAAGTTGATAGTGTGCACACCGTGTGGCACTTTGGCTAAGGTTACATAAATACTTATCATGAGTATAACTTGAGTTGGATGTCTCTCTGAGATTGTGGTGTTTGTTGGAACCATCTAGTGCTCAAGGTGACAGTGAGGGGTTATCTAGATGGGGAATACGAACTTTAAGGTGTGTTGTTATAGCCCTGCATCGTCCAACCTGAGAGTAGTTTAGGGTAGCATCCTAAAGAGAAGATATTTATATGAGAGTGTCCACTAGTGAAAGTATGATCCCTAGGCCTTGTTTCTAAGCATTGAAACACCGTTTACAATCAGTCATGTTACATGTTTGCTTGCTGCCACTATTATTTCAGATTGCAATTACCACTTATAATCATTCATATTATTTGTATTTCACTATCTCTTCACCGAAGTAGAGCACCTATACACCTGACAAATGTATTGGGTGTGTTGGGGACACAAGAGACTTCTTGTATCTTGATTGCAGGGTTGCTTGAGAGGGATACCTTTGAAAACTTCCTCCCTGAGTTCAATAAACCTTGGGTGGTCCACTTAAGGGAAACTTGCTGATGTTCTACAAACCTCTGCACTTGGAGGCCCAACACTGTCTACAAGAATAGAAGCATGCGTAGACATCAAGCTATTTTCTGGCGCCATTGCTAGGGAGGTAAGGTAAAAGGTACTCACATCCTCTGGCTACTAAGATATCTTCTAGTGCGGTTGCTGGTGTGTGAGTGCTCGAAGTTATTTCCTTTAGATTCTGCAATTATATCTTTTTGTTTCTTGTTTTTATTTTCACTAGTTAGGCTTAATGGAAAACAACAACAAAATTAGAGAGCTTTATAGTATTTATCTTGAGTTAGGACATGAAGTGTTTGAAGAGAAAATTAAAAAATATATGGAACTTTATTTGCATGCTAATAGCAATGTTATTAGTATGAATTCTTTGAACACCATTATTGCTAATGCTATGGAAAATTCTAAGCATGGGGAAGCTGGTTTTGATGAGTATGATATTTTTAGTCCCCCAAGCATGGAGGAGAAAATTTACTTTGATGATACTATGCCTCCAATATATGATGATTACAATAATGAGTATGATATTTTCAGTCCACCTACTATTGAGGAGAAAATTAATTATGATTGAAATATGCCTCCTATATTTGATGATTATAGTGATGAGAATAATAATGATAGTTATTTTGTTGAATTTTCTCCCTCTACGATTAATAAGAATGACTATGTTTATAGGGAGAGTAATAATTATTTTATGCATGTGGCTCATGATAAGAATGTTTTATGTGATATTTATATAGTTAATTTTATTCATGATGCTACTGAAATTTATTATGAGAGAGGGAAACATGGTTTTATGTATCTCAACAATATTAAGCTTCCCCTCTTTATGATGAAAATTTTGAAGTTGCACTTGTTTTGCTTTCCTATGCGTGTTGCTTTGTGCTTTCATGACTTGCTTCTTTACAAGATTATTTCTCATAGGAACTGGGTTAGACTTAAATTTGTTCCATATTTGCTTCTTGATGCTCTCTTTTACTTCAATTCATATTTCTTATGTGAGCATCATCAAAATTATCATGCATATCTTAATGGCTATAAAGAAAGAGCTTTTGGGAGACAACCCATTATATTTTTATTTTCGGTTTATTTTTTTTGTTAAGTCTTGAAAGTTATTACCTCTGTAATAACCTCTCATTATCCTTTTTGTGTGGTTTTTGTGACAAGAATAACCTCTAATGAGAGGTAAGTAAAACTTGGGAAAGTTGTTGTCCCGAAACAGATTTTTATGCTTCACTGTAAAAATTCGAGGAAAATATCTGTACGTCCGATTGAGCTATCATTTTTTTTGCTTCTGCCTCAGGTTGTTATCCAACTTTCGTTAGTTTATTACTTTTCGATTTGAGCAACAGAAGGTCTTCGGAAAAATTGGTTTTTACCTGCTGGTCTATTTTGACAGATTTCTACCATTATTTGCATTTGCCTCTTAATCTCTTTCTCTTTGAGTTCTCTTTGAACATTTGAGCTTTTAGAAGGAATTGCTACAGTAGCTTGTGTTTTAATGGAATTTTTACTTGTGTTGAAACTAAACCCAAAGACTTATTATCTTGAATACACTAATGTTGCTAATGAAGATTGTATGAAGGAAATTTTCAAGTGTAGGGAAGAATAATGTGATAAGATGAAATATGGACAAAAGCTCAAGCTTGGGGATGCCACACGTGCCACCCCAAGAAATATTCAAGAAGTACAAGCGTCAAATATTGGGGATGCCCAAGGCATCCCCTTCTTCATCAATAAAAATCTCAGGTTTTCTTCCAAACACTTCATTTTTATTGTTTCATACACCAATTGTGTTGTTCTTGGAGCGTCTTTGTTTTTAGTTTTCTTTTGCTTTATTTGCCGCAATAAGTTGGTTCGATCCCAACACACTTCTTTTGGAGAGAGACACACCCCGTTATTCATTACCTAGAACACTCTAGTTTTCACTCTTATTGTTCTGTGAGTGTTCTCCTTTGCTAGCACTGCGTTTAGTTTTAGTTTTTGATTGGTGTTGGAAAAGAGTACGAAGCTTCATGCTTATAGTGGTACAAAAGGAAGCTTGTTTTGACTATGACTTAGACTTTATCATGTCATGTTTGATATTGCTTTGACTTTATGCTTAGTGATTATTGTTGTAGCATGACTTGTTACAAACAATTGAGATTGCTTAATGTACCTTAAAAGAATCATGCGTTGTTTTAGCATACAAAAGCATAATATTGTGGTATTCTCCTCTGATGCTTTATTTGGGTTGACTTGGCGCATGCTCACACCATTTTAAGACTATACCAAGTCACCATAGCCTTTATGATCATTTAGTTTTCAACTTGTAATATCACTTTATGCTTTAATTAATAATGTTTTGTCGCTTTGCATGATTATGGCCATTATTCCTCTCTTAGTTGGTCGCTCCCAGTCTTTTGCTAGCTCCACATGTACCAAGTATGAGTTCCACTCATGCATCCAACTCCAAATAAAACCAAGTTATTCCAAGGAGTCCACCATACCTACCTATTAGCATTATTGCTATTCCAAGTATATTCATGTTTTTATCTACCTTCCGAATTAAACTTGTTATGTGAAAATTAGTGATTAAAGCTCTCACGAACTTGATGGCACACTTTACTTTCTCGCACTTAATAAGCTTGAACCATTGTGCCCATCTATGTTGCGTATATGCTTGCATTTTGTAAGTTGTGAATTATCAGAACCATGTTAACATGGGGAATGCTTTCAACATTGCACTTTATTTAGTTGATATCATGTTCTTTTGCTTATGGATCCCGGCGGTGTGAAATGAAACGGGAGCTTGTAAGGCTCATGGAGTTCGTATATGTGTTAGAGAAATGCCTGTGCGGCTGGTCTAAGCCATGCCTATTCATGGTGGAAACTTGCAGCATAACCATAGTGAGAAATTTGTGAAGCATCCAAAAAAAAGAAAAAAAGAAAAAAGGGAAATCATATGCAAATAGCAAATAAAAGGATTGCTGAGATGCTCATTGTCTGCTTGCCTTGTCATTTTGATATGGAGAATCTTCTGTATCATCGGGCAAGGGGTACCCTGTTGGCGTTTCTCTATGATACACATGTACTTACAATGACAAGAACTTACTTGTGATTAAAGGTGAGTAGCATGAGATTCGGTACTTGTAAGCAAGGGGCATGAGATTTTCATCTTATAACTTGTCAAGCATATCCTCATATTTGCTCACTTTAACCTTAATCACCTAAAGATGCTTATGATAGGGGCAATGAGAGCTGAAAGCTAAAAAGTACCATAATTTTTGGAAGCTCTTTATGAGACTTGAATCCCTGTTTCCTTCTATGAAGGGCCTTTCTTTTACTTTTATGTTGAGTCTCCATCTTCTATCTTTATGCACCTATTGAGAGAGCATAGTGTTCATTCTTAGTTTAATGTGCATTGTCCCAAAACTTGTTGATTGATTCATAACTTTGATATTGCTTGTTCCTAAACTATTTGTATCTAGTCACCCTTATGAACTTTGAAGGTGTCCTATGCATTTATGTTTTGCTACACTATGAGGGACAAGCTGAATACCATCCTCATTATGTTTTCTATATGTGAAACATACAAACGTCTTTCAAAGCATTGTTATTCGTGAATCTTTTGTTTGTACCTTTTCATGTTACAACATAGTTGCTATGTCTTATTGTTAGAACAATATTGTTCATGTATATGTTAGAGTACTATGATCCCAGCTATCAATGTTTTACAAATACCTTGATCAAGATTGTGATGGTGCATGTCACCTCAAAAATTATTCTTTTTTGTCACTTACCTACTCGAGGACGAGCAGGAGTTAAGCTTGGGGCTGTTGATACGTCATAAACGTATCTATAATTTTTGATGTTCCATGCATGTTTAGTATCTACTTTCTTATGTTTTGTTCATACTTTGGGGAATTTTTATACATTTTTTGGAAATAAACTATTAAAAATATGCCACAGTGCCAGTTGCATATTTTCTACTGTTTTTGGTTTCAGAAAATCTAGTAAGAAAATATTCTCGGAATTGGACGGGACAAAAGCCAAAGTCAATATTTTACCAGAAGGAACACGGATTCTGGAGGGCAGTCGAAGGAGGGCCAGGGGCTGGCCACACCCTATGGTGGCGCGGGTACCCCCTGGCCGCGCCACCAGGTGGTTTGGGCCCCTCGGGCCTCCACCGACCTTGCCCCTGCACCTATATATTCACCCTAGGACGAAAACCCTAGACAAGATCAGAATTCCACAAAAAGTTCCGCAGCGCCGCCGCCACCGAAGAGGAGATTCAGGGGATAGAAGTCTTTGTTCCGGAACCCTGCTGGGACGGGGAAGTGCCCCTTCCGCCCACCCCCCCCAGCCATCTCCATCACCATTGCTGATCTCCATGATGAGGAGGGAGTAGTTCTCTCTCGAGGCTAAGGGCTCTACCGATAGCTATGTGTTCATCTCTCTCTATGCATGATCTTATTGAGATCATGAGCTTTGTAATAGATCTATTCTGCTACTCAAGTGCTTTAATTAATCTCTGCTTATCCCCACGTGTGTGAAGTTGACTATGTGTACACCGTGTGGCACTTTGGCTAAGGTTACATAAATACTTATCATGAGTATAATTTGAGTTGGATGTCTCTATGAGATTGTGGTGTTTGTTGGAACCATCTAGCGCTCAAGGTGATAGTGAGGGGTTATCTAGATGGGCAATACGAACTTTAAGGTGTGTTGTTATAGCCCTATATCGTCCAACCGGAGAGTAGTTCAGGGTAGCATCAAAAAGAGAAGATATTTATATGAGAGTGTCCACTAGTGAAAGTATGATCCATAGGCCTTGTTTCTAAGCATTGAAACACCATTTACAATCAGTCTTGTTACATGTTTGCTTGCTGCCACTATTATTTCAGATTGCAATTACCACTTATAATCATCCATATTACTTGTATTTCACTATCTTTTTACCGAACTAGTGCACCTATACACCTGACAAGTGTATTGGGTGTGTTGGGGACACAAGAGACTTCTTGTATCTTGATTGCAGGGTTGCTTGAGAGGGATACCTTTGACCACTTCCTCCCTAAGTTCGATAAACCTTGGGTGATCCACTTAAGGGAAACTTGCTGCTGTTCTACAGACCTCTACACTTAGAGGCCCAATACTGTCTACAAGAATAGAAGTGTGCGTAGCCATCAAGCACCACCAGGGGGATTTCTAGCCTAAATGGTTAATCCAATACCTCCTTCGAATGGTGATGACAATGGAGAAGGCAATGGCTATGAAAATGTTGACAAGTAATGATGTGTTTGTGTGATAGAAATTTGTGTTGAACTATGTTGTGGATTATTTTTGTTGAACTATGTCATTGATTGTAATGTTGAACTATTGATTATTGTTGATTTATTTGTGTTTGTTTGATCTTGTTGATTGCATATTTGATTGCCACTACAAGAAAACTGTCCATCCGCAATGACTTGGCTCGTCGATCGTCGTAGAAGGTGCGTCTTTTCTGACAAATTTCTCAACTCGACTGTGGCTGATGGGAAACTTTTTTTCCTGTTTCACGGCCCTCTACTACGATGAAACTGCTAAAAACATGGAGGAAGCTCGGTCGGCGCGTGGCAGAAGTAAGATTTTTGGTTCCTCGCGCGATGTTGACTCGCCAAAGTCTTTTGAGGCGTGTGGGTCCCAAACTTTAGTGTCTCTAGCAGACCATACTTTTCGGTCGCGCCTCCCTGATTTGAACTCGATAACGTTGCTCGATGCGCCTGCCGTTTAGTCAGGCTTTCAGGTCCCACATGTCAGCCTCTCATTAGAAAAATCGTGAGTATAATGGATTTTTTTCCTTCACTCGAGCAACCCTGTTCCGAACTTGATAGCATTTCTCGATGTTTCTACCGTTTAATCAGGCTGCTAGGACCCACAAGTCATCCTTTTATTAGAAGAAACATGTGTATGATGGAATCTTTTCCTTCGCTCGCGCTACCCTCTTTCGAACTTGATAGCGTTGCTCGATGCATCTACCGTTTAATCATGTTGCTGGGGCCCACATGTCATCCTCTCATTAGAAGAAACGTGTGTATGATGGATTTTTTAACCTCGGTTGTGCCTTGGTTTTCCGAACTTGATAGCGTTGCTCGCTGCATAAGCCGTTTATTCAGGCTGGTAGGTCCCTTATGTCAGTCTTACATTAGTAGAATCATGGATATGATGTAATTTTTTCTTCTCTAGTGCTACCCTGTTCTGAACTAGATAGTGTTGCTTGACGAATCTGCTGTTTGGTCACCCTACTAGGTCCCCATTTCAGCCTCTCATTACAACAACCTTTTGCATGTTGAACTTTCTTCTAGCTCGTGCCTCCCTGTTTCGAACTGGCAATGTTACTCGATGAAGCATCTATATAAGGTCACGTTGTTGGGTCTCATATATCAGCCTCTCTGTAAATGAAATGTGTGTATGATGGAATTTTTTTGGCCACGTCCGCTATTTTGACCATATCAGCCTCTTTGTAAATGAAACGTGCGTATGATGGACTTGTTTTGGCCGTGTCCACTACATTGACCTTGGGAACTTTCTGGGTCCCAGATGTTAACCTCCTATGTGCAGGAAACGTGTCTATGCTGGGTCCTAGATGATAGCCTCTATTTGAAAGAAACATGTGTATGTTGGACTATTTTTTCAGGTCCGAGATGTCAGCCTTAGAGTACAAACGATGCTCATAAAGGCCAAATTAAAAAGATTATGGGCTAACTCAGGGTGGATGCCTTATTTGTCATAGGCTATATTCCATGGGTTCACTCCTAAATTGAATGGGCAATGGTCGCTGGCCACAGCCATAAGACCACGAAAAGGCTGAATTAGAAGGTTTTGGGTTATGCTTGGGGCTGATAGGCTAATTTCATGGGCAATGTTTGGGTCTGCTAGGTCCAACATGTCAGCTTGTCTATAAGTGCAACGTGTGTATGATGGACTTTTTTTCAGTCGTGTCCACTGTTTTAATCATGGAAGTTGTGTATGGTCTTACTGTCGGGGCCCCTATGTCAGCATCTCTGGTATGTTCTGGCTTGTGGGTCCCCGATACAGCCTTGTATGTTCTGGCTTGTGGGTCCTTGATGTCAGCCTATCTGTACAAGTATTTAAACTTTTTTTCCAAACCCACCCTCAAAAAAAACTCGAGGGATGCTGCAAGCTGGTGGGTCCGTGATGTCAGCCTCTCTGTAATGTGATATTGCTAGAAGAAGAAAAAAGTAAACCCAAGATATATATATATGCACGCACAAGCGATTCGAAAAAAGACCTTCAAATCAAATAAACGTAAATTGCGTTGCCACTACAACAAAGATATTTCTAGAAAAATATCATTGAACTTTTATTAGTACTACAACTTATGTATTAGTATTCTTAAAAATATTTTGTATGTCTATGTTTATCTTTTTTTAAATATAAAAAGGCAGCGCTCCTGGCATCTCAATTTATAAATGCCACATAATAAAGTATTTTCTTAAAAACATGGGTGGGTAGAGTTTTATTTTATTTTGAGAGGTGGGGGGCAATGTCCAAAAGGCCGAATTGAAAAGAGTTTGACTATTCTACATAGGTTGCTCTATGTGGGTTATACTCCATTGGCTATGCTCCATGGGCCTTTTTAAAATTTTACTGGGCTATGCTCAGCAATCCCTTGACCCCTAAAAGGCCAAATTAATATGTTCTTGGCTATGCTCCATGGGCTCCTATCTCAAATTTCACTGGGATGTGGTCAGCACTCCCCTGACCCCTAAAAGGCCGAATTAAAATGTTTTGGGCTAAATAGGGGCCGAATGAGATAGATTTATTCTCCTGGTTAATAAAAATTGCATTATGATGTGGTTCAGCCGTATTCAAAACAAAGACCTCAGAGAAGGAGGGGAAAAGGCGACAATTATTTTTGGCAGGTATTCATCTAAACATTGAGAAGTAGAGAATAAGATAGAAAAATTAGCGACGGATTCGTAGTTCATATTTAGCAGCACTTGACCAATTCACCAATATAGATACTAAAATACAATAGTAGTACAAAGAGAACCAGTTCTTATTTCAGCTTTAAAAACCTTGTCGCGCGATCCGTTTGCCCTTTTCTCCAAACACACTCGACCATTGGAGCAATCAAAACTGACGATCAAGTCTCCTTTAAGTACCCTCCTCTCACATCAATGCATGTGTTACCCTCATATGGAACCCAAAATACCCAAGTCTCATCTAGATTGCGACAAGGCCATGTTTCAAAGGAAAAGCAATACTATATATTGTCCTTGATTGAAACAAGTACCAGTGCATCAATATTAGTTCTACAAAATGTTTTAGTAATAGCAACGACAAAACATTTGAGAGATTAAGTAGCTTTTCTGCTTGAAATTCAATAGCAGTATGGAGAGAATCAGTTCTTGTTGTAGCTCAAAAAATAGACTAGGTCATTGGAGCAAGTAAAACTAACGATCAAGTCTGTTTTTGTGTGAATACCTCCTCCTAACGTCAATGCCTGTGTGATCCCCCATATGTAACCCAAAATGCCCAAGATTGATCAAGATCATTATAACAATGCTAATTTCCAAAAGAAAAGCAAGACAAACTGTTGCACTTGATCTAAACAAGTAACAGTATATCACTATTAGTTTAACAAAATACATTAGTAATAGAAACGACAAAACAAAGGCAAAGCAAGACCATCTCCTGTCCTTGACCTAAACAAGTACTACCAGTATATGGTACAAAATACTCTGAAGTACAAGAACTAGTACTATACTAGTACTACTCTGCATTCAAAATCCAACCTCCAATACGCGTAGGTCCGTCGTATCTAGTGACAGTGGGATAAAAATTCTGAGGTAGTAGAATGGTCAATTTGGAATTCTCCCTCGCGATGGATGCATATCGAGTAATGCAGGCCCCGGGTAGTAACCTGAGATGTTTCATGGTACACCAACATGGAATGCTTTTCCTTCTGCATGATGCTAGGCACCGCCCTGCTCCCAGGAGTGAAGGAATTGCTCATTGTACCCTCCCAAAACCTGTCTCTATTGATGGGTGATAGACGGTGAATTGTACATTGTACAAGGGCGACGAGCACCCGTCCGGCCTAGCGCACACAACGGATACGATGATGTCGCCCGACTCATGCATGTCAAATAGCACAGCGAACACCGTACCATCGTCCCAGATCCGATGTTCTCTAGTCTCGATAAGCGCGGTGCCGACAGCGGCTGACAGATCTACCTAGAATTTCTAAAGGAAGTAAGAATCGACGGAGTAAATTGCAACATGCTAAAAATCATAAGAAAAAAATGATCAAGTATGAATAACAAACTGACTGCGATAAAACATACGTAGTACGTATGAAGTACATGTGCAAAGCCATGTTTCAAAGAAAAACGACTTGATCTAAGCAAGTAGTCGTAGCTACCAGTATAGAGCCATGTTTCATAGAAAATGTTGGATCATCTCCAGCGTTTGATCTAATCCAATTTGAACGGCAGATCATCATCAGAATCAAGAGGTCAAATTTTCCATCTCCCACCTTGTGGATGCAAAATGAGTAATCCAGTATGAACCTATCATGTTTCTTAATTAGAAAATTCCGAAAATCTTCAGTAATCCTGTCAGTGGCCGCTGACACGCTGCTCTTCGGCTCAAAAAACAAGCTATCTTTGGTCAACTCCTCCAGGTCCTCTCCCATCATTGAAGGTTTATAAAATTCCAACTCCAGCACGTACCGTGGAAACAAGCACACAAGCTGACCTGACGCACTTGATGGATATGGCGAGGCCATAGTCGAGCATATCAAATTGCACGGCGAACACTTTACCATCGTCCCTAGATACGACGGTCTCTACTCTCCATGAGCCAGGTGCTAGCAAAGGCCAAAATATGTGCTTGTGTTCCTCGCCATAGTGGAAACTGTACACTTCCATCGAGTGGGCTTTTTCGAGGTGAGCGAGGAACGCTATGGGCAGGGCGGCAAACTCGTAGCCAGGCTCGGTGCAGTTGCACGGGCAGTGCGGGCATGCCATCTTGTGGTTGAGGAACTCGTGGAACGTGACCAATGTCCTGCAACTATTGTTGGGACATCTACTACCTTTTCCACCGGTGACTTGGTAGCACAACTCCTTGGAGCATGCGGCCAGCCGGACGGCGCTGGTAGTGTCCATACGCATAGAAATTTATCCGAAGGCATCATCGCTGAACTTGCTCTAGCCACCGTACCAAATGTTGTGCATCGAATCTGCCATTGCGTACGGATGGACTGGGGGTGAGATCAGATTCAAATATGATTGTTGGGGTTTCTTGGAGGAGAGTGATGAAGGCTGCAAGAACCGATGCAGCGGGCGAGAAATGGCTAGGAAAATTTAGGAAGTGCACGCTCGAGAGGATCCAAAATGTGGCTAGCCAGCGTTGGCGAATGGGGATCGGCAGAGATGGCGAAGATGGGAGGCTCTTTGAATGAGGGTTCTTAATTTTGCATGTTCCATCATCGGTCTTCTACAATGCGCAACTGGATCGAGGACGTCTGCTGGAGTTATAGCCAGAGTGCTAGACTAGAAAGTCGTCACATCCTGGTTCAGTATTGTATCGTCTCATCACGTAGACTATGTTTCAGGAAAGGATGTGAACCCACGTTTCTCCCTCGCTAGATAGCATGCATGGTAGAATCACATTTATTGCATGCGAAGGATTTGAACGCACATGCCGAAATAAAACGATGTCAATCCTCAAGCCTGCTCGCCCAACTCTAATAAATACTACTAGTACGTGAGAATCAGATAATAGAAGTGTGACATGTCAATTATTATACTATAAAATTATAATAGGTGAATCTCAAAAAATAATTATAATTTTGAGGCATGTCCATAGAATATCCGTTGTATATTTGGTTCTTGTACTTTATATCATGTAGTAATTAACATATTAGTTACCTAATACTCGCCATGCTCTAGAGAAATGACAAAGAACATTCTAGAATTATTGAGAAGTGTGTTTTGAGGTTTATGCATATCGTTTAGTGTACTAAAGACTATCAATAGTATCTTCGAGATGCTAGAATGGATAAAATTAAGATCCAACGGTTAACAATGTTGGGATTTGCCAGTCTTAATCCAACGGTCAAAGTTGAAAGTTATCTGTACACTATATAGTGCTAAGATTATATAATAGATAAAGCTCACGAAATTATAAATTTGATCGACATCAATAAATTGTGGGTGTACATTTGATTCTTGTACTTTGTATCATGTATAAGTCAATGTTTATTAGCTATACCTAATACTTGAAAATTTTGGTAACATGGTCTAGAGAAATGACGAAAAAGATTATAGAATGATAGGAAGTGTGTTTTGAGGTTTGTGCATATCGTTCAGTGTGCTAAAGACTACCAATAGTATCTTCCAAATGCTAGGATGGAAAACAAGATCCAACGGCTCGCAATGTTGGGATTCACTAGTCTTGATCCAAGGATCAATATTCAAATCTAATAAAAATTAACTTCTACATTGACACACTTTGCCAAGCCTAACTTTGATAATTGTGAAAGCCACAAAAGTGTGGCTTAGAAAATCGAAGACACAAATTGTGGCAAAACTTGGCAATAAATTCACTCTATGACCGATGGACCATATGTTTAATAAAGTGTGGCAAGCCAAACTATGGCAAAAAACTAAACACATACCAAACTATCAAACTTTGGGTTGGAAAATTGTGGCTAGGAACCAAACACTTCCAAAGTACTAGAAGCAAATATACACCCATACTTTATAGATGTCGATCAAATTTATAAGTTTCTGAGCTTTACCTATTATGTAATCTTACAACTATATATTGTACGAATAACTTTGAACATTGATTGTTGGATCAAACTGGCAAATCCCAACACTACAAACCATTGGATCTTCTATCAATTCTAGCATCTAGAAGATTCTATTCATAGTCTTTAGCATAATGAATGTTATGCGCACAGGCCTCAAAACACTTCTCCATCATTATTCTAAAATCTTCTCAGACATGTTCCTAGACCATGTTACCAAAATTTTCAAGTATTAGGTATAGCTAACAAATATTGACTTCTACGTTGACTTCTACATGATACAAAGTACAAGAACCAAATATACACCCGTACTTTATAGATGTCCAAAAAATTTAAAAAAATTGAGCTTAACCTATTATATAATCTTATCTTACCACTATATATAGTGTATGGATAACTTTGAACATTGGATCAAGACTGGCAAATCCCAATACTGCTAAAATTAAGTTGGATCTTCTATCCATTCTAGCATCTAGAAGATTCTATTGATGCTCTTTAGCGCAATGAACGCTATGCACAAACTTCAAAACACACTTCTCGGTAGTTCTAGAATCATCTTCGTCATTTCTCTAGAGCATGTCGAGTATTAGGTAACTAATAGTAGGTTGATTTATACATGATACAAAGTAAAAGAACCAAGTACACACCTGGTACTTTATGGACGTAGTGCGAAATTATATTTTTTTTAGCTTCACCTATTATAATTTTATATAAAAAATTATATGGCATACTTCTATCGGATTCTCACATGCACAGCATGTGCAACTTACTAGTAATATATATAACACAGATATCTTTGAACATCGATCGTCAGATATAGATTGACAGATTCCAACACTACTAAATGTTGGATCTCTTGCAAATTCAAGAAAGAATCTATTGCACTTACTTGTAGTTCAAATTTGACCTAATTTTTTTAAATCGACATAAAGTTATTTAAGTGCATGGGCGTAGTTAGCTAATATATAGGAAAGCTTGAAATGTTCTAACACTAGGGAATTGTAACAAAACATGGTCCACTTTTTTGTAACCGGGTGGTGGCATTTTTTTTGACTGGGGTATGTCTCAAAGGAGTGAGATGCTTCAATAATTAACACAGTTAATGGATGTGTACATGTTACACCACGAACCTTTAAAAAGTGAAAATTACATCCAAGTCCATACATTTAACACAAAGGACCCTGCAATCAAGCAATGAAAATTACTAGTCGGGTCCTGCTCCTCCACCACGGAGCTGAGCCATGCTCTTCGTAGTAGTACCAGTAAGCTACATGTGCCTTGCACGGGAGACTACATAATATACAGAAGCATGACATGTCATCAGTATATAACATTATAATAGGTCAAGCTCGAAACATTTATGAATTTGAGCCACATCTCTAAAGTATGACTGTATATTTGGTTCTTACACTTTATATCATGTAGAAATAAACGTTTATTAGCTACCCATAATTTAAAATTCTAGAACCATGGTCTAGACAAATGACTGAGAATATTCTACAATGATGGATAAGTGTGTTCTGAGGTTTTCTACATATATAGCATTCATTGTGTTAAAGACTATCAACTGAATCTTGTAGATGCTAGAATGGAAAAGAAGATCCAACGGTTAGCAATGTTGGGATTTGCGAGTCTTGATCCAATGGTCAATATTCAAAGTAATTCATACACTATATAGTGGTAATGGAAAGACTAGTACCTGCTTCTCATTTTTCAAGGCAAGTACTACACTTAAGAGGACGTCACAGGAAAGTATTTTGTTTTTTCTTTGTTTATTTGAATGTTTGCAAAACAGGTTCGAATTCATCGGCATGCCGATTCTTAGCACGAAGTTAGTTTCATTTTTTTTAAATCTCGGTGGTGCTTGATATATAGACATCAGGGTCCCTTCATACGATGTTTGGAAAATTCAAGAGGAATCTATCGCGCTTACTTGTAGTTTAAATTTGATCTAATTTCTTTAAATCAACATAAATTCATTTAAGTGGGTGCAGTTATCTAGGGAATCTTAAGTATGATAAGACTAAGGAATTGTAAGAAAACATGGTCCCCACTTTTTCTGAAAACCGGCGGGTGATGGCACTTTTTTTGACTAGGGTATGTTCCAAGGGAGTGAGATTCTCTTCAATTAATTAACATGGTAAGTGGATGTGTACATGTTACACCAAGAACCTCAAAACATGAAAATTATATCCAAGTACATACATTTAGCACAAAGGATCCTAAAATCAAGTAATGAGAGGTAGTCGTGTCCTGCTCCTCCACCGCGGAGCTAATAAGCCATGTTCTTCCTAGTAGTACCACTAAGCTGCACGTGTCTTGCACGTGAGACTCAGATAATATACATAAGTATGAAATATCATCATTATATATAATTATAATAGGTAAAGCTCGAAATAATTATAAAACCAAGTCACATCTTTAAAGTATATGGTGTATATTTTGTTCTTGCAGTTCATATCGTCATGTAGAAATAAACGCTTATTAGCTGACTAATTCTTGAAAATTCTCGTACAATGGTCTAGAGAAATAACAGATAAGATTGTAGAATGATAGATAAGTGTGTTTTGAGGTTTCTGTATATATAGCGTTAATTGTTCTAAAGACTATCAACATAATCTGGTAAATGCTAGGATGGAAAAGAAGATCCAACGGTTGGCAATGTAGGGATTTGTGAGTCTTGATCTGGACAAGGGTCAATATTCAATGTTATTCATACACTATATAGTGGTAATGGTAATACTAGTACTTGCTTAACAAAAGAAAACAGCGCACTGCTCACTTTTGGCAGATCTTGTTGAAGAAGATGCATGAATCTACCAGATGTGGGAACTATGTCATAACTGTATATGATATCAATATGGTCATGACCCTGGCCATTCGGGTCTAAACCAGGAATGTTCATACACCATAGGCCAATATTGTGAAGCAGCCAAAACATTTTTTTTATTCAAAGCTATCAAAACACATGTTTCTCTTTTTTTAAGGAAAGTAGTACACATAAGAGGACGTCACGGCAAAGTATTTCATTTATTCTTTGTTTTATTTGAATGTTTTCAAAACAGGATCAAGTTCATCGGAATGCAGATTTTTTGCACAAAGTTAGTTACATTTTTCAAAACTCTCAGTGGTGCTTGATATATATATTGACATCATGGGTACCTTCTGATGACATTTGGAAAAATCAAGAGTCTATCGTGCTTACTTGTAGTTCAAATTTGAGCTAATTTGTTTAAATCTAGGTATAAAGTCATTTAAGTTGGCGCGGTTAGCTAGGGAAGTTTGAAATGTGCTAAGACTAGGGGAATTGTAAGAAAACATCGTCCACTTTTTTTTCAAAACCGGGTGGTGGTACTTTATTTTTCTAACTAGGTATGTCCTGAGGAAGCGAGATTCTTCAATTAACACGGTCAGAGGACATGTACATATATTTTACACGAAGGACCTCAAAATATATAAAAATACATCCAAGTCTATACAGTTAGCACAAAAGACCCTGAAATCAAGCAAGGAGAAGTAGTCGGGTACTGCTCCTTCTCTCTCGTGGAACCGAGCCATGCTCTTCCTTGTAGGATGAGTAAGTTGCACATTCCTTTGCACTTAAGACACACATGATATATATATAAGTGTATGGCATGTCATCACTATGTGAAATTATAATAGGTAAGACTAGTCCCTGCTTAATAACAAAAACAAAACAGTGCGCTACTCACTTTCGGCAGATCTTGTTGATGAAATGCATCGAATGTGATGGGACGTATCAAATAATGTATACCTTGTCCACCGTTTAGTAGTACCGCGAGGGGCGATCCTTTTAATAACCTTCATTCCAGATGTTTGGTAAGGAAGAGAAAAATTCAAAAGTTTTAATTCTACTAATTTTTTCCGCCAATGCCCTAAGTGATTCGTTCCTATGTATACCAACGCACATGCCGGAGACACAGCTAAGCCACCGTACCAAGGGACACGTGCGCAACGCTGTGAATGAGAGAGTGCCGAGGAGAGTTGGATGGTGAGAGATATCGAATGAGAGAGAAAAAACAAATTTTCTTTGCATGCACATAAGTCCTGAAATTTACTACTACTACTAGTAGAGTGCGTACGCTTGAAAGGTTGTATTAGTACCTCATGTCAGGAATCCATCATAACTCTGCTCTGACATTGCACTGCCTTCAAATTCCATGTTGCCCTGCCCTCCCGCCCTGCCTCCCTTTTATTCTCTGAGCTCATAGTCTCCTCTTTCTCTTCGGTTTTTCCCCTCATGTTAGTAGTACCTCCGTCCCAAGCTTAAGGCTTTTTTGAAAAGTCAAGCTACGAAAAGTTTGACCAAACTTCTAGGAAAAACTTAAAATCAAGACCATTCAAAGGAAAAGCAAGATCATCTCAACATGTATACTAGATCGCAGGCATGCCCTAGTAGTGGGCACGTGGCATAGTAGTTGAACAATTTCAGAAAACACTTAAAATCCAAAATAAAAACATTAGCAACAAAGTTAGTTTACAGCCAAAATACACCCTTCCTAGTGCCAAAAGAGACCCTGCCTTCGACTACTACTACAATAACTAGTGAACGAGTGGTACTCATCTACAACTAAATTAACTAGTAATACATCATTGTATCGAGAACGAGTGATAGTTTGGAAAGATTCACAACTACTTCTTGGTAAGAGTGTGCATGCCTAAAAATTTGACCGTGTTTTCAAACAATTAAAGAGACTATGACTCACCGTGTTTTGAAATTTTGGCTGTGTTTCGAAATTAACTTCACACCTTGTGACAATCTGTTCAATGGACCCACCAGGCAGCCAATGTATCGAGAACGAATGATAGTTTGGAAAGATTCACACTTCTTTCTAAGAATATGCATGCCTAGAAATTTCATCGTGTTTTGAAAACAACCAATGAGACTATGACTCACCGTATTTTGAAATTTTGGTTGTGTTTTGAAATTAACTACACACCTTGCAATAATCTATTCAATGGACCCACCTAGCAGTCAATGTATCAAGAATGAGTGATAGTTTGAAAATGTTCAATTTCTTGCTAAGAATATGCATGCCTAGAAATTTGACCGTGTTTTGAAACAATCAAAGAGACTATGACTCACCGTGTTTTGAAATTTTGGCTGTCTTTTGAAATTAACTTCACACCTTGGGATAATCTATTCGATGGACCCACCAGACAGTCAATGCATCGAGAACGCGTGATAGTTTGGAAAGATTGACAACTACTTCTTGGTACGAATATGCATGCCTAGAAATTTGACTATGTTTTGAAAACAATTAAAGAGACTATGACTCACCTGTAGGGTCCACAGCATAGAAAATAAAAAATTTCCTACGGTGTGAACTACACGCCAAGATCTATCTACTAGGTACGAAGCAACGGGTGGATATACATCCAACGGGAACTTACCCTCGTAGACAACGAGCTTTGTTAACGAGTAGGAACTCGTGGTTGATGTAGTCATACACTTGCCCATCTCAAGATCGTGAGGAAGTCCGAGCACCGCAACTCAGCAGCGCATCCGCACTCGCACACACGTTCAAGCGACCAGACAACCTCCACCTCCTTGCTCCAGCGATCCAGCGGAAGCAGCAACTCCTTCCAAACGAAATGCCACTGGGAACATGTATCTCGCTAATCCGAGACCATGGGGGAATAATTCTAGAGGGGGAGAGAGATCCTTCACAAGGAGGTGTGTGGATGAAGGAGGGAATGGGTGGCCTTTTATAGGAGGAGGGGGGTGCCCCCTCTCTCCATGGTCGGCGCATGGGGGGGTGACCCCTCACCTCCCCCATTCATGTGGTCGTAACCTCTCCACATTAAAATGTCTCTTCACATTCCTTTTTAAAGTCTCCACTTTAAATGCATTAAATTTCTCCAAATTTAATGCTCTCTCATTTAATAAAACTCTTTCATTAAATTTATTCAGAATTTTGTTAATTACTTTAATTAACAAACATTCACATATAGCCCCTTGCAATATTTCAATATCACATGCAGAACCACCTTCTGCAATTTCACCCAAAACAATTTCCGGTTTCTATTGAAACAATTCCTGCGCTTTGCAATTCTTTCGTCTGAAACATATGTGCTCCAAAATGGTGTCCGGTAATTCTTAAGTATGCCACCCTACGGTTCGCAAATAATGCAGACATGATCGAGACCCTTCTCCGATCAATAATCAGCAGCGGGACCTGGAGATCCGTACTGACTCCTACACATTCAACGATAACTTCTGTGATCATGAGAACCTTTAATGCTTGTAACTAAATCCCTTTGTCTCTCTATATATTACATGTCCGAGATTCGATCATCGGTATCTCCATACCTAGTTTGATCTCTTTACCGACATGCACTCTTTTCTCGTTCCCGTGATATAACATTCTAGTGATCACATCACTTGCTTGCAAGCTATCCTAATGTGATATCATCGAGAGGGCCTAGAGTATATCTATCCGTCATCTGGATTGACAAATTCCACTCTTGATACATGAGCCTCAACTTAACACCTTCGTAGTACTGAACCCATCTTTATAGTTACCCTGTTACGGTGTGATGTTTGATGTTATCAAGATACTCTTCCGGTGTCAGCAATTAACATGATCTCATGGTCTAAGGATAAAGATTACTTCGTATGACGTTATAGCAATATAAACATAATGACTTGATCGTAATGCTATACTTCGAATGAATGTTCATCACATCATTCCACCAATGGTGTGACCTTGTTATTAACAACATCCAATGTCCATGATCAGGAAACCTTGATCATCTTGTTAATCAACAAGCTAGTCTATAAGAGAGGCATAACTAGGAACCCTTTTTGTTTATTAAACACACATGTATTGATGTTTCCGATCAATACAATTCTAGCATGTAAAATAAACATCTATCATATATATAAGGAATATATAATAACAACTTTATTATTGCCTCTCAGGGCATATTTCCTTCAGTCTCCCACTTGCACTAGAGCCAATACTCTAGTTCACATAGTGATAAATCTAACACCCATGGAGTTTTGGTGTTGATCATGTTTTGCCCTAGGGAGAACTTTAGTCAACGGATCTGCTACATTTAGGTCCGTGTGTACTTTACAAATCTTTATATCTCCATCCTTGACATGCTCGCGGATGGAGTGAAACCGGCGCTTAATATGTTTGGAATTCTTGTGAGACCTCGGTTCCTTTGCGTTGGCAATGGCTCCATTGTTGTCATAATAGATCACCATCGGGTCCAACGCACTGGAAACCACACCTAGTTCTGTAATGAACTCTTTCATCCAAACTGCTTCCTGCGCCGCTTCTGAAGCAGCAACATATTCTGCCTCCATCGTTGATCCAGCCACCACAGGTTGTTTGGAACTCCTCCAACTAACTGCTGCTCCGTTCAAGAAAAATACGTATCCGGATTGAGACTTAGAGTCATCCGGATTGGTGTCAAAGCTAGCATCGACATAACACTTAGCGACTAGCTCTTCTTCACCTCCGTATATAAGAAACATATCCTTAGTTCTTCTCAAGTACTTGAGGATGTTCTTTACCGCTATCCAGTGTTCCGAACCTGGATCAGATTGGTACCTACTAGTCAAACTAATAGCATGTGCCACATCCGGTCTTGTACATAGCATGGCATACATAATAGAGCCTATGGCCGAGGCATAGGGGATCTTATCCATCATCTCTCTTTCTTCCGCCGTAGCCGGACTTTGAGTCTTACTCAATGTCTTGCCTTGCAACATAGGTAAGAACCCCTTCTTACTTTCGTCCATATTAAACTTCTTTAATATCTTATCAAGGTATGTACTCTGCGATAGCCCAATTAGGCGCCTTGATCTATCTCTATAGATTTTAATACCTAATATATATGACGCTTCACCAAGGTCTTTCATCGAAAATTTGTTGTTTAGATAACTTTTAACACTGTTTAAAAGATCTATATCATTTCCAATCAATAATATGTCATCCACATATAATATCAGAAATGCCACATTGCTCCCACTCACTTTCTTGTAAATACAAGCCTCTCCATAAGTTTGGACAAATCCAAACTCTTTGATCACCTCATCAAAGCGGAGATTCCAACTCTGGGATGCTTGCTTCAGTCCATAGATGGATCGCTGAAGTTTGCATACCTTATTAGCATCCTTAGGATCGACAAAACCCTTAGGTTGTATCATATACAACTCTTCTTCAATCTTACCATTGAGGAACGCAGTTTTGACATCCATCTGCCATATTTCATAATCGAAACATGTAGCAATTGCTAACATAATCCTAACCGATTTAAGCATCGCTACGGGAGAGAATGTCTCATCGTAGTCAACTCCTTGAATTTGTCGAAACCCCTTTGCAACAAGTCGAGCCTTATAGATGGTCACATTACCATCAGCATCAGTTTTTCTTTTGAAAATCCATTTATTCTCAACGGCCTTTTCGGTCGTGAGGTAAGTCCACCAAGTTCCAAACTTGGTTCTCGTACATGGATTCCATCTCGGATTTCATGGCTTCTAGCCATTTGTTGGAATCCGGGCTCATCATCGCTTCTTCATACGTCGCAGGGTCATCCATTTCATCAACCATGAAATTCACAACAGGATTGCCGTACAGTTCAGGAGCTGCACGTGTCCTGCTTGAGCTGCGAGGTTCAGTAGTGTCCTCTTTCGGAGTTTCATGATCATTATCATTAGCTCTCTCTTCATCAGGTGAAGTCAACTCCGAAACAACTTCTGGTGTTGCGCCACTCACCATTCCATGAAGATAAGGTTCAATAACCTCTTCGAGTTCTAACTTCCGACTACTCACACCTTTCGCAAGAAACTCCTTCTCAAGAAAGGATCCATTCTTGGCAACGAAAACCTTGCCCTCGGATCTGTGATAGAAGGTATACCCAATTGTTTCCTTAGGGTATCCTATGAAGACGCATTTTTCCGCTTTGGGTTCGAGTTTATCCGGTTGAAGTTTCTTCACATAAACATCGCATCCCCAAACCATAAGAAATGACAGCTTAGGTTTGTTTCCAAACCATAATTCATACAGTGTCGTTTCAACGGATTTAGATGGTGCCCGATTTATAGTGAATGTTGTTGTTTCCAGTTCATAACCCCAAAATGACAGAGGTAAGTCAGTCAGAGACATCATAGATCGAACCATATCCAATAAGGTACGATTACGATGTTCCGACACACCATTACATTGTGGTGTTCCGGCAGGCGTGAGTTGTGAAACTATTCCACACTCTTTCATGTGTGTGCTAAACTCGTAACTTAGATACTCTCCTCCACGGTCAGATCATAGAAATTTGATCTTTCTATTACGATGATTTTCCACTTCATTCTGAAATTCCTTGAACTTTTCAAAAGTTTCAGACTTGTGTTTCATCAAATAGATATACCCGTATCTACTCAAATCATCCGTGAAAGTAACAAAATAACGATATCCACCTCACGCCGACACACTCATTGGTCCACACACATCAGTATGTATGATTTCCAATAGATCTGTCGCCCGTTCCATTGAACCGGAAAACGGCATTCTAGTCATCTTGCCCATAAGGCATGGCTCACGTGTATCAAATGATTCAAAATCAAGTGATTCCAAAAGTCCATCAGAATGGAGTTTCTTCATGCGTTTAACGCCAATATGACCTAGACGGCAGTGCCACATATATGTAGACATATCATCATCAAGTTTAATCTTTTTAGCATTAACATTATGAATGTGCATAATATTACTATCGAGATCCAACAGAAATAAACCATTCAACATAGGTGCATGACCATAAAAGATATCATTCTTATAAATCGAACAACAATTGTTTTCATATTTAAAGGAATGACCACTTTGCATCAAACACAATCCAGATACAATGTTCATGCTCAGTGTAGGCACCAAATAACAATTATTTAGGTTTATAACTAATCCCGATGGCAAATGGAGAGGTAGCGTCCCGACGGCGATCACATCAACTCTTGATCCATTGCTGACCCGCATCCTGACCTCATCCCTTGCTAGTTGTCGCTTGTTCCGTAGCCCCTGAACCGAGTTACATATATTAGCAACCGATCCGGTATCAAATACCCAGGTGCTACTGCGAGTACTAGTCAAGTACACATCAATAACATGTATATCACATATACCTTTGTTTGCCTTGCTAGACTTCTTGTCCGCCAAATACTTGGGGCAGTTGCGCTTCCAATGGCCAGTCCCCTTGCAATAGTAGCACTCGGTGTCAGACTTAGGGCCAGTCCGGGGTTTCTTTTCAGGCGTGGCAACAGACTTGCCACCCTTCTTTCCCTTGTGCTTGCCTTTCTTGTCCTTCTTGAAACCGGTGGTCCTATTGATCATCAACACTTGATGTTCTTTCCTAATCTCCACTTCTGCAGTCTCAAGCATTGACAAAAGCACGGGAAGAGACTTCTTCATGCCCTGCATATTATAGTTCATCACGAAGCTCTTGTAGCTAGGTGGCAGAGATTGGAGAACACGATGTATGCCTAAGTCAATGGGAATCGTTATTCCCAAGGACACAAACTTATCGGCGTACCCAGACATTTTGAGTACGTGCTCACTAACGGAGCTGTTTTCCTCCATCATGTAGCTAAAGAACTTTTCCGTAGCATTATAACTCTCTACGGCAGCATGGGTATCAAAAATCACTTTCAATTCTCCCATGGTATCAAAGGCATTCCCATTTTCGAAACGCTTTCGAAGTTTTGGCTCTAGCCCATACAGTATGTCGCAATGAACTAAGTTGTGGTACTCCTGACGAGTCACATAGACATCCTTTTCCTCGTCAGGGGCATCAGGAGCTGGTGGGGGGCCTAGCGGCACATCTATCACATATTGCTTTTGTGCAGCAGTGAGGAGAATCCTCAAATTCATAGCCCAGTTGGTGAAGTTGCTACCATTCGCAACAAGGTTCTCTTTCTCCATGAACACATTGAAATTAAAAGCAGGTGGTGCCATCTACAACAGAATTTGTAAAGTTTATTTAGACTAAGTTTATGATAGATTGAGTTCAACTAATCCAAATTACTAATGAACTCCCACTCAAAAACGACATCCCTCGTGTTCTTTTGGTGATTACATGAACCAAATCCACTACACCAAGTCCGATCATCACGTGAGTTGATATAGCTTCAAAGGCGAGCATCTATATGGGAATCATATCAACCATATGACTCATGCTTAACCTTTTGGTCCGTGTTCCGAGGCCATGTCTGTACATGCTAGGCTCGCCAAGTAAGAACCTTAGTATTCGCGTGTGTAAAACTGTCTTACACCCGTTCCTATGAAAGCGTAGATTCGAGTACACCCGATCATCACGTGATGTCTCGAAACACGATCCATAGAACGGTGCATACTCAAGGAAGAACACATTTTTATCTTGATATCTAAATGAGGTATCATCTTATAATGCTACCAAACGCGCCAAACTAGCAGTATAAGATGCCAACATCTAATGTGTAAAGTGAGATGATATGGTCCATGCATTTGATCTCTATCACTTGCATCGTGGTATGATCTCTATCATTCCTTTGTGTGTAAGGCCAAGGTCTATGGAACTTACACATTCACTGTGTTGTAAGAGTATCTACCATACAACTACTTACAACAATACCATATCAATACACTAGCCCAGCAACGATCTAAACTAGACGCCTCTAATTTATCAATTGCAAGTTTTACGTGGCTTAGGGCTTTCGGAGATAGAACCGTTCTCACCTACGAACATGAACCATAACGAGGATAACTAAGTTATTAGCAACTCATTGTAAATCAGATATTGACTATAGTAGGAGAGACAGACACCCGCCAGCCACTTATGCAAAACAAGTTGCATGTCAGTCGTGGGATCGGTCTCATGTACGATGACATGTAAGGTTGGTCCGGGCCGCTTCATCCCACTATGCCACCAATATCCAAAATACATAGAAGATGCAATAACATGATCATCATCGCCCACATATCAACATATGTGTACTACCCGTGCTAAGCACCTACGCATAGATCAGGCTCTGATACCACTGTTGGGTCCGCAGCATAGAAAACAAAAAAAATTCCTACGGTGTGAACTACACGCCAAGATCTATCTACTAGGTACAAAGCAACGGGTGGACATACATCCAACGAGAACTTACCCTCGTAGACAACGAGCTTTGTTTACGAGTAGGAACTCGTGGTTGATGTAGTCGTACACTTGCCGATCTCAAGATCATGAGGAACTCCGAGCGCCGCAACTCAGCAGCGCATCCGCACTCGCACACACGTTCAACCCACCGGACAACCTCCACCTCCTCGCTCCAGCGATCCAGTGGAAGCAGCAAATCCTTCTAGACGAAATGCCACCGGGAACATGTATCTCGCTAAACCGAGACCATGGGGGAATAATTCTAGAGGGGGAGAGAGATCCTTCACAAGGAGGTGTGTGGATGAAGGAGGGAATGGGTGGCCTTTTATAGGAGGAGGGGGTGCCCCCTCTCTCCATGGCTGGCGCATGGGGGTGTGACCCCTCACCTCCCCCATTCATGTGGTGGTAACCCCTCCACATTAAAATGCCTCTTCACATTCCCTTTTAAAGTCTCCACTTTAAATGCATTAAATTTCTCCAAATTTAATGCTCTCTCATTTAATAAAACTCTTTTATTAAATTTATTCAGAATTTTGTTAATTACTTTAATTAACAAACATTCACATATAGCCCCTTGCAATATTTCAATATCACATGCAGAACCACCTTCTGCAATTTCACCCGAAACAATTTCCGGTTTCTATTGAAACAATTCCTGCGCTTTGCAATTCTTTCGTCTGAAACATATGTGCTCCAAAAGGTGTCCGGTAATTCTTAAGTGTGCCACCCTACGGTTTGTGAATAATGCAGACATGATCGAGACCCTTCTCCGATCAATAATCAGCAGCGGGACCTGGAGATCCGTACTAACTCCTACACATTCAACAATGACTTCTTGATCGTGAGAACCTTGAATGCTTGTAACTAAATCCCTTTGTCTCTCGATATATTACATGTCCGAGATTCGATCATCGGTATCTCCATACCTAGTTTGATCTCGTTACCGACATGCACTCTTTTCTCGTTCCCGTGATATAACATTCTAGTGATCACAGCACTTGCTTGCAAGCTATCCTAATGTGATATCACCGAGAGGGCGCAGAGTATATCTATCCGTCATCTGGATTGACAAATTTCACTCTTGATCCATGAGCCTCAACTTAACACCTTCGTAGTACTGAACCCATCTTTATAGTCACCCTGTTACGGTGTGATGTTTGATGTTATCAAGATACTCTTCCGGTGTCAGCAATTAACATGATCTCATGGTCTAAGGATAAAGATTACTTCGTATGATGTTATAGCAATATAAACATAATGACTTGATCGTAATGCTATACTTCGGATGAATGTTCATCACATCATTCCACCAATGGTGTGACCTTGTTATTAACAACATCCAATGTCCATGATCAGGAAACCTTGATCATCTTGTTAATCAACAAGCTAGTCTATAAGATAGGCATAACTAGGAACCCTTTTTGTTTATTAAACACACATGTATTGATGTTTTCGATCAATACAATTCTAGCATGTAAAATAAACATCTATCATATATATAAGGAATATATAATAACAACTTTATTATTGCCTATCAGGGCATATTTCCTTCATCACCGTGTTTTGAAATTTTGGTTGTGTTTCAAAATTAACTTCACACCTTGCGACAATCTATTCAATGGACCGACCAGGCAGCCAATTTATCGAGAATGAGTGATAGTTTGGAAAGATTCACACTTCTTACTAAGAATATGCACGCCTAGAAATTTGACTATGTTTTGAAAATAATCTAAAAGTCTATGACTCACCGTATTTTTAAATTTTGGCTGTGTTTCGAAATTAACTTCACGCCTTGCGACGATCTGTTCAATAGACCCACCAGGCAGTTAATGTCTCGCGAATGAGTGATAGTTTGGAAAGATTCACAATTCTTGCTAAGAATATGCATGGCTAGAAATTTGGTCGTGTTTTGAAAACAATCAAAGAGACTACGACTCACTGTGTTTTGAAATTTTGGCTGTTTCAAAATTAACTTCAGACCTTGCGATAATATATTCAATGGACCCACCAGGCAGTCAATGAATCGAGAATGCGTGAGAGTTTGGAAAGATTCAACTTCTTGCTAAGAATATGCATGCCTAGAAATTTGACCATGTTTTGAAAATAATCTAAGAGACTACGACTCACTATGTTTTGAAATTTTGGCTATGTTTCGAAATTAACTCCACACCTTATGATAATCTGTTCAATAGACCCACCAGGCAGTCAATCTATCGAGAACGAGTGATAGTTTGGAAAGGTTCAACTTCTTGCTGAGAATATGCATGCCTAGAAATTTGAACGTGTTTCGAAAACAATCAAAGAGATTATGACTCGCCGTGTTTTGAAATTTTGGCTGTGTTCTAGAATTAACTTCACACCTTGTGATAATCTGTTCAATGGAACCACCAGGAAGTTAATGTACTGAGAATGAGTGAGAGTTTGGAAAGATTCAACTTATTTCTAAGAATATGCATGCCTAGAAATTTGACCATGTTTTAAAAATAATCAAAGAGACTAGACACCGTGTTTTGAAATTTTGGCTGTGTTTTGCAATTAACTTCACACCTTGCGATAATCTGTTCATTGGACCCACCAGGCAGTCAATATATCAAGAACGAGTGAGAGTTTGGAAAGATTCAACTTCTTGCTAGGAATATGCATGACTAAAAATTTAACCGTGTTTTCAAAACACTCAAAGAGACTATCACTCACCGTATTTTGAAGTTTTTGCTCTGTTTAGAATTAACTTCACACCTTGCAATAATAAGTTCAATGGACCCACCAGGTAATCAATGTATCTAGAACGAGTGAAAGTTTAGAAAGATTCAACTTCTTGCTAAGAATATGCATGCGTAGAAATTTGACGGTGTTTTCAAAACAATCAAAGAGACTATGACTCTCCGTGTTTTGAAATTTTGGCTTTATTTTGAAATTAACTTCACATCTTCCAATAATTTGTTCAATGGACCCACCAGGCAGTCAGTGTATCGAAAACGAGTGATAGTTTGGAAAGACTCACACCTACTTCTTGGTAAAGAATATGGATGCCTAGAAATTTAATAATGTTTTGAAAACAATCAAAGGGACTATGGCTCATCGTATTTTGAAATTTTGGATGTTCAAAATTAACTTCACACCTTGCGACAATCTGTTCAATGGACCCACCAAGCAGTCAATGTGTCGAGAACGAGTGATAGTTTGGAAAGATTCACACTTCTTGCTAAGAATGTGCATGCCTAGAAATTTGACCATGTTTTGAAAACAATCAAAGAGACTATGGCTCACCATGTTTTGACATTTTGGCTATGTTTTGAAATTAACTTCACACATTGCCACAATCTGTTCAATGGACCCACCAGGCAGTTAATGTATAGAGAATGAGTGATAGTTTGGAAAGATTCACACTTCTTGCTAAGAATATGCATGCCTAGAAATTTGTCCGTGTTTTGAAAACAATCAAAGAGACTATGACTCACCATGTTTTGAAATTTTGGGTGTGTTTCGAAATTAACTTCGCACCTTGCAATAATCTATTCAATGGACCCACCATGCGGTGAAAATGTAATGAGAACGAGTGAGAGTTTGGAAAGGTTCAACATCTTGCTAAGAATATGCATGCCTAGAAATTTGACCGTATTTTAAAAACAATTAAAGAGACTATGACTCACCATGTTTTGAAATTTTCGATGTGTTTCAAAATTAACTTCAAACCTTGCGATAATCTGTTCAATGGACCCACCAGGCAGTTAATGTATCGAGAACGAGTGAGAGTTTGGAAAGATTCAACTTCTTTCTAAGAATATGCATGCCTAGAAATTTGACCGTGTTTTGAAAACAATCAAAGAGACTATGACTCGCCGTGTTTTGAAATTTTGGTTGTGTTTAGAAATTAACTTCACACCTTGCGATAATCTGTTCAATGGACCAACCAGGAAGTCAATGTATCAAGAACGAGTGATAGTTTGGAAAGATTCAACTTCTTGCTAATAATATGCATGCCTATAAATTTGATCATGTTTTGAAAACAATCGAAGAGACTATGACACCGTGTTTTGAAATTTTTGTAGTGTTTCGAAATTAACTTCACACCTTGCGATAATCTGTTCAATGGACCCACCAAGGAGTCGATGTATCGAGAATGAGTGAGAGTTTGGAGAGATTCAACTTTTTGCTAAGAATATGCATGCCTAGAAATTTGATCGTGTTTTGAAAACAATTAAAGAGACTATCACTCGTCGTGTTTTGAAATTTTGGCTATGTTTTGAAATTAACTTCACACCTTATGATAATCTGTTCAATGGACTCACTAGGCAGTCAATGTATTGAGAACAAGTGGGAGTTTGGAAAGATTCACACTTCTTGCTAAGAATATGCAATGCTTAAAAATTTGACCGTGTTTTGAAAACAATCAAAGAGACTATGACTCACCGTGTTTTGAAATTTTGGTTCTGTTTCAAATTAACTTCACTTCTTGTGAAAATCTATTCAATGGAACCACCAGGAAGTCAATGTATCGAGAACGAATGAGAGTTTGGAAAGATTTAGCTTCCTGTAAAGAATATGCATGCCTAGGAATTTGACCATGTGTTGAAAAAAACCAAAGAGACTATGAGCTTAGAGAATAATAGTAAAAGGCACGTGCTATACACATATATATATATGCTGTATGAAATGTGATTTATTAAAAAACATTAAGTTGTTGTTAACCAACAGTCTTGTTAGGGAAAAAAGACATATATTAAGTCTATTAATAATAACTATCTACACATATTGAGAATACATCCTAGTGCTGTGGATTTTTTTGTGGAGTTTGCTCTATGTACAGTTCAACATGAATCCAGTTGCTCTGAACCATTGGATCTAACAATCCAAAGGTCAGGTTTGGTGCTATGTATCCAATTCAAAACTGCTCCATTATAGTAGTACAGAATTTGGGAGCAACGCGAGAGCAGCGAAGAGGAGTTGAAGCCAATGCGATATAAGAGCAAATTTAAGATGTGTTACTAAGACGAGGTATAGTTTAGTAAAATACATGAACTAGTATATACTAGTAAGTTGCATGTGCCCTTCATGTGAGACTCAGATAATAGATGTATGACATATCATCACTACATAAAGTTATAATAGTTAAAGCACAAAAACTTACAAATTAGATCAATATCTATAAAGTATGGGTGTATATTTGGTTCTTCTACTTTGTATCATCATGTAGATGTCAAGGATTATTAGCTACCTAACTCTTGAAATTTTTGATAACATGGTCTATAGAAACAAGAGAGAAGATTCTAGTATAATGGAGAAGTGTGTGTTGAGGTTTGTGCATAGCATTCATTATGCAGAAGACTATCACTAGAATCTTCTAGATGCTAGAATGTAAAATAATATCCAACAGCTAGAAATGTTGGGATTCGCGAGTCTTGATCCAACGGTTAACATTCAAAGTTATTCGTACACTATATAGTGGTATAAGAACAACAAGATATACCAATATACATGTGTGTGAAGATTGTTGGCTCATTCTGAAAATATCACCAAGTCGTAGTGAGAATATGTTTGTTGTTAAGAAAAGGACAAAGAATATGGTTGTGAATGCCACAAACCCATTTTTCTGTTGGGTCCGCAGCATAGAAAACAAAAAAATTCCTACGGTGTGAACTACACGCCAAGATCTATCTACTAGGTACAAAGCAATAGGTAGACATACATCCAACGAGAACTTACCCTCGTAGACAACGAGCTTTGTTAATGAGTAGGAACTCGTGGTTGATGTAGTCGTACACTTGCCGATCTCAAGATCGTGAGGAAGTCCGAGCGTCGCAACTCAGCAGCGCATCCGCACTCGCACACACGTTCAACCCACCGGACAACCTCCACCACCTCGCTCCAGCGATCCAGCGGAAGCAGCAACTCCTTCCAGACGAAATGCCACCGGGAACATGTATCTCGCTAATCCGAGACCATGGGGGAATAATTCTAGAGGGGGAGAGAGATCCTTCACAAGGAGGTGTGAGGATGAAGGAGGGAATGGGTGGCCTTTTATAGGAGGAGGGGGTTGCCCCCTCTCTCCATGGCCGGCGCATGGGGGGTGACCCCTCACCTCCCCCATTCATGTGGTGGTAACCCCTCCACATTAAAATGCCTCTTCACATTCCCTTTTAAAGTCTCCACTTTAAATGCATTAAATTTCTCCAAATTTAATGCTCTCTCATTTAATAAAACTATTTTATTAAATTTATTCAGAATTTTGTTAATTACTTTAATTAACAAACATTCACATATAGCCCCTTGCAATATTTCAATATCACATGCAGAACCACCTTCTGCAATTTCACCCGAAACAATTTTCGGTTTCTATTGAAATAATTCCTGCGCTTTGCAATTCTTTCGTCTGAAACATATGTGCTCCAAAATGGTGTCCGGTAACTCTTAAGTGTGCCACCCTACGGTTCGCGAATAATGCAGACATGATCGAGACCCTTCTCCGATCAATAATCAGCAGCGGGACCTAGAGATCCGTACTGACTCCTACACATTCAACGATGACTTCTATGATCGTGAGAACCTTTAACGCTTGTAACTAAATCCCTTTGTCTCTCGATATATTACATGTCCGAGATTCGATCATCGGTATCTCCATACCTAGTTTGATCTCATTACCGACATGCACTCTTTTCTCGTTCCCGTGATATAACATTCTAGTGATCACATCACTTGCTTGCAAGCTATCCTAATGTGATATCACCCAGAGGGCCCAGAGTATATCTATCTGTCATCTGGATTGACAAATTCCGCTCTTGATCCATGAGCCTCAACTTAACACCTTCGGAGTACTAAACCCATCTTTATAGTCACCCTGTTACGGTGTGATGTTTGATGTTATCAAGATACTCTTTCGGTGTCAGCAATTAACATGATCTCATGGTCTAAGGATAAAGATTACTTCGTATGATGTTATAGCAATATAAACATAATGACTTGATCGTAATGCTATACTTCGGATGAATGTTCATCACATCATTCCACCAATGGTGTGACCTTGTTATTAACAACATCCAATGTCCATGATCAGGAAACCTTGATCATCTTGTTAATCAACAAGCTAGTCTATAAGATAGGCATAACTAGGAACCCTTTTTGTTTATTAAACACACATGTATTGATGTTTCCGATCAATACAATTCTAGCATGTAAAATAAACATCTATCATATATATAAGGAATATATAATAACAACTTTATTATTGCCTCTTAGGGCATATTTCCTTCATTTTCATACAAACAGGATTCATGCCTAGAAACTTGAGTACTCCGTCGTACTTCTATTGAACCAGGGGTACAAGAAAATTAACCCCAAATATTCAGAAGAGAACAAGAAATGGAGGGGAAACAAAGAGGAGGAAAAATAAACAGGACGTATCGCGAGAGAAGCGAAGAAGAGTGGGCGATGTCAGGGTAAAGCTATGATGTGTTGCTGACACGAGGTACAAGGTACAGTGAGTACTAGTACTAGTAAATTTCAGGATCTTTACTAAATATGCACGTAAAAAAATTTGTGTTTCTCTCTCCTTCATGACCTCCCATCACCATCTTTCCTCCCCTCTCCCCGCGAGCACCGGCCCCGCTGATCTCCCTCATCCTCAGCCTGGCGACTGCGCATGTGTGCCTTGTATAGCGGCTCTATGTCTGTCCTGTGTCTGGCATGTTCGTCAGATGCATTCGTGTACATTGGAAGGAAGCATTTTGGATCTTATCGGCATTTTAAAGTAGGAGTACTAAGTACTACTAGTAGCAAATCAAATGTTCAAACTTGTCCAGTTTCAAAATAAATTTCACACCTTGCGATAATCTTCTTAATGGACCCACCAGGTAGTCAATGTATCAAGAACCAGTGAGAGTTTGGAAATATCCAACTTCTTGCTAAGAATTTGCATGCCACGAAATTTGATCGTGTTTTGAAAACAATCAAAGAGACTATGACTCACCGTGTTTGGAAATTTTGGTGGTGTTTCAAAATTAACTTCACACCTTGCGATAATCTGTTCAATGGACCCACTAGGCAGTCAATGTATCGAGACCGAGTGAGAGTTTGGAAAGATTCAACTTCTTCCTAAGAATATGCATGCCTAGAAATTTGATCGTATTTTGAAAACAATCAAAGAGATTATGACTCGCCGTGTTTTGAAATTTTAGCTGGGTTTCGAAATTAACTTCACACCTTGTGATAATATGTTCAATGGACCCACCAGGCAGTCAATGTATCGAGAACGAGTGAGAGTTTGGAAAGATTCAACTTCTTGCCAAGAATATGCATGCCTAGAAAAAACGTTCCGAGCTTATAAGCCAAAAATCAAAAGACAAAATTAGAGCCCAGCTAAACAACGCCTAAATCTCGTGGAACTCTTGGTGTTTCTACCTTGTTTTAGTACTTGGGGACCTTCTCAATTGAATTTAATAAAAAATATGACCAAGCAGGTATCATCGACTTGTAGATCAAATTTTGAGATAATTTCATTAAATTACGGTAACAACATTCTATTCCACAAATATAACCATAAAGTTTGAACCTATTATTGAGAATTCACGGAATCCTAAACCATAAATTCTAAACCCCTAAACCCTGACTAAGCAGGTATCGTGCACTTATAGATCAAAATTTGAGATACTTTTGTTAAATTGGGTAACACCATTCTATTCCACGAATATAAGCATAAAGCTTGAACATTATTGAAAATTCCCGAAACCCAAGCCCTAAACCCCTAAACCCTGACCAAGCACGTTGCATGCACTTATAGATCAAAAATTGAGATACTTTTGTTAAATTAGGTAACGCCATTCTACTCACCGAATATAAGCATAAATCTCGAGCATTATCGAAAATTCCCGAAATCCTAAATAACCCCTAAACCCTAACCAAGATAGGTGTCATGCACTTATATATCAAAATTTGAGATACTTTCATTAAATCAGGTAAGGCCATTCTGTTCAACGAATATAAGCATAAACCTTAAGCATTATTGAAACTTCGCTAAACCCTAAACAACCCATAAAACCTAAACCCTAAAACCCTAAATCCTCGACCCATAAACCCTAACCAAGAAGGTATTGTGCACTTATAGATCAAAATTTGAGATACTGTCATTAAATTGCAGTAACGCCATTCTATTCCATGAATATAAGCATAAATCTTGAACATTATTGAAAATCAAAAACCCTTAACCCCAAACCCTAACCTCCTAACCCTAGAACCCTAAACCCTAACCTCCTAACCCTAGAACCCTAAACCCTTACCAAGCAGTTACAATGCACCTATAGATCAAAATTTGAGATACTGTCATTAAATTGTGATAACGCCATTCTATTCCATGAATATAAGCATATATATAAATCTTGAACATTATTATTGAAAATTCCCTCAACCCTAAAACCTAAACAATCATAAAACCTAAAACCCTGAACAACCCTAAACCCTAAATCCTGAACCCTAGACCCTAAATCATGAACCCTAAACCCCTAAACCCTAACATCCTAAACCCTAAGCCATGAACCCCTAAACTCTCAACCCAAAATAAACCCCAGACCCTAAACCCTAGGCTATATATACTTTGTGTGAAAACTAGGGTAGTGGGATTTTGAGCCATATTTTGTAGTTGCTTCATGACAAAATTCATTGTTGTGCCTTCGAAAATTGAAATAACTTTGAATTTGGAAGCTTCCCATGTGAATAATATTTTAAATGCCAATACGCATAAACTACCAAATATGGACAAGTTATTATAAACTATAGAAAATATATGGCCATCATGACCTTGGTCATCTCGTTTGAAAGCCATGCATATTCATACTTGATGAGTCTAAAATTGATGCATATCTAAGTATATAAATTATTCATATTTTCACTCATTACATGTTACATCTATCTATAACTATGCCTATTATGTATGATTATTAGTTTTCATTAATTTCCACATGGGCTTTACACAATATTAGTTTTATTAGGATTTTATTACCTTTTTCTTTTTTTGGATTTGTGTGTAGGTGTTATGGAGAATCATGGATAAAAGGAGCGAAAATGATTCAATATGGAGGAGTTGCAGGCACCAGACTTCCATTTGAGGGGAGGAAAAAGTGAATTTTTCCATCAACTCCAAATAAAGATCCAAGGCTATGGTGTTGTAGTACTCGTCCATACGATTCCAACGAGCCAAAGAACACCCAAATTGGAGTTTGTATGAAGAAATGGCGGCCAAAATACGAAAGCATACCGCACTGATAACAACCAGTGGTACGAGCGCAGATCACTCGTACTTTCCGCTCGTACCACGAGCATGGACGCACGGAAACAGCTGTTTTGGATATGTTTCTTTATAGAATCCATCCATGTTTGTTCCTAGACCTTCCTTAGGTCATAAGGAACGTACTGGGGGCCATTGGGGCACCCCTAGGCCTATATAAAGAGGCAAGGAGCCAAGGGAGAAGGCTACCTCTCTACATACCTGCACGGTGGAGCCCTGCCGCCTTGGAAACTCCATAGCCGCCGCCTCCACAAGATCTCCACCATCACCATTGCTCAAGAGGAGAAGGTACTTGGATCTTGAAGGCCTCAACACCAATCTACATCACCATCATCATCACCAACGTCTCCAACGCCGATCCCCTTCGTCTACTTGGTTGTAATCCAAACCGTAGTGTGGATCTTCACATGTATTCGACTGTACTCTCATATCCCATCCATATGATTTCCATGATGTTGATTGCCTTTATATGTGAGTAGTTCCTTTGTTCTTGGGGAGATGGATAAGCCCTAGCACCATTATGAACTTGTAACAAAGATGATCTATTCTTATGTCCATATGACTTGCTTGTCTATGATATAATTATGATTTGTGTTTGATATCTCTCTTTAGATGGTATCTGTAGTCGGCCGCATATCATTTACCCTCGGGACTAAAGGGAGGGAGAAATCCTTTGGACATGTCTTGGGAGCATACCCGGAATGCCCCGTGATAGATTGGCGTCGGCTCGTAACCGACACGGTCAAAGGAGGATTAAAGAGGAACTCCCTAAGATAATTACAATATCCATGAGGAAATCCTTAATTGCGGTGGTTTGTATGGGTGACTGCTCTCATACATCATAGTGGTTATTTAGAGGTGACCTCACTCTTTGCTCAACAAAGTGGCTTCCTACGAGCCTTGTAGCTTATCATGGGGCTCTCTCCACACATATCATGACACAAGGAGTATGTTATCTTGATTACATGTAACAATAATATTATGCTAGTGTGATATGTTACATCCCCAAGAACGTTTTAGCCCTATTGAGTTCAACCACGCTTTCATACAAACTTGTTACTTCTTTTCTTTTACTTGTTTTAATTACTTTTCTGCGAACAACCATAAACCTTTCAAACACCCTTTATTTGAGATCAAATGCATCTTATAAGTATCCTTTGGTAGATAGTAATGAGGGGCATAAATACCTTTACCAATAGCTCTCTATTGGTTCGATATCTTTACTTCAAAACTAGCTACAATTGATCTATGCACTTGCAGTCATCAAGCTATTTTCTAGTGCCATTGCCGGGGAGCTAAGCGCTTTTGCTCTTTGTTCTTAGTTGCTAATTTATTATTGCTTTACTAAAGTTGTTTAAGTTTCAAGTTATTACCGTTTATTTATTTTTATCTTTTTTCTTTTACTTATTTGAAAAGAGCAAAAAAATACAAAACAAAAATTTATAAAAACTATTGTTACTAATCATGTCTTCCGAGATGACTATCTTCCAACAGATGGAACTTACAATGGAGGAGTCAAAGGGAGAGACTATGGGAAATGTTCATAAGAGGTATGGAATATTAAAATAATGGTTGACTTGGTGGACGAGTATTCATCCACACTATGTGCCTCTTATCAATTATATTGTGATTGTTGTGAATCTCCAGATCACCTCAGTTATCAATGTGAGTATAATTTTGATACCGAACTAGCAAACTATAATAGAGATGAGTTTAAATTCCTTGCTAGGGAGGTTACATTACAATTTGTGTTTTTTACTGGTTGACAAGAATTGATATTTTGTTTAAGAGATATACAGGTAGAAAGTAAACCACTTGATATGATCTATAAAGAAGGTCACCCTATATTCTGCTATTGCCAAGATAACTTCCTTTATAATGTATTAATTGTTGAGTGGATTAAAGCCGCCATGGAAGAATCTAACC
Source organism: Avena eriantha (assembly GCA_910589775.1). Classification (NCBI taxonomy): domain Eukaryota; kingdom Viridiplantae; phylum Streptophyta; class Magnoliopsida; order Poales; family Poaceae; genus Avena; species Avena eriantha. The sequence goes on along the minus strand of OU342745.1, from coordinate 348,519,689 downwards.
TTTTGCAGGGTACTCCAAAAGATGATGTGGAGAGAACTCCACACAAAGAACCTCCACCAAAACCACAGGAACATATTGTTAATAAGGAGCTGGTAGTATTTGACGTTGCACCCTCTCAACTAGTGAAAGGTAAGCCCGAAGGTAAGACTATCACTGAGCTACTCGCAAATTTTCTTAGTGAGAATGAAGAGGAGCAACTTGATCAACCACTTGAATATCCTACTTCCGAAAATAACTTTCTAGACACAAATAGTATGCATGCAAATGATATCTCATTATCCAGTAATGATTCTGTTGATGTTGATTGGCCTTAGTTTGGTGAGGAATTAGAGAACAAATCATTCTATGAATATTGTGATGCAGCTTTGTAACAATAGAGAAGAATGAAGAATGGTATGAATAATATATTACCGATGATGAACTTAATAAAAAGAATCCTATAGAATATGATTGCTTAAGAACATTTCTAGCATCTGGTAAAATAGAGAAACTACTTGGAAATTTTAAACGTGACCCTTGTATAATTATTAGAATTGTCAAAACCTATGATGAGCATTTGCAGATTCCAAAGGAGTGGGAATGTTACACACAACCTTGTAATGTTAAACCCCCTAAGGCTAATCCCAAGAAACAAGTTATGTCTTTACAGTTTGAAGAAGAAGATCTCAAGGTAAATTGCAGCCAATTCAAAAAGTTGCCATATGAAAAGAAGATTGAAATCAAGAAAGAAAAAATATTGAAGAATTGGTAGCAAATTATTTTGGCATCCCAAAAACTGAACTGGACAGAAGCCTAGCGAATAATGGCTCACTCCCAAATGATTTTGCAAAGGAATGTCTAGATAATATCCTTGACACATATACCCTCTACTCCAAATCCTATATACATATTTGATACTCATGAGCATCAACCAATATGGAATATTAAAAATGACAAAACTGCTTATGATGCATATATCTCTAGTAATGATTCTTATTATGTTGAAACTGAAGATAATTTATCTATGGAGGCCTTGTGCCTAGATACTCATTTGCAGGACATAAATAATGATGAATTAGAGATAGAATCTTGTAGTACTAATGTGCAGGTACAAGAAGGGCACATTGCGAATGAAATTTTTGTTAATGATGCTTCCTTTTGTGAGTGGCTTGATATCTCTAGATTTGATGAACTTGCTAGCAAGTGTGATGAACTAGAGGAGAAAGACACCTTTGAATTCTTCCTGTTACAAAAGAAAGGTGCTATGAAGTGTTGCCTCGTGATAGTGCAACCAAGCAGTATTATGAATTATATCCTTATGATACCAACCAAGGTAAAACATTTGAATTCATATGTAAGTCTCTAATACTTTTGATAAAGCTATCTATGGAGGCATGCTCATCATATATGACATATCCATCGTCACATAGAAGCAACAATTTATTTATTTACCAAACTCCTATGCACCGTAAGCGGGTGCGACTTCGACAGAACTATGATAGTAAGTGCTCCAAACATCTACGTGAGGAAAGAATAAAAAATTCTCTAGTTGATATCTATTGAAGTAATAATGGAGCTTCGAAGCCTATCTATGACTTTAAAGAAAGTGCTTCCTGGGAGGCAACCCGGAAGTGTTTAGGTGTCTTTCTTACTTTTGTGTCTTGAATTTAGTTGCATTCATGTTGCATTGGCACTTGTATCTTTGCATGATTTACCATTAGAGTTGTCTTGGGACTATCTTTGAAAGGTAGAATTATTTATTGCTCTAATCATGTATTGCTTATCTTGGCTAAATCTTCTCAACAAAAATATATGTTTGTTTTATTTGGATGTTGGACTAACGTTTCAGGTCTATAATAAAATTTTCGAAGAAAATAACTTGTTCCGGAGCTCACAGCGAGTTTAACGAGCAGCAGTACGGGCAGACCCACCCGTACCTTGCGCCCGTACCACTCATGTGGCACATCGGAATAAGAAGTAAAATTCTCACTTAAGTTACTGCAATATTATCGAGCAACGGTACGGGCGGACGCAACCATACCGCGCGCCTGTACCGCTCTTGTTTCGCAACTTCGGAAAACAAAGAAAGCACTGCAAGGTTAACGACCACCCATACGGGCACAACTCGCCCGTACCACCCAGTCGTATTGACATTCGAAGGGAGTTTTCAAAAAGAGAGAGAGAAGAGGAGGTGCAGTACAGGCGGAGCCCGTCCGTACCACATGCTCGTACCAAGGAGAATCACCATATAGTAAGGGCAGGGACGAGTACAAAAAGGTTATAACCCCACCAATCTTTTTATTTTTGACAATCTCAAGTCAGTGGGTTACCTTCTACATGTTCTTTTATACTTCATTTATTTTACCTACCTTCAAAACTCCCTAGCCTATAATTCTCTATAGTGTTTCGTGTTTCTTTTATTTTCTTCTCACAGTTGGGTGAACGAACTCCGTTCATACACTGAATTATTTGCTTTTACTTCGCTTGTTATTTTCATAGGGACTTGAACCTTGTGTGATGACGTGCATGGTTTGTTCCAACCGTGTAAATACTTGCACAAGCCACTTGGTTGTTTCGACTCAACACTTCAACAAGGAAGTATTTGTTTAACCAAAAGTCCATGTCCATCAAAAGTTTGGTTATTCGTACCTCAATGGTAATGTGTATCACCCTTGTTTTATTCAAGCTTTGGGAGGTAACCACTTCTCACACTCTCTTTTGCTAACTGCATTTTCTATTTTATTTTTGGTAATCTATTCAAGTTTGGTTCTTACAAAAGTTCTAGCTTGGGTAAGTTACTTCTACATGTGTAGTATCTTGTGCAATGTTCTTGTTCAATGAAAAAATTTGTGCAATCATGTATCCCACTCTTTTTGAATGCTTGCTTGGGTAAGTTATGTTTCATGTTTATATAATGGATGCACTTGCTTTTGTTGGGATTCATCAGAGTTGAGTTAGATCTTGATGCATGTTGTTAGTATATTTATCCTGCTTGAGAAGAACATTGTGATCCTCTAAAAATACATTGCCATGATTTCTACACTTAAAACCTTTGTCTCCCAGTTTTGAAGTTTGAATTGTTTATCCTAGTTAGTTGATTTGTGAAGATGCCATGCTAGTGGGAGTAATTCAAAATAGTTAGAGTAAAGCTTTTTATGAGAATGAATTATTAGTTGTGGAAGCTTTTTCTCTAGTTCTTTTAGCTAACCGAGTCTTGCCTTGGAAAGAATATGGCCAAACAAGTACAACAAGAAAAAGTCTGACATTTATGACTTGTTTGATGAATGATTGTCTTGAGAGTTTACCTTTGAAGATACTTAACTCCATAGATGTTTTGATAGACTTGGTGACACTCCTCAAAGGATTTGTTTGATTGAAATTAAGTCTAGCTGTAATTGTGATACATGCCAAAGATAACCTTGTGGATCAAACCATGGTACTAGTTTAAAAAAGGGGCTCTATGTTTCTCATGCACACCTTTGGATGCCAATAACTCCGCTAGCCTACGAAGGATCTATGGTACAACCCCTGATTTTGGCTATGAGTTGATTCATGAGTGGTATAAATGTCACTGTAATGGGCAAAAGTATTGGTACTCTCAAAGGTTGTGCAAGCCATTGTTTAAAAAACACTGAATGATCCTTCAGAGAAGGAAGAAAAAATGAAGATCCACATAACAAGTCCTTGGCATGGTCTCATTGCTACTTTATGAATTTTCTTGAAAGACAATGATTGGATTAGAAGTGTTTTTCGTAGCCTTGATTTACTGATGTGGGTGTCAATAAGACACTTCACTGTTATGCTACTTAGGACATGAAATCTCAACTTTGCTATTAAAACATTCCAGTGTTCCTTGGCAAGCTGAGAGTTAACTAGAAGAATTGGATTGATTGTTACACTTCTAGTTATTTATACTTATATTAAACTCTACTTTGATTGTTTTGATTTACCGAAGCTTGTATAGTGTTCTTGTCATCTCTCTAACTTTTATGATCTCTACAAATGGATGAAGTAATGAACGCATATGAATGCCAACCGTAAGTAAATTCATATTCTCGTTGAATCTCTTACTCTACAAATGGAGATATAAAACTTATTAAAAGGCTTAATAAGAGGATCACAAGTTTTCTTTCAAGCTAGATTCACTTTTTTGACATGGAGCATTGAAGTTTTAATTGATCTTTTATGGATTGACATAACTAAGCTTTTGTTGCCTGTATGAATATGTTCTTTCTTACTTTGAGCTTGCAGGGAAAATAAGGATACAAGGCATTGATCTTCTACATCCGGTATTATACTTTTGTTTAAATTTTTGCCTCATTTATGATTATCTACTCATGCCTCATGAACATGATGACCTTGTCCATAAGCCACCATCTTGCTCTGGGATGAGCAAGAGTCTAGCTTTGGGAAGTTGATGAGTCTAAAATTGATGCATATCTAAGTATATAAATTATTCATATTTTCACTCATTACATGTTACATCTATCTATAACTATGCCTATTGTGTATGATTATTAATTTTCATTTATTTCCACATGGGCTTTGCACAATATTAGTTTTATTAGGATTTCATTACCTTTTTCTTGTCTTTGATTTATGTGTAGGTGCTATGGAGAATCATGGATAAAAGGAGCCATTTGAGGGGAGGAAAATGTGGATTTTCCATCAACTCCAAATGAATATCCAAGGCCATTATGTTGTAGCCCTCGTCCATACAATTTCAACAAGCCAAAGCACACAAAAATCGGAGTTCGTATGAAAAAATGACGGCCAAAATACGAAAGGATACCGCACCGATAACGAACACATACCACGGGCCTGGACGCATGGAAACAGTTGTTCTAGACGCATTTCTTCACAGAATCTGTCCCTGTTTGTTCCTAGACCTTCCTTAGGTCATAAGGAACGTATTAGGGCCTATTGGGGGCACCCCTAGGCCTATATAAAGAGGCAAGGAGCCAAGGGAGAAGGCTACCTCTCCACATACCATCCAATTGTACTCTCATATACCATCCATATGATTTCCATGATGTTGATTGCCTTTATATGTGAATAGTTCCTTTGTTATTGGGGATATGGAGAAACCCTAGTACCATTATGAACTTGTAATAAAGATGATCTATTCTTGTGTCCATATGACTTGCTTGTCTATGATATAATTATGATTTGTGTTTGATATCTCTCTTTAGATGGTATGTGTAGTCAGTTGCATATCATTTACCCTCGTGACTAAAGGGAGGGAGAAATACTTTGGACGTGTCTTGGAAGCGTACCCGGAATGCCCCGTGATAGATTTCCGCTGGCTCGTAACCTACATGGTCAAAGGAGGATTAAAAGAGGGACTCCCTAATTTAATTACGATATCCACGGGGAAACCCTTAATTGCGATGGTTTGTATGGGTGACTGCTCTCAGACATCGCAGTGGTTATTTAGAGGTGGCCTCACTCTTGGCTCAACAAATTGGCTTCCTACAAGCCTTGTAGTGAACATATTATGGGTCCCTCTCCACACATATCATGACACAAAGAGTATGTTATCTTGATTACATGTAACAATAATACTATGCTAGTGGTGTATCCTACATCCCCGAGAACATTTTAGCTCTATTGAGTTCAACCACGCTTTCATACAAACTTGTTACTTGTTTTCTTTTACTTGTTTTAATTACTTTTCTGCAAACAACCATAAACCTTTCAAACACTCTTTACTTGAGATCAAAGGCAGCTTATAAGTATCCTTTGGTAGATAGTAATGAGGGGCATAAAGACCTTTACCAATAGCTCTATATGGGTTGGATGTCTTTACTTCGAAACTAGCTACAATTGATCTGTCAATTTGCAGTCATCAGTACTTCATATATTGTGAAACAAGTTTTTTTCAAAAGTTATCAAATTTTAAGATTATATTTTTCCATGGAAATTGGCTAGTGCATATAGTGAGACACCAAGAGAGAAAAGAATGGTTGTATTTCGTTTTATATTTTATTTCTTTGTATTTTTAAAAAATGGCTGAAATTTGGTGTCATTACATTCATATCAAAAAGTTGAATCTTGCGAAACTCTTGGTGGTTCTCCAATATTTGTCTACTTGGTACCTTTGAATTATTTTAAAAAAGTCAAGAGCAAGGTATATCACACACTTTATAGTTCGAAATTAGACATACTCACTTCAGATTATCAAAAAGTCATTTTATTGCATAGATTTAGCTAGGAACCTTGGAAATTTATGAAAGTAGGGCATTATCCATCAAATCTAGAATGTTCTTTTGAAATTCCAAGATGCAGCGATCTACCAGATATGGATACACTATCATAAACTATAGCAGAGATATGGTTGTGACCTTGGTTATCTTGTATGAAAGCCTTTAAAATATAATGTTTATCAATTTTAGCAAATGTGTGGAAACTCATTTAAATGTTGGTAAGCATATTATCGCTAGCATGTGGGTCTAGACATGGCCAACATGTGAGAGTGACCGCGTCGGAGTAGCGTATGTCGGAAGCTTCAACCTCAAAATTTCCATAGAGCGCCAAAACATCCTGTGCATCTATTTGTTGGGGGGATACCCCCGGGTAGGGTCACGCCGGGGTATAAAGGCCGATTTAGCCGAGGTACGGCAAGGTCAAAGCAAGTGATGGCCGAGTCATCTCAAGGCAGGCCGAATCACGGAGTAACCCGGACCGGAGGTTGTCCGCCTAACTGGGTCCCAGCCGACCTATGTCGTATGTCGGCAGGATTTAGCTAACTTGTATGCAGGTATAGGTGTGGTCGGATTAACCAGGCATGATCCGGGTTATATCAGGCTTGCAAGAGAAGGAAGGTATCTCGCTGGTCAAAGGGAGGTCACTGTACGCAGAGCGTGAGCGAAGCGGACAGAGGCTAGGACCACCGAGGCGTGGCCGACAAGGGTGATGTTGGCAGTGTCGGATGACGCTGGCACCGCAGAGGCTCACGTAGCCTCTACATGGCTTACGACGGGGGAAGTGACCCAGTCGGTTTAATTTTTTGGGAAGAGGCATATTCCTTGGAATATGCCTCCACGTATGCCCTAATTGGAGACCTAGCCACCCCTATATAAGGAGGGCTAGGGCCTCTGTTGAAAGGGTTGGTCTTTACTGGGTTGATCTCTAGTGAGTTGAGTTTTACTTCTTGGGTTCTTTGTTCCTGAGAGCTAGCGAGTGGTGAGAGTAAGAGAGTTCCTTCTTCCTCCTCTCCCCAATACAGCTCAAGGAGCATTTGTAACCTTTGAAACCTATTGAATACAAAGCAACCGTATGTGGAATCACCACACTATCCCTCCCTGGATTCCTCTAGTGTATTTAGTCCCCACCTTTAGCCTATCCATGGCATCTGCCGTGACACCACCACGACACTATTCAAATATCTCGCCCCACTTTAGCAAATACAAAATTCCTCTTCTATCCCTCGTCTGAAATAAGGACTGGAGGAGTACTGCAATAATAGAGGGGTATAGGTGGTAAATGTGCGTCATCCCACCTATATCCCTCATTGTTTCTTCCCCGCCCACACCCCTCCGACCTGGACCTTCCTCCAGCTGCTTCGTTGACAGCCATCTCTTCTAGACCAGAGCTCCTTCACTGTCGGCGCTCTCTTCCACACTTGAACTATTTCACCAACTCCCTCGCTGCACCGGATCAGCTTCACCAACATCATCGTCTACCCTACGGGGGGCGCTTCATTGAATCACTCGTCGCTGACCCCAAAATGCCTAGCCGCAATCGCCGCCCCCGCTGCCCTCTTGCCCGTCCCACTCGTCCTCGTCGTGTAGCGGTAATTTCTCTTGCCCATTTGCTATTTTTTGGTACTCGTAAGCTACGAAATCATTAGAATGTTTCTCAATATCCTTCATGATATTGCCATTTAGTTTTCAGCTTACATCTGGTAGGTCCTATCCACATCATTAGCTTCTCGCTTTTATTCCCTTTCTTACATTCTAACGCTATCGGTATAATCCTACAACACTAACTCATAGGTGATATTCTTTCCGAGCGCTTGCACGGGTCATGCAAATAGCTCATAGAGGATCCAACACTAACAATCTGACGCCAAGCAAGGCTGAAGTGCAAGGTTTCCTTGTGTTACTTAGGCTAGTTTCTTGTCATGTTAATAAGTTATATAACATGCATGCTTAATAAGTTAACTAGTCATTCTACCTAAAACCTTGCCATGACATTTGCATTCATGTTCTGTTGTGTTTCTATCTGCGAATGCTTAATTAAAAAAATGTCCATCTAGTTTGAATCATATGCTAGTCATTTTTAATGCTATCTTTTTGGTGTTTTCACCTGCTTTCATCCTTCCAAACCAGCTATCTAGTTTGAATCATACATCTGATGATTTTTAATGCTATATTTTTTGGTGTTTTTCAAGAGTTTTCATCCTTCCAAACCAGCTAATTGGGTTTTAAATGTCATTCCTTAATGCAGAGAAATGACAATGGAGTACAAGGACCAGAGTTCCAGCTTCTCGGCTCAAATTCTTCTAGCAGATTGACCAGGAGTTGCACCCACTTGAGAAGGAGCTATTGTTAGACTAAATGTGCTACTATAAGTTCATACTTACTTTAAATGATTTGCACTTTATATAATACTAATTGTTTCCCTTGTTCTTTGTTTTAACCTCTATCACCATATTTTAGCAGGCTGCACTTAAAACCAAGTAGGAGTCCTTGGAAGACAGGACTGAAAGTTGTGATCCCTTTTCCCATTCATACTCCCATTGCATTTCTGAAGCAAACAACTTACTTAACAATCCACCTAGAACAACTCCTGCATGTGATAAATATATAAAGGGTGTATTGCATATAGAAAGAAAGGGTATATCTGCTCTTAGATATGTAGCTGAAATGTTGAAGAAGAGGATAGATGATACATTGAAGTGAATCCTAATGTACCGATCTCTTATTGATGATACCAACACTTCGTAATCTTTCAGAATGTCGATCTTGTTGTATAATCTATTGTAATAAACTTTTATTGTTGTGTAATAAGTAGTTTAAATTTGTGCGTGTTTATTAATTGATGTCTTGATATTCCCGTGTTGTTTTGAAAAAAGTAGGCGCTAGCAAAAAAGGCTGAAATATTAATAGGCCGGAGAAGTAACATGTCGAACATTGAAACAACGTGAACATGGATGGTCCAAAACAAAAATTAAAGGCCAGAACAGTAGAAAGCTAGAATAGTAGAAGGCCCGAACAGTAGAAGGACGGAACTCTAAAGGCCAGAACAGTAGAAGGATGGAACAGTGAAAGGCGAGAATAGTAGAAGTCCAAAATCATGAAAGGCCTGAACAATAGAGAGCTAGAACAGTGAAAGGCCTGAATATTGGAAGGCTAGAACAGTGAATGGCCTCAATATTAGAAGGCTAGAACTCCTAAGGCCAGAACAATAGAAGGCCGGAACTTTTAAAGGGTAGAATAGTAAAAGGCCAGAACAGTAGAAGGCCAGAACATTCAAAGACCAGTACTGTGGCATGCCACTACATAATAGGCCAAATAGTACTAGCATGAATAGCCAAAATCCCAAACACTAAATGGCTTAACAGTAACGGGGCAAAAATCCTAAAAGGCTGGAACAGTAACATGCCTAAATAGTAAAAGGCTAGATTGACACAAGGCACGAACAATATTGAGCCTTCGTGGTGCAGGCCTCAAGTGGCCGCATATTGTTGGGCTAACTTGGGCCTCATGTAGGCCAAAATAGTATCGGGCCCGAAACTGTACAGGTCGCGACTAGCTGCAGTACTGGGCCGATTCCAAATAGTGCAGGACAAAATAGTAAAGGGTCGTATTCCTATTGGGCTCTCCTCAGGGGCTGACCCAGTTAAAAGTTAGCGGGCCTTGGCTGGGCCTAGCTTCTACCATGGCTTTTGTGACTGTTAACGGCGATAACCGGTCGTTAACGGTGGCTTCCATGTGGCAATTTGCATGATGTTAGCAGTCAGCGCAGTTGGCGAATAGATCTATGATGGAACAAGTTTTCGTGGCCGAAGGGTGCAATCCACCACGGTTGAAAAAAATCTATGGTTGATTCATTTGTTACGGGGCTTTTACCACGAAGACAATCCGTTGCGAAAGACTTTTTAGCCACAAAAACGGGCCTTCAACTTTTCTTGTAGTGTGACGAAGAGGGAGTAGTCCACCTATGGACTATGGGTTTGTGGTAGTAGCTTGATTTGTTTCTCTCTTGTCCTTCATAGATCTAGTACCATATGAGCTGCCCAATATGATTATGGTCATATATGTAATTCCTATGTGGTGGATTTTTATTCTATGATTTGATATATGAGACTGGAACCTATTATGTGTAAGATGTATTGATAGATGCATATCATGTACCCCGTTCTTAAGTACTTGTTCTGATCCAACTTGTATGCAAGAGCATGTGCGGAGATAAGGTTGTATTAGATAGAGTAGCATGGTGGTAGTGATTGAATAGTGATATCAAATTCAAGATCTACTATGGTATTTACCTTTCTTTTGTTGCCTCACTTGGGATGAAGTGAATTCATGTGTATAATATATTGTGATAGCTTGATAATATTGTTTGGTCAAGATAGCATATTTGTGATCCAAACATCATGTCAAATAAGGCTATACTCTGTTGATTCTTAATTCAAGATTGCATGGAGTTTTCTCTTTCTTGAGTATAAGAGAGATGTGTTGCATCATCTCTATGTTAGGATGTGATGCCCATATGAATGATTATCAAACACATGTTGAAGTTCCACCAATATTATGTCCTTGATGAATTGTTTGTGTCCACTACAACTAAAACAAGAGTAGACAGGTGAACCCATGAACCCTGGTCCATTATAAACCATTAGAAACACCTTTCCAACACAATTATGACACTTTACATTTTCTGCAATTTATTATTTCTAAAATACAAAAATACTTTGTTCACTTGCAAACACACATAAAACACCAAAACAACTATGTTTTATTCCATTTACTTTTCTTGCCTAGTTTTATTTATACAAGTTTAAGTTCCAAAACTTTGATCTCGGAAATAATAGGCAACTACCCTCAAACTCAAATAAAATATCTTAATTAACATCGAGAAGTTAACCAGATCATCAAGGCAACTTTTAACTTCAATCTTAATTGGCATAAGTGTCCAACAAGACAAATTAAATCATTAATCCCACTTAAGTAAAGCTCACAACATTGTTGTAGCTAAAATCCAACAACATAAAACAAAGTACCACTCAGTACTGTCCACACTGAGTATCTGGACAAAAATTCCAAACCGACATTCCTAATATGGCAACGTATAACCGACATAGCAACCTTGAAATAACCACCGAATGCACTGCATATGTGCATAACACCAAAGTACAGAGATGGTTCCACACAAGACCAAGCTACTCACACACCACAACACCCTGGGATGTCACTACCATAATGTCTAGGGATACCATACATATCCATGAATTCTAGAGGTAGAGCTCACAATTCTCACATACCAACACAAATTAGAAACACACTCTAGGAGAGAGTGACATAGGTACGATTACTCGGATACTCATGATTGGCTACCCTACATTGGGTAAAAGGCTTACGGCCCAAGGAGATTTCAGATGACGGCCCAGAGAAAGCAATCGACAAAGGTTTTGACTGTATTAGGAAAGAGACTATGAACCAACATTATGTTAGTATTGTAATTATGCGTGTATGAAACCTATCCGCATATAGATTTGAGACCCGGCCTATTATATATAGGACGGGAGAAGCCTAAAGCGAGGATACAGAAATCTAGAGGACAACTTTGGTTTTACTCAATATTCAGGCAACTTTGTCTTCATCGTTTCCCTGACATCCGAGGAAATCCCCAGCGTTCTCCTTTTCGCGAAACCCCAAGTCCATCACTATGGGCATTGCCGAGGTTACCCCTCGTCAATTGGCGCCGTCTATGGGAACCCCTTGTCCTCCACCAAGCATCAACCCGACGAAAGCAGATCCACGCTCGCCCACCCCTGTATTGGTACCCGCCGATTTTAACAGTGGATCTGATCTAATCATCGGAAGCTTCAACATCCAAATAGACAACCCGCAAGAATCACACCCTTCGGCCCTAATTGCATCAGAAACGTCGGTGGGAAAAGCTGCGCCTACGGAGGTACCAGCATCTTCCGCCGGATCCTCCACGGACATCGCAACATAGATCAAAGTAGCCAAAGAAGGTCATCAGCCAATCCCGCCACACAATGTAAACCCGACAAACTCAGAACCTGACGAAAGTAGCGAAAACGTCGACTTCAAAGAAAGGATGGTGAAAATCTATCCAGAGCTACGATCTCGGAATACTGTCAGCCAACACTTTGAAGCAGGAGATGATGCCATCATACCACGTGCAACACTCCACCAAGTTTGCATGATCAACGGGGATACCTCAACACCACGCGATGAAAACGGTAATCCCATCCTCAACCCCGATGATATTTTATCAAATGACAATGCAGGAAACCACGATAATGAAGGAGGCCACGGAAATGGAGGAGAAACAGCGGATAATCGCATAATCCAAGGAAGAGGTGGAGAACCGCATGTAGGAGAGAGACAAGGACTTCGGCTACCAGCATCGGCATGGCAAAAAGCAAGGGAGGCAATTTCAGGAGCAGTCTCGATGATAGCGGATGCTTCACATGAGGATCTGTTGGCATACCAGTATCTAATCCACCACAAGAAGAGGGACCTACTTAGGATGCAAAGGCAACTCGATGAAAGAAAGAGATTAGCTGACGAATCCACCTTACGACGGGCATAGCTAAGCTCTACTCGAGGATCAAGGAGTGTGACAGGAGGAGCACCACCAATAAGGGCAACATCTCGACTGCGGCATATCCCTAAAATAGAAAGAAGTGGACTCATACAAGATCTTGATCTATCATTCATGTCGATCGACCAAGCAGGAAACATCAAGGCAAAAACAGCTCAAGCAGCCATTGTGGCTGTTGGTGATATACTTTCCGGGTATCCTCAACATACCTCGCTGACCAGGGTGGCCCACTTCGGGATAGAGCTTTGCTTCATGGGTGGCCTAGTCAGGGAGAAGAGATGGAGTCCAGTCCGGATATGGGAAGGCCCAGAAGACTTACCAACATAGGCCCATAGTGTTACTTGTGGTTCAAGATGTACTCTGTAACCGACTCCTAGTCGTAGCCGGATGGATCTCTCCTGTAAACCCTAGATCGGATATCTATATAAGCTGTCCTAGGGAGAGCCTTGAGGGCACCCTCACAATAGTCTATAATCTCAACTCGCACAGGCGAAACCCTTGTAACCCATTTTCCGGCTCTATCGTATTACTAGATTGCTAGCAGGAGTAGGATCCATCCAAAGCTGGTGGATTCGAACCTGGGTAAATTTGTGTGATCACCGTCCTGGAATCCCGTACGACTCACACCCCTCTCTTCCACACGCTCATGGCGGACCCCCTCATGGCGTACCTGTCATCAATCCGACGACAGTTGGTGCCCACCGTGGGGCAAGTGAGCTTCGGATCTGCGTTCCGAGCGGAATCTGCAAGAATCGGAATCGGCGAGACTATCACTGTCGGTCGCATCCTCTATGCCAGCGACGTCCCTCTCATCGTCCTCGACGAGGCTTGGATTCCGGCTAGGGAAGCCGTGACCACCTACACCATCATGTCTTCTGGTGAGATCGATGTTTACATCGGTTTCGCTGAAACTGCCCCACCCACCCAAGCGGTGATGATAGAGGCAGAAGAAATTTCTGGGTCCCTTTTGTCCGCGGAAGGGACCGAGTTCCGGATCTCAGAAAATCCAAATCCCACCCAGCCCGCACCAGTTGCAGAGATAGTGGAGAAAGCTGAACCTGAGGCAGATCTCGTAGTACAAGTCGGACCTCGAGTGGATCTCCCTAGCGAGGTCGAATCCCAGATTGATCCACCTGCGGAGGTTAAAATCCAGGGAGAGCAAGAAGATAACTCTGGTTCCGGCTCTGATGATGCCGAGACAGATAGGCCTTTCATGAGATACACGTTGAGGCGCATGATGATGCAAGACACAAGTGTGGATGAAATTCTCGAGACCATCAAGTGTTTCGAAGAAGCCGATCACGAGAGTCGCAACTATCTCAGGAGGCACGCGTCGCACTTTGTCGGATATGTTGGATCCGTATCCGGCTCTGCCGATGCTGGAGACAATGAAGACTCGGTGCTGGAGGCAATCGGAACAAGCATCGACTTACCGCATCCTCGAATGACTCCATGACATCGGTAGATTTCCGGAAGTTCTCCGCGGAATATGAAGAGGATCTTAACTCCACAGCTATAGCAGAAGGACAAGCCATGGACGAAGGATCCGAAGAAAACTCTCCTAAAGCGTAGGACAACATGGATCACGGAGATAATCCCGAGGACCAAATGGCCGAGAGTACCGATCAAAGTTTGACTCCGGGAAAGGGGCCCAAAGCCGTCTTTGCTACTGGTGCTGCCAAGAAGGCAAAGAAGAAGAACAAGACCCCAGCAAAAGATCTTCTGGCAGAGGAAGTGATCACCGAGGAATATGAGGAAGACTCGGATGGAGCACTTATCCCAGACGAGCACAAAGAAGAGTCGGTGGATGGACACGTGATCACTGAAGGTGCGCGTAAAGTCATCGATGCTGCATTAACCACACCTATCCCTACAGCTGCAGATCTTATGACTGAGGAGCTAGATGAAAGGGCCCCCTAGAAGCGCGTCGTCAAGTACTCCTAGATGAAGCCAAAAACATCGAGGAGGAAAAGAAACGCATGGCAACTGCGGAGAAGTACATCTCTCAGCAGCATCAGAAGACCCATAAACGTCACACGCGTGACGATCAATTTCCGGAAGTACACAAGGTTCTCTTTGAAGGAGACCCAGGGATGCCAAGACTCGACAGCAAAGGAGATCTGGTGTATCCAACATCGGTGCAGAACACTGTTGCGGCTCGAGATATCTTGTCGAATAATCTAGGCCCAAAACAGGTTCGATTGGGCATTAAGCTACTCACCAAGGGTCTGGAGCAGCAAAGGGCGCCGAAGTTCAGAAGCGGAAAACTGGTCTCCCAATCCGACCAATGTCGCACGGATCCAGCTTGGAATGACATAAGACCCCAACGTGCTCCGGAACAGCATTACCGTTCCGACCGTCGGGAAGACAACTACTCAAGAACCGGATCTTTAGGGCAGCATCACAGAACTGCACGTGACTAGCGCAATGTTGCTCCAGCTGTTGAGCAGGAGGCAATTGTTGCACTATATCCGAGGAATCCTCCCTGACGAGAGTCAAACGATCACAGGGAAGAGGACAAAGAGAAACGTCGGGAGGAGGACCGTCAAAGAATGCCACCTCCTCGACCTACAAACCGTCCTGCTGAGCCTCACCATGGTGGGAATGACGGATGAAGAAACGACAGAAACCATGTTGAGACAAGCCGGCCGGGGGCTCGTCGCAATGAAGACCCTCCCCGAAAACGGAATAATGACGCTCCGGACGAAAGCCGGCGATCAGCCAGAAATAATCCAGCTGCCCCACCCTCTCCACCAAGTAGCCATCACAACGGCTCTCAAGGAGGCCAAGGAGGGCATCGTGGCGGAGGAGGCGGTGGTAGAAGCCGAAGTCCGGCTCCAAGGCACTGCAGCCATAGCCATCATTCGGGACGACGATCTTTGTCTCCAAGTGACGTGTGACACCGGATTAACTCCAACATAGAGGCGTGGCGCTACGAAAATGATGACATATGCGTGGGCCCAAAATTCTTCGGACCATGCATAAGAGCAACAAAATTCCCAGAAGGATTTGCTATCTCAAGACACATCCAGCCCTACGATGGTGTGGCTCGGCCAGATACTTGGCTCCAGGATTTTTTCCAGGCTTGCTGCATCGCCAAAGGCAGAAACAGCTTGGTCGCAACCCGATATCTCCCACTTATGTTGTGGAAGACGGCACAATCATGGCTAAATGAACTTCCAGAGAACACCATCCACAACTGGTATGACATGCAAACTGCGTTCTTTCGGAATTTTGAAGGCACATATCAGAGGCCCTGTACGGTAGGAGACCTACAGCGTTGCACCCAGAAAGCTAGAGAAACTTGCCGAGATTATCTCGGACGATGGATCGACACCAAGAACTCCTGTGAAGGAGTAAATGACCAAACTACGATTAAAGCTTTCATTGCAGGACTCCCAATTGGTTTACTACGTCATCGCTTGAAGTGTGACAAGGTCATTGATTTGGGAGAGATGATAGAAACAGCGAGCAAGTATTCAGATGCTGACGACGACGCAGAGGGATTACTGAACGCCCTAGCTGTGCCACAGTCGGCAAAACAACCAAAGCAGCAAGCTCAGAAGACAAGAACACCTCAGAAGAAAAGCCCAACGCGGAAACGACAGTGGTTACTGCTACTTTTGCGTCTAGAGGACGAGGAGGACGTGGCGGTGGCCGCGGATGCGGTTGTGGGATATCAAGAGTTCAAGGTAGAGGAGACCAGCAACCTGCCAAAACTTACTCTTGGGACGATATTGCCAATAACCCTGATACGTCCATTTTGCATCAGTATTCTATATCATAATTTACTGTTATTCATTGATATATTTCATATTAAGAGACGATACTTATGTAATTTCACTTGTTTTTGCATGGTTGATGACTTTTGGAGCATGGACCGCTGTAGTCAGGATTCTGATGGAAAAGGGACTGTTTGGAGGCGAAATTCGCGAAGATCAGAAAATTCAGGAAAATACATGGAAAATCCTATTTTTCCAGAAGACGAAGAATTCCAGAAGGGGAAGTGGAGATGGGCCACAAGGGTCCCACACCACCCCCTAGCGCCGGTGATCCTTGGCCGCGCCACCAGGTGGTGTGGCCGCCCTGGTCCACCTCCAGCTCTCCCCTCTAGCGTATATTATCTCCCCGAAAACCTAAGACTCAGGGAGGGACCACGGAAACATTCCGCCGCCTCTACGGGGCGGAAAACACTCAGAGAGAAAGATCTCTCCGGTAGACAGAATTCTGCCGGGGGAATTCCTTCCCGGAGAGGGGAGATCGTCGCCATCAACACCACCATCAAGCTGGACTTCATCGGGATCATCATCATCATCACCACCATCATCTCCATCAGCACCATCATCACCACCATCATCTCGCTATAACAATTGGGTTGAATCTTGCATAGTTCTTAGGGGAAACTTTCCCGGTGTTGATTACTCTTTGTAGTTGATGCTATTGAGTGGAACCATTGAATTATTGTTTATGTTCAGATTGTTATACATCATTATTCCATCTCTGATCATGATCCATATGATGTCTTGTGAGTAGTTTGTTTTGTTCTTGAGTACATGGGAGAAGTCATGTTGTTAGTAGTGGAATTGTGTTGAGAAAGATTCAATGGTTTGTTAATTAAGTTGTGGTGTACTTCTTCTAGTGGTGTCATGTGAACGTCGACTACATGACACTTCACCTATATGGGCCTAGGGGAATACATTGTGTATTTGGCTACTAATCGTAGGGGTTTCTAGAGTGACAGAAACCTGAACCCCCGTTAGGAAACCATTGCACAAGGGACATCAGGGTCTTAGAGTTTAAAGTTGTGGTTAGGTTTCGACCTTAATTGCTTTCTTGTACTTGCGGATGCTTGCAAGGGGTTTAATCACAAGTATGTATTAGTCCTAGGAAGGTCAGTACATTAGTATAGGTTCACCCACACAACACTTAGCAAGCTAAAGAAGATTAATCAACTATATGAAGCGAAAGCACTTGACAATATTCCCATGTGTCCTCGAGAACGTTTGGTCATCTTAAGTAATACAACCGGCTTGTCCTTTGCTAAATAAAGGATTGGGCCACTTGTTGCATTTATTCTTATTGACTTTTATTTACTCGTACTTTATTTACTTGCACTATCAAAAACCCCTAAAAATCTGTTTGCTAAGTATTTGCAGAGAATTCATGATCCATACCACTAGCCAGCACCTTCTGCTCCTCGTTGGGTTCAACACTCTTACTTATCGAAAATATTGCGATACACCCCCTATACTTGTGGGTCATCAAGACTATTTTCTAGCGCCGTTGCTAGGGAGTGAAGCGCTATTGGAGTGTGGAACTGGTAAAGGAAACTTCTACTATGAGTATTGTTTACTTTTGTTAGTTGCTTTGTTTTCAATATGGATAATTCGCTGAGTTTCTTATTTCGTAATGCTACTACCACTGGTAAGGTAGTAGATGAACCACCACCTGCTGAGAATGATGCTTTTAAAATACCTACAAGAATTATTGATCGTGTTATGGATAACTATTATGTTGGAGATGGAACTGTCCATCCCGGTGATCATTTGCTCTTTATACACGAATTATGCGGGTTGTTCAAGTGTGCAGGTATAACTACAAATCAAGTTAAGAAGAAGTTATTCTCATTATCACTGAAAGGAAGAGCTGAAGAATGGTATAAGCTGCTGAAGAATGGTCAAGCTCTTGAATGGGAGGAAATAGTACCTCTCTTTTATTCTAAATTTTATCCTCCTAGTGAGATCCATAAAGATCGGAATCAAATATACAACTTTTGGCCTCTTGATGGAGAGAGTACAGCTCAAGCTTGGGGGAGATTGAAGTTACTAATGCTCAAATGTCCCATTCATGAGCTCCCCAACAATATTATTATCAATAACTTTTATGCAAGGCTTTCTCTTCATGATAAGGACCTATTGGATGCTTCTTGTGCTAGATCATTCACTCGTATGGAAGAAGAAGCTAAATGGGATCTTCTAGACCGTATTCAAGATAATGCTGAAGCATGGGAGAATGACAAAGGAAGAAAGTCAGGTATAAATTATGATTATGAATGCATTGAATCTTTTATGGGAACTGATGACTTTCAAAATATTAAAAATGCTTATGGTATAGACTCTCAAGTTATTACAAATTGTTTTAAGGCTTTTTCTTCTTATATTGAAATTCCGAAAAGGGGGTGGAACAAGTACCATGCACCACATAAAGATATTGTAGACTGTGTTCCTGTTGGGAGTACTGAATTTTGCACTATTGATCATATCCTACCTGAACCTTATATCGAGAAAATACCCTTCCCGGATAAGGTAAAAGATCATCCTATGATAACTAGTGTAATCACTAAAAGTGCAAAGAGAACTATAAAACCTGATGAACAAATACACATTGAACCTGTTGTAGCAATTGTGAAAGACCTTGTCACTAAAAGTGTAGAAGATGGACACATAGTCTTTTGTGAGGATGCTTCTAATATTGTCTCACATCCTAATAGAACTAAAAAGGCTAGTGTCCATGTGCTTTCTGTTAGCATTGGTGATCATTGCTATTATGGTTTATGTGATATTGGTGCAAGTTCAAGTGCTATTCCTTATGAGCTTTACAGAGAAATTATGCATGAAATCAGTCCCTGTGAACTCGAAGAGATTGATGTGGTTATTCACCTTGCTAATAGAGAGACCATCTCTCCAATTGGTATTGTACGGGATGTAGAAGTTCTTTGTGGTAAGATTAAATATCCTGCTGATTTTCTAGTACTAGGTTCAGCTGCTAGTAAACCTTATCCTATCATTTTTGGTAGACCTTTGTTGAGTACTTGTGGAGCTATTATAGATTGCAAAAGGGAGAAAATCTTGACTAAGTTTGATGGGGAATCTTATGAGTTTAATTTTTCGAAATTTACTAAAGAACCTTGTGAAAATGAAACCCATAATGAGGATTTTGGAGTTGAACAACTTTCTTCTATTTCTCTTGCTCCTAACAATGCTTTGCAGCAATTTATGGAAGATCATGAAAGTGAAATCTTCATGGAAGAAAGGAATGAGATTGACGAGATTCTCCGTAGTCAACCTAAGATGCTTAAGCATAACTTGCACGTAGAAGACTTGGGTACCACGTTGCCACCTAAAAAGGATCCGGTCTTCGATCTAAAACCTTTACCCGATGATCTTAAATATGCTTACATTGATGATAATAAGATATATCCTGTTATTATTAGCTCTAAACTTTCAGGGAAGGAAGAAGAAAGGTTATTGGACGTACTGAAGAAACACCGAGGGGCTATGGGCTATGCTCTGGATGATTTAAAATGGATTTCTCCTACTATATGTCAGCATGCTATCAATATATAACCAGATGCAAATCCAGTGGTAGAGCACCAACGGCGTTTAAATCCTAAGATGAAGGAAGTGGTAAGAAATGAGGTATTGAAACTCCTTGATGCTGGTATTATTTACCCTATTGCTGATAGCGAATGGGTTAGTCATGTTCATTGTGTCCCTAAAAAGGGGGAATTACCTCGTCCCCAATGATAATGATGAGCTTATTCCCCAAAGAATAGTAGTATGCTATAGAATGTGCATTGATTTCAGGAAAGTTAACAAAGGTACTAAGAAAGATCATTACCCACTTCCTTTTATCGATCAAATGTTAGAAAGGTTGTCTAAAAAGACCAATTTCTGTTTTCTTGATGGATACTCTGGGTTTTCTCAAATTGTTGTTAAACAACAAGATCAAGAAAAAATTACCTTTACTTGCCCTTATGGAACCTATGCTTATAGACGTATGCCTTTTGGTTTGTGTAATGCTCCTGCTACTTTTCAAAGATGCATGTCTGCTATCTTTCATGGTTTTTGTGAGGAAATTGTGGAAGTTTTCATGGATGACTTCTCCATCTATGGAACTTCTTTTGATAATTGTCTGCACAACCTTGATAAAGTTTTGCAGAGATGTGAAGAAACTAATCTTGTTCTTAATTGGGAGAAATGCCACTTCATGGTCAATGAAGGGATTGTCCTTGGACATAAGGTTTCCGAAAGAGGCATAGAAGTGGATAGAGGTAAAGTTGAGGCAATTGAGAAAATGCCCTGTCCAAGAGACATCAAAGGTATTCGTAGTATCCTTGGTCATGCTGGTTTCTATAGAAGGTTTATTGAAGATTTCTCTAAGATATCAAAACCCCTCACTAATCTTCTTCAAAAAGATGTTCCTTTTGTTTTTAATGATGATTATAAGGAAGCTTTTGAAACTCTAAAGAAGGCTTTAACTACATCTCCTATCATTCAACCACCTGATTGGATTTTACCCTTTGAAATAATGTGTGATGCTAGTGATTTTGCTGTAGGTGCTATCCTTGGGCAACGAATTGATAAAAAGTTAAATGTTATCCATTATGCCAGTAAGACTCTTGATGCTGCTCAAAGGAATTATGCTACTACTAAAAAAGAATTTCTAGTTGTCGTTTTTGCTTGTGATAAGTTTAGACCTTATATTGTAGACTCAAAAGTTACCATTCATACTGATCATGCTGCTATTAAGTACCTTATGACGAAAAAAGATGCTAAGCCTAGGCTTATTAGATGGATGCTGCTTTTACAAGAGTTTGATCTACATATTGTAGATAGGAAAGGTGCTGAAAATCCTGTTGCTGGTAATTTATCTCGGTTGGAAATTATCTCTTTTGATCCTATGCCTATTAATGATACTTTCCCGAATGAACAGCTGGCTGCAATAGGGATAAGCTCGCGAGGGAGCCCTTGGTACGCTGATTATGCTAACTTTATTGTCTCCAAGCATTTGCCTCCAACTTTTACAGATCAGCAAAGAAGAAAGTTCTTTTATGATTTGAGGCATTATTTTTGGGATGACCCACACTTATATAAAGAAGGAGTGGATGGTATTATGCAAAGATGTGTTCCAGCATATGAGCAAAAGGAGATATTGCAGAAATTTCATGGTAGTGCCTATGGAGGACATCATACAGGAGATAGAACTGCACAGAAGGTACTACAATCAGGTTTTTACTGGCCTACCCTTTTTAAAGATGCAAGAAAATTTGTCTTATCTTGTGATGAGTGCCAGTGTGTTGGTAATATTTTTAGACGCAATGAAATGCCTATGAATTACTCTTTAGTTATTGAACCCTTTGATCGTTGAGGATTTGACTTTATGGGTCCTTTCCCTCCTTCAAAAGGTTATACTCATATTCTTGTTGCTATTGATTATGTTACTAAATGGATAGAAGACATACCTACGAAGAGTGCTGATGGGGAGACCTCTCTAAAAATGCTTAAGGATGTTATCTTTCCTAGGTTTGGAGTGCCTAGGTATCTTATGACTGATGGGGGTTCTCATTTCATTCATGGTGGTTTCAGAAAGACCCTTGCTAAATATGATGTTAATCATAGAATTGCTTTAGCTTATCATCCCCAAACTAGTGGACAAGTAGAGTTATCAAATAGAGAAAATAAATCCATCTTGCAAAAGACTGTTAATAGATATAGAAAAAATTGGGCTAAAAAGTTGAACGATGCTTTATGGGCTTATAGGACTGCCTATAAAAATCCTATGGGGATGTCTCCTTATAAAATGGTTTATGGGAAAGCTTGTCACCTGCCTTTAGAATTAGAGCACAAAGCTTATTGGCAGTTAAAGAACTCAATAGAGATTGTAAGCTTGCTGGTGAAAAAATATTATTTGACTTAAGTGCGTTGGATGAATGGAGGAGTGAAGCATATGAGAATGCTAGACTCTTTAAGGAAAAAGTTAAAATATGGCATGATAAGCGAATACTTAAGAGAGAATTCCATGTTGGTGAGAAAGTTCAACTGTATAGGTCTCGTCTCAGATTTTTTGCAGGGAAACTACTGTCATAATGGGAAGGACCTTTTGTTATTGAAGAAGTGTACCGTTCAGGAGCAATAAAAATTTCTTCTTTAAAAGATAACACTACACAAGTGGTGAATGGGCAGCGACTTAAGCACTACATTGCTGGAGATTCTTATAATGAAGATGTTGATGCTTTTCAAGTTATAACTCTGGAAAAATTTATCAAAGACCAAATTCAGAGACCTGCAGAGTCCGTTTTCAAATAGGTAATAGTTCTACTAAGAAAAGTTCTGCGAAAGATCTGTCCAGTTATATTTTTGCAGTTTTTATCCAATAAGGGGAGCTACGAAGTGAAAGAGGGACGGAAATGGAGCCAGGGTGGCGCACACCACCCTGTGGCGTGGGCCCACCCCTGGCTGCACCAACAGGTGGTGAGGCCGCCCCAGACTCTGTCTCCGACACGTTTTCTCCCAGTACCTTCCTTTTGTTGTAAAACTTCGTAATACATAATCCCCCGGATCTCCCGAGGTTCATATATCGTTTTCTCGTCGTGTTTTCGTTTCGATCTGTTTCAAACAGGTAGATTCCCAGTTTTGGAGACATAATGTCTTCCTCTGGATTAGCCAAGGAAGATTCCTCAGAGGAGATCATCAACCCATACATGCGTGAGTTGAAGATTCATCCCAAGGAGTTGTTGCTTGAAGAAGGGGAGGTACGGATAAAAGATGTTCAAGGCCCTAAAGGTGAAGTAGGAAGTCTGGAAGACAGGATGGAAGTGCTGGAGCAAGAAGTCTTTAGGTACAAGAAGATGGCGGAACGTGAAGTGGATATCATCCATAAGATTTGTTCCGAATTCATCGCCGAGCACCAAAAGGAGACTGTTGAGCTCAAGGATGAAATCCTCTCACTCCACCAAACAACCAACCAACTGCAAGCATAGCTCTACGACGTTCAAAATCAAAACTGTGAGTATGAGGTTAGGTTTAAACGCATAAGTGCTGATGTTAGTTTCAGGATGATGGAGACCAGGATGCCTTTTGTTGATGCGGAGCCTTTACCTTGGAAGTCCGACAAAGATGAGAGAATACCACCACCACTGAAGGAGTAATTCGTCATCAGGTTTTGGCATCCCCTTGGTTTGCTCCAAGCTTGGGGGAGTGCCACGGTATCACATCACTATCTTCCATCTTTTTACCTTTTTAGTAGAGTCATATCATGAATAGAGGAGTTATTATGTAGGATGGTTTGCATTATGGAAGTGTCCCCTCTCTCGTTAGATATGTATCCCTTAGTGTGATTTGCCATTATGGAATATTAATGAGAAGTTCTATCATTTACTCTTTTGCATATCTTATATTAGTTTTCGATTCATGGTTATATGTTTGATCTTGTTGTTAGTGTTGGTATCACTTTGGGATAATTGAGTTAATTTAGTTGGTTTGGCAAACCTGGCTCGGTCAGTAGCAACACTATTTTTGAGAGTTGAATGAAAAAGATAAAAAGTACTCTAAAGAAATATAATTTCATCATCTTTCTTTCTTGATTTGCTCATAAGCTTAGTATTCTCTAGTTAAGGTCTTTTGTGCTTCCAAGGAAGATTGCATGTTTCTTTTTATCGCTTGTATGTTTGTTTGTTTCCTTCAACTCTTATACTTGCTACCTAGCCTTACTAGCCAAAAACCTATACTGAGAGGGAATTCTTCTCGTGCATCCATTCCTTAAGCCAAAAACCTATGCCTTTTGTGTCCACCACACCTACCTATTAGCACTATGCTATTCCAAGTAAATTCATGTTTTTATCTACCTTCCAAATTAAACTTGTTATGTGAAAATTAGTGATTAAAGCTCTCAAGAACTTGATGGCACACTTTACTTTCTTGCATTTAATAAACTTGAAGCATTGGGTCCATCTTTGTTGCGTATATGCTTGCGCTTTATGAGTTGAAGTTAGCAAAACCATGTATCATGGGGAACACTTTCAACATTGCATATGTACTTTGTACCTAGTTGATATCATGTTATTTTGCTTATGGATCCCAGTGGTGTGAAATAAAAGGGGAACTTGTAAGATCATGCAGTTCATATATGTGTTAGAGAAACGCCTAGGCCACTAGCCTAAGCCATGCCTAATCATGGTGGAAACTTGCAGCATAACCATAATGAGCATTCTATGAAGCATCCTTAATAAAAACCTATGAAAATAGCAAATAAAAAGATCGCTGAGATGCTCATTGTCGGCTTGCCTTGTCATTTTGATTATGGGATAGCTCCCGTGTCATGTGCAAGGGGTACACCGTTGGCGTTCTCTATGATACATATGTACTTACAATGACAAGAGCTTACTCGTGACTGAAGTTGAGTAGCATGAGGTTCGGTCTTCGTAAGCAAGGGGCATGAGACTTCAGTTTATAACTTGTCAAGCATATCCTCTTAGTTGTGTCACTTAACCTTAATCACCAAAAGATGCTTATGATAGGGGCAATGAGAGCTGAAAGCTAATAAGTATCATAATTTTTGGAAGCTCTTTATGAAACTCGAAATCCCTGCTTCCCTCTGCGAAGGGCCTTTC
Source organism: Avena eriantha (assembly GCA_910589775.1). Lineage (NCBI taxonomy): Eukaryota > Viridiplantae > Streptophyta > Magnoliopsida > Poales > Poaceae > Avena > Avena eriantha. The sequence continues at coordinate 348,494,515 of OU342745.1, read as the reverse complement.
TTTTACTTTCTAGTTGAGTCAGTCAACCTATTCCCTTCTATCTCAGAAAGTATCTTGAGTTGTTGTGTTTCATTCATTCATATGATGATTTATTCAATCATGTTTCTTATGTTCCTTGTTTTGCACTTTGCTCTTATCTTAGTGTTTACTACTTTGAAAGCTATCGTTGAAAAACTAGTTATTTGTGAACTCCAGCAAAATTGTCAACTACTCTTCGACCAAGAGCTAAGTTTGCCATTACCAATTATGATTTACTTTATGTATCTTTATTGTGTTTCCTTTACCTATTCCAAGTTAAGTTATATAATGGTGAGTTGTCTGCTATTATGATCTATGTATTGATGAATGTGATGCTTCTTGTCCGTATTCTTTTATCGACTCTTCACTCCATAAACCTGAGGTCATGTTTATTGAGCTCAGTTTCGCTTGGGGACAAGCGAAGTCTAAGCTTGGGGGGAGTTGATACGTCCATTTTGCATCACTATTCTATATCATAATTTACTGTTATTCATTGATATATTTCATATTAAGAGATGATACTTATGTAATTTCACTTGTTTTTGCATGGTTGATGACTTTTGGAGCATGGACCGCTGCAGTCAGGATTCTGATGGAAAAGGGGCTGTTTGGAGGCGAAATTCGTGAAGATTAGAAAATCCGGGAAAATACATGGAAAATCCTATTTTCCAGAAGATGAAGAATGCTAGAAGGGGAAGTGGAGATGGGCCAAAGGGGGCCCACACCACACCCTGGCGCGGGCCATCCTAGGCCACGCCACCAGGTGGTGTGGCCGTCCTGGTCCACCTCCAGCTCTACCCTCTGGCGTATATTATCCCCCCGAAACCCTAAGACTCGGGGAGGGACCATAGAAAGATTTGTCACCTCTGTGGGGTGGAAAACACCGAGAGAGAAAGATCTCTCCGATAGACAGAATTCTGCCAAGGGAATTCCTTCCCGGAGAGGGGAGATCGTCACCATCAATACCACCATCAAGCTGGACTTCATCGGGATCATCATCATCATCACCACCATCATCTCCATCAGCACCATCATCACCACCATCATCTCGCTGTAACAATTGGGTTGAATCTTGCATAGTTCTTAGGGGAAACTTTCCCGGTGTTGATTACTCTTTGTAGTTGATGCTATTGAGTGGAACCATTGAATTATTGTTTATGTTCAGATTATTATACATCATTATTCCATCTCTGATCATGATCCATATGATGTCTTGTGAGTAGTTTGTTTTTTTCTTGAGGACATGGGAGAAGTCATGTTGTTAGTAGTTGAATTGTGTTGAGAAAAATTCAATGGTTTGTTAATTAAGTTGTGGTGTACTTCTTCTAGTGGTGTCATGTGAATGTCGACTACATGACACTTCACCTATATGGGCCTAGGGGAATGCATTGTGTATTTGGCTACTAATCGTAGGGGTTGCCGGAGTGACAGAAACATGAACCCCCGTTAGGAAATCATTGCACAAGGGACGTCAGGGTCTTAGAGTTTAAAGTTGTGGTTAGGTTTCTACCTTAATTGCTTTCTTGTACTTGCGGATGCTTGCAAGGGGTTTAATCACAAGTATGTATTAGTCCTAGGGAGGTTGGTACATTAGCATAGGTTCACCCACACAAAACTTAGCAAGCTAAAGAAGATTAATCAACTATATGAAGCGAAAGCACTTGACAATATTCCCATGTGTCCTCGAGAATGTTTGGTCATCTTAAGTAATACAACCGGCTTGTCCTTTGCTGAATAAAGGATTGGACCACTTGCTGCATTTATTATTATTGACTTTTATTTACTCGTACTTTATTTACTTGCACTATCAAAAACCCCTAAAAATCCGTTTGCTAAGTATTTGTAGAGAATTCCTGATCCATACCACTATCCAGCACCTTCTGCTCCTCGTTGGGTTCGACACTCTTACTTTTCGAAAATACTGCGATACAACCCCCTATACTTTTGGGTCATCAAACCCATGTGTGCATCATCTGGATGCCAATGGGGGCTCGTCTCACACAAACGCTGAGTGTCGTTTTAATGACGACATCAAGAAAGATGATACCGCTGGCTACAGGGCTAAGCGGAAGAAGGGAAAGAAAAATCCCGAAAAGGATAAAGAGACCAAGGAAGATTCCGACATTGAGGAAGCTAATACTTCAAATCCCAAGCCAGAGGGAAAAAAAACTTTCCCTACAAAGAAAGACACCTACATCACATTCCTTGGATCTCAACTAGCTAAGGTCAAGAAAGCAGTTCTGCATGAGCTCAATGCAATAGTTCTGGCTATCCCTCAGTATCTGGACTGGTCGGAAGTTGCAATCACCTTTGACCGCGCTGATCATCTTCCTAAGTTGCACATGCAAGGAAAATATGCCTTAGTCGTCAATCCACTTATTGACGGATATGGTTTCTCCAAGACTCTCTTGGACAGTGGTACAGCATCTATATTCTATATGTCGAAATGTTATGCCGGATGCGAATCTTGGAGACCCAGCTGAATCATAGCTCTATGATCTTTCATGGAGTTGTTCCAGGAAGACAAGCAAATTCCCTGGGAGAAATCACTTTGGATGTTACCTTTGGAACTCCAAATAACTATCGGACGGAAGCACTTTCCTTCGAAGTGGTCCCGTTCAAGACCACGTACCACGCTATATTTGGACGTACGGCTTATTGGGCTTTTATGGCTTGTCCGTGTTACATTTACAATATGATGAAAATTCCAGGTCCCAACGGCATGATCACCATCAGGGGAGATCCAAAGAAAGCGCGAGAGTGCGAGGATGGAAATGCCGCCTTTGCTGAAGCCGTGTTGCACGCCTAGGAGTACCAGGAGATCAAGAAGACCATTGATCCGTCCGAGATGCCCGCAACGAAGAAGGAGGTGACAAAGCCGAATCCGGAGTTCAAGGCATCGGAAGAGACGAAGAAGACGCTGTTGAAGGATGATAACCCCTCCAAAGTGACCCAGATATGTGTACGCCTAGATAGCGCATGGGAAAGCGTGCTTGTTAAGTTCCTCTGAGCAAATCAAGATATCTTCGCATGGCAGCCATCTGACATGACCGGAGTACCTAGGGAACTTGCCGAGCACTCTCTAAATGTAAACTTGAACGCTAAAACCGTCAAACAGTCACTATGATGTTTTGGCAATGTAAAGCGTAAGGCAATAGCTAAGGAACTAGCCCGGCTCGAGTTAGCCGGATTCATAGAAGAGGTCATCCATACTGATTGGTCAGCCAACCCTGTAATGGTCCCTAAAAAGGACACCACTGATTTAAGGATGTGTGTTGATTATACTGCCTTGAACAAGGCTTGTCCCAAAGATCCATTCGCTCTGCCTAGAATTGATCAAGTTATCGACTCTACGGCAGCTCGGAACTCCTCTGTTTTCTCGATGCATATTCCGGTTATCACCAAATTCGGATGAAGGAATCAGATAAAATCAAAACTTCATTCGTAACCCCTTCGAAACCTTCTGTTTTGTTACAATGCCCTTTGGATTGAAGAACGCAAGAGCTATGTACCAGCGCACTATGCAGCGTTGCCTCCACGACCAAATCGGACACAACGTACATGCATATGTAGATGATATTGCGGTGATGTCTAAAAAGAAGGAAACATTAATTTCCGACTTGGAGGAAACGTTCGCCAATCTACGAAAATACAACATAATGCTTAACCCGAAGAAATGTTTCTTCGGAATCCCAGCTAGAAAATTGTTAGGTTTCATCGTGTCTCAAAGAGGCATAGAGGTGAACCGAGACAAGATCAAGGCTATACTCAATATTTCCAGGCCAACTCGCCTGAAGGACGTTCCAAGACTAACTGGTTGCATTGCTGCAGGTAGTCGGTTTGTAAGCCGGCTTGGAGGAAGAGCCGCACCACTTTACAAGGTCTTGAAAAATACCAAAAAAATTGTTTGGACTGATGAAGCTGAAGCTGCACTATAAGACTTGAAAGAAGTACTCTCGTCTGCTCCTATCCTTGCAGCACCGGAACCAAGGGAACCGATGTTGCTCTATCTCGCTGCGACAAACAGGGTCGTCAGTGTCGTCATGGTAGTGGAGAGACCACAGGAAAATCAGGAACACCTGGTGCAGCGTCTGACTTACTACCTCAGCGAGGTCCTAACTGAATCAAAACAGCGGTATCCGCACTATCAAAAGCTGGCTTATGGTGTGTGTTTTCGCATCTCGTAAGTTACGGCATTATTTTCAGGAACATCCAATTACCGTGGTGAGCACAGCTCCCATGAGAGATATAATCAATAACAGCGAGGCTACAGGACGCGTCGCAAAATGGGGCATAGAGCTTTCAGCTTTCGATATTGAGTATAAACCTCGGACAGCAATCAAATCCCAAATCCTTGCTGACTTTGTTTCTGATTGGACAAAGACAAAGGAGAATATGACCCTCCCTGAGTCGGAATATTGGACCCTATATTTTGACGGGTCTAAGGCACGAGGGGGCTCGGGGGCTGGCGTGGTGCTCAAGTCACCCCAAGGAGATAAACTTATGTATGTGTTGCAGATCCACTTCACAGCGACAAATAACATTGCCGAGTATGAATCACTACTGCATGGAATCCGGATTTCTAAGGATATCGACATCCGACATTTGATGTGTTACCGAGATTCGAATCTTGTTGCTCAACAAGTGTCATATATTTGTAATGCAAATAAGTACATGGCAGCATATAAAGCTGTCGTGGACGAATCTAAATCGTTCAAAGGGTTTGAGGTTCAACACATCCCTCGAGCAGAAATGCACTATCTCGAATAGGTTCTGCACGGAAACAGGTCCCGGATGGCGCTTTTTTAGAGCACCCCAAAGTTCCCTCTATAAAAGGAGTAGACGAGGAGTATCCGACAAAATCTGACTCACCTTTAGTAGCATTTCTGGCTATAATTCCTAGTTGGACTCAACCCTACCTTGATTACTTGGTGGATGGCAAATTACCCGAAGACAAGGTTCTGAGCCGGTAGATCATCCGACGAGCAAAATCTTATACTATAATTAGTGGTGAGCTCTATAAGCGGAGTGTGTCTAGGGTCTTTCAGCGCTGCGTATCTCTAGAAGAAGGAGTGGAAATCATAAGAGAAATCCACGAAGGCGAGTGTGGTCACCATGCTGCAGCCAAATCTTTAGTGGCAAAAGCTTTTCGACACGGTTTTTTATGGCTTACAACCAAGGCAGATACCGAACGGCTGGTCAAGACGTGCAAAGGTTGCCAAAAATACACCAAGCAAGCTCATGTTCCGGCTGATCAGCAACGAACATTACCTATAACATGGCCTTTTGCGGTCTGGGGGCTTGACATGGTCCCTCCGTTTAAACGGGCTCCAAGTGTATTTACTCACCTCTTAGTGATGGTGGATAAATTCACCAAATGGATTGAGGATAAACCCATCACCAGTTGTGATGGAGCAATAGCTAGAAGATTTATCGAGGATGTTATAATCCGGTATGGTTATCCGCATAGCATTATCACGAACAACGGTAGTAATTTCTCTATGGGAGAACTTGCCGAATTCTGCAACGAACAAAATATCCGGCTTGACATTGCGCCAGTCACACATCCGCAGGCTAATGGACAAGTTGAAAGGGCAAATGGTTTAATCTTACAAGGCCTAAAACCAAGACTCGAAGCACCACTGAGATCTGCTGCGGGGGCTTGGGCAGAGGAATTACCCTCTGTAATATGGAGCTTGCGAACAACTCTGAACAGGTCAACGGGATACACACCTTTTTTCTTGGTCTATGGTGTTGAAGCAGTTCTTCCTAGTGATTTGCTTCATAATTCTCCTAGAGTTGCCGCGTATATCAAAGAGGATGCCTAGATTTCTCAACAAAATGATCTCAACTTAGTCGAAGAAGTTTGCGTCGTTGCTGAAATGAGATCAACACCCTATCAGCAGAAGTTACGCAAGTATCATAGCCAGAGAGTCAGAAACCGGTCTTTTAATAAGGGCAATTTGGTTCTTTGGCTTGTGCAGCAAAGAAAGCACAAACTTTCCCCAGTATGGGAAGGGCCTTTTCTGGTTAGTCGAGTATTGCACAATGGTTCATACTACCTAACTTATATGCGGCCAGTCAAAGAAATACCTGCTACTAAGAAGAGATAGAGAGCTGTAGGCAGTACAAACTCGGAAGAATTAGACAGACCATGGAATATTGCTCAGCTATGTCCCTTTTATTCTTAGTTTATATTTCTGTGTAATCATATATGTGTACATGTTCAAAAAGAAATACAGTATTGGTTGCCTCAAATTTTTTCTGAGAAGTTTTTTACCATCTTATTTCCGAATGATCATGTCACAATCGAAAATCCCAGAATACTTGAAAGTACTTTATGCTCATGTTTGTTCTGGTTTAGATTTCCGATTCTAAAAATGCTACCTTTGGGTATAAATTTAAATTTTATAGTTTGTGCTTTGGTTATTTGTCTGATTGCCGGATGCGGGTATTTTCCGAGTAGTGAATTGTTGGTACTAGAATCCGGCTTTGTTTCCGAGTTTAAACTGGTTTAGCAATTGAGCTCTGTTGCTCGACAAAGTTTCCGTGCTAAAGGTTCGCCGGCTCATGAAAGGGACGAGGCAGAAAGCCAGATAAACAATAAGTGCAGACAAAAAACACAAGTGCTTATGCAAACATTTTAGGCACATAAACATTTAAGCCAAAAGTGCTGAATATATAAAATAAAAACTTGTCACTAGCAAAAGTATCATACTACTTATTTACAGACCCGAAATGTTTTTAGAATAATACATTGTTTTCTGATGACTATAATGCAGGGGGAGAGGTAGGAGCTACCGGCTCGCTAGATACATTGCCTTGATAACAATCCGAGATGTCCAAATCCGATATGGTTTGGTCATCGTCGGAAACTTCTGATGTTTCTTCGGTAGGCGGAGGTGGCATATCCACACGGGCGAAGAACAGAGTGTCATTGCTAGTTAAGTCAGCTACATGGCACTCGTATCCGGTGCAGGAGTCCATGATGGCCTTGATGTCTTCCTCTTGTCCGTCTTCATCCACTTTGCAGTACCCTCTGGTTACATGCCAGATTTCCATGTTTCCATGGTGGCTCATAACCATGGTGAGAGCGTTCTGCGCTGCAGTCCGCGCGTAGGACATGTTCCAGTCCTAGACGAGCTGCGGCATATCCTTGGCCTTGTCTCGCACCTGAAAGCCGGACATGTTATGCATGTCCGGAACCTTAAGAGCTTCGCCAATATCCTCGATGGATTGGTGGAAGTCATGGAGCAGATCGCCGACTTGTGTAAGCCGGCTAGTGCGAGACTCGGCAGAGGCTGAGTCCAGTAAGTTCAGCGGACCTATGCATGTAATGCAAAATGGTTAGTACAAGAAATCCGACATCAAAAAAAGTCGAAAGATGCATACAAGTCAGAAAGATGGAAACATACCAAGGATGACATCATCGACTTTGGTTTTTTCTTCTCGAAGACTCTGGAGTTCAGCCCGGAGTGCTTCGGTGATATCCCTCTCTCTGAACAAGTCATTGCTAAGATCCAAGATCTTTTGATCCTGGGCCGCGATCGTTCGATCACGTTCCATGGTAGCCATGGAGGAGGATTCGAGAACTTGAGCAATGCTCTTCTCATGATCCGCCTTGAGCTTATCCAGCTCTTGGCAGAGATCCTTGTTTTCCACCACCAAGGTCATAATATTCTCGACCTCTTCAATCATAGCACAGGACTGTTTCACCAGTGCTGGAATCAAAAGAACAAAAGTTGAACAAAAATTCAACTATGAAATCAGAGACAAGTTTTGAGCACTGAAATGATTACCTTCAGCCTCATCCTTGGATACTTTTAGTTGAGCATTTTCAAGCCGGAGAGCTCTGATCTGTTTCCACTTGTTGGAAATATTCCTCAATAATTCCTGGTTATATGAATTAACTTTCTGTAAGTCAGAATACCCAGAGTCAGAAGTCTACTAAAGACTCGGGCTAATATTGTAACTAATATCAGCATGAGCCTTGGGGGCTACACTAGTTCATTCTTTGGCATCCTAAGAAATCATAAACTCGGATTGTCTATCCAACTTCATGCTTGGGGGCTAGAGGATATGATATAAAGTAACATAAAGGAAAATGTGAGTTGGAATTCCGACTTACATGTTGTTCATGTGTGAGCTTGCTCAAACACATGTTCACTTCAGTTGTAACCTTCTCGGTGAGGGTGAGCGGGATCACTGGTGGAGGTGGCAGCATGCCAGCTCTCAGTCCCTCGTCGCGAAGGCAAACTTGTTAAAGAAGTTCGGAGTACTTGACATCCTCCACTTCTTGTGCTTCTTCTTCGGTGGTAATGGTCCGGCTGTTTAGACATTGCCGGGCCAATCGCTGGATTTCCTCTGTAGATTTCTGAGAAAGTCCAAGTTTGGCAAGTCTCGGATTGCTTAGGAGATTGTCGGCGAAGATTTCTGCTGTGGGATCATTACCCAAAGAGGGTTCACCCTTATCAATGCCTGAGTCACCCATGGTGACGTCAGCTTGCGATTCAAGGATTGCTGACTCTACTGAAGGAGCCGGATCTTCTACAACGGTCGGAGATGGAGTAATCTATGGCGCTGTAGAAGGCTGAGGGGTAGGAGTCGGAGGAGCCACCGCAGGAGAAGCCAAAGTTAGCTTTGACTGACGTAGGGGATTGGTAGTAACTCCCTTCCCCTTGCCCTTGATGAGTTGTTTAGCTCTAAGAAAGTAATAGAACTAGGAACATTACATATCGGAAAGAATTGCAAACATAGTACAAAGGCGGAAATTGTGAGGAAAGTTACCTCTTCAGAATGGGCACCTCCTTTGTGCCGATAGCCACTGTCGGAGCTTTACGTTTCCGAGGAACAACATCCGGCAGTGGGACCAATTCCTCCTCCTGAGAAAATTCAGGAGGATATCCCTCGATGGGAGCAAACTCCGATTCGGGGAGGTCGGCAAGCTGAAAACAAGATAATATCTCAGTATTGCGAAATAATATAAAGATGGACACAAAAAGGGTTGTTGCTGAAGCTTACCAGCACAATGGGATCTTCTGCTGTATGCATGTCCAGGGACAGCTCCGAGATTTTCTTATCGATCCGCTCCCTTATCAGCCATTTGATCTGGCTTACATAATCTCTTTGTGTGTAGGCTTTGGAGCTGATGCGGAGAGAATCTTTCTTCGACGACGTGATGGAATGCATCAGTCGATCTCCATGATGTTGGAGAGGCTGGATCCGGCGTGCCACCCAACACTGGACCAAGTCAGACCCTCTCAGGCCCTTGTGCTCCATCAAATATTCGATCTGCCTCTTGGCGAGAAGCAGATCATCATTGAGAGCCGGAGCAACCTCGTCCCAGGATTCTTGGGGCGTGGCGGCTCCGTCGACGAAAGCCAGCAAAGCAGTAGCCTTGCCGGGAGCAGGAATATCCTTGTGGTAGAAGAAAGTGGACGACCATTGCCTGACCAATTCACTGGCCATAATCTGAGGATAAACGCGCTCTCGCCTAACTGAAAAACTAATAGTATCGGTAATATAAGGATTACCGGCAGTAATGGAATTTCTCCGGACATGGAAGTAGTACCGAAAGAGAGTAAGGCTCTGCCTAACACCAAGATACCCCTCGCACAAGGATGCATACGCGCTCATCTCTAAGATGGAGTTCGGGGGGAGATGGTGAAGTTGAACTCCATAGTGATCAATAACCACGGAAAAGAAATCCGAGGGAGGAAAACTCAGACCTCTGTCTAGGTGAGTGCCAAAGTGCACTCGCTCGCCGTCGTGAGGGTTGGGGATGGTTTCGCCGAAGCCGCTACGCCAGTCGCCAGCGCAGAGGAGTCCTTCTTCTTCTATGCCGTGGAGCTTGGCGTTGTCGAGGACGCACGAGATCTAGACCCCGCGATTGCTCTCTTTCTCCGCTGCCGCTTCCGTCGCCGCCGTCACCACCATACCGGAAGACGAAGTTGAAGCCATTTTCTGTGTGCGTGACGATGACCTTAGATGGGCGGCGCTGGGAATTTCTGGGGGCAGGGAAGCTCTGTGTGCGTAGGAGGAATAGACGAGAAGGAACGGCGCATGGGACTTGTAAAGAAGATGAGGAAAGGAGATCCTCACCACTTATAACCAACAAGCGTGTCAAGATTCGTGTAAACACTACAGTAAACGTGCCACGCATCATGGAAAGGACTGGGAAGCCCCCACGCGATGATTACACCGCCTCGATCTCCACGCACGCATTGAAATGGCGCCTTGGTTCCGCGAAAGGCGGACCCACCAATGGTCGTTCTGACAGGAAATATCTATCAGTGACGTGACTTGACCATGACTGATGTCAGATGACGTCAGAGACCAAGTTCCGGCTTAGTTTGAATTTCGAGCTGGAAACCTGAATAACGTGTTTATAGGTCTGACTCGTTTTTGAGACCCGGATCGTATCTTTTCTTTTGAAGTTTCAGGAACCCTTCAAGATTCTGCAAGCCGGAGATCAAGCTAGGCGATGATGAATCTGACTTTGGATCTTGGAGGCCTCCGGGGGCTGCTGTTGGGGATATACTTTCCGGGTATCCTCAACATACCTCGCTGACCAGATTGGCCCACTTAGGGTTAGAGCTTTGCTTCACGGGGAGACCTAGTCAGGGAGAAGAGATGGAGTCCAGTTCGGCTATGGGAAGGCCTAGAAGACTTACCGACATAGGCCCATAGTGTTACTTGTGGTTCAAGATGTACTTTGTAACCGACTCTTAGTCGTAGCCGGATAGATCTCTCCTGTAAACCCTAGGCCGAATATTTGTATAAGCCGTCCTAGGGAGAGCTTTAGGGCACCCTCACAATAGTCTACAATCTCAACTCGCATAGGCGAAACCCTTGTAACCCACATTCCGGCTCTACCGTATTACTAGATTGCTAGCAGGAGCAGGATCCATCCAAAGCTGGTGGATTCGAACCTAGGTAAACTTGTGTGCTCACCGTCCCGGAATCCCGTACGACTCACACCTCTCTCTTCCACATGCCTCGAGGACCCCCTCATGGCGTACCTATCATCAATCTGACGACAGTGGCCGCGCAAACATATCTGATCACCACTCAACCCGCACCCGACGATCTGTGGGTGGCCCTTCACCGCTCCGCCCTGATGAACCTTGGCATGGTAGGAGCCTCTCTCGTGGAAGCAGAACAAGGAATCACATGTCAACCCGAACGATCCCCACGCCGTCACAACAGTCCTCGACAAGTAGGACACACCCGACGATCTCGATCACCACACCAAGCGCATCTCGTAGGATCCGAGCCACAAAGCAATACAAGAAAAGACAACACACAACATAGGAACAACAGATCCGGAGATGAAAGCCGCAGTCGATGATATCAGGATGGATACGACGAAGACGATCATCAGCTATGCGGGGCTAGCTGTTTCACGCAGAGGATTCGCAAGGCCTCGGTACCCAAGGACTTCAAACTTCCACACGATCGCCACAAGTACGATGGACTCCAGGAACCCGAAGCTTGGTTAGCAGATTATTTGGCCACTGTCAAATTACAGGGTGGCTCCACAACTACCGCAATGCAAAGCCTACAACTACATCTCACCGGTGCCACAAGATCATGGCTCAGGCAGTTACCCGAAGATTCAATTGGTAGCTAGAACGATCTGGAAGATAAATTCATCCAGCATTTCCATTCCACGTTCAAACCACCAGCATCCTTGGAGCAGTTGAGAGCGTGCAAACAAAAATCTGGAGAATCAATAAGAGCATTCATACAGCGATGGAATATTATCAAAAATTCAGCTGAATCCATATCCAACGAAAGGGCCATCGACGCCTTCAACAACGGCCTCCGTCGCCAAGAATTCATAAAAGAACTAGGACGGGTTAAACCCAAAACAATATCACAATTAATGGAGATAGCAAATCGCTAGGCCGATGGAGAGGACGCACTACATAATAAGCGTGCGCGGTCACCCGAAGAAGACAGGGATAAGCGTGGCAATGATAGAAGAAGAAGGAACAACAATGGAAATACGGGACCAAGCTACGTCGCAGCAGGTTTTTCAGGTGAAGGTAACAACAGAAGCAACGACCACAATGGCAGATACCGCCAGAACAGGGACGACGTCGGAGGAATCCAGTCCGCACAGCGTTATTAGCCAAGAGCACGAGACCCACCTATGTCCGCAATGCAAATGCTGGAAGGGCCCTATAATATGCATTTTTACATCGACTCGGCAGGCAGACGACAATCCAACCACCTCATGAAAGACTGCCGAACATTCTTGAAGATGCATGAGTTATGCAATGCAAAGGCCACCGAAGCGGCAAACCGAGGGTACACATCCACGCCTAGCACACTAGCCATTGGTGCACCACCACCACCAGCGGCACCACCACAAAACACAAACAATCAAAACAACGAGTACCCTAGATCAAAAGGAGCAATGTCTATGATTCAGAAAGGGCGTCCATCCAACAGAATTCAGAAGCTCATCACAAGACAAATCAATTTGGTAGAAATAGCAGCATCAACTACACCCGAATATATCCACTGGTCAAAGCAAGAAATCACATTCAGCAGAGCTGATCATCCGCTTCGGGTCCCAAGACCAGGTCACTCAGCCTTGATAGTTGAAGCACAAATTGGCGGGTTTGATATGAGCAAGGTCTTCATGGACGTAGGAAGTAGCATAAATCTGATCTACGCACTAAGAACAATGGGCTACCCCCTAGATAACCTTGCGCCAACAGAAACATCCTTCCACGGAATAGTACCAGGTAAAGCCGAAATCCCTTTAGGCAAAGTTTTTCTTGATGTTGTTTTTGGTTCCAAAATAAATTTCAGGCGAGAAAAACTCGAGTTCAAAGTCATGGACTGGCCATCACAATATCACGCAATCCTGGGACGACCGATCTTTGCACGATTCATGGCAGTGCCGCATTATGCATACTTAGTGATGAAAATGCCAACACTAAAAGGGATTATTTCAGTAAGAGGAAGCTTCACTCGTGCCTACAATTGCGATTGAGAGTTCAACAAAATTTCTAAATCCTTTGGGATGGCAACGGAGTTTGAACAACTCATAACCTCAGCAAATGCACAACCATTGGAAGTAGCGCATGTCAATCTCGATCAGGCTTTTGACATGTCAAAGGACACAAAAGAAGTAAAGATCCACCCCGTCGACCCGACAAAAACAACATGTGTGGCCTCCAACCTTGATCCCGCATAGGAAAGCGCGCTCATCGAGTTCCTCCGTGAGCACTGGGAGATCTTCGCATGGTTACCTTCTGACATGCTGGGGATTCCCAGGGAACTCGCTGAGCACAGATTAAATTTAGATCCAAAGGCTAAGCCAGTAAAGCAACCGCTTCATCGCTTCGAAGAACCAAAGCGCAAGGCCATTGGAAAGGAGCTCCATCGCCTCATTGATGCCAATTTTATCAAAGATCTAACAAAATCAGAGTGGGTCACAAATCTAGTTGGTGTCCCAAAGAAAAACACTACAGAACTTTGGATGTGCATCGACTTTACTGCACTAAACAAACATTGTCCAAAAGATCACTTCCCATTGCCACGAATCGACCAAATAATCGATGCAACTACGGGATGCGAATGTATTTCTTTCTTGGATGCGTACTCAGGATACCATCAGATTAGGATGAAAGAAGAATATAAGTAGAAAACAATGTTTATCACGCCTTATGGTGTATTCTTCTACACAACAATGCCTTTTGGCCCCAAGAATGCTAGAGCAACATATCAGCGGATGACATAGAAGTGTCTAGGAAGTCAGATAGGCACAAATGTGCAGGTATATATTGATGACGTCATAGTTACAACAAGCCAAGGATCTACGCTGATCAAGGACCTAGAAGAAACATTCAAAAAATCTCGACAAGTTTAGCATTAAGCTGAACCCGAAGAAATGCCCCTTTGGAGTCCCGGCTAGGCAACTCCTTGGATATTTGATATCAGCTAGAGGAATCGAGGCTAATCCCGAGAAAATACAAGCAATCTTAAAAATGAAGAAGCTAGCAAATCTACAAGGTGTACAACAACTAGCAGGGCGAGTAGCAGCACTCAGTCATTTCATTACAAGGCTAGGAGAAAAGGCACTGCCCTTTTATGCCCTTATGAGGAAATCAGAAAAATTCGAATGGACAGAAGAAGCTTAGCACGCTTTTGAAGATCTTAAAAGAACACTTTCGACATCTCATGTTGTCGTGTCACCAAAAGAAAAAAGAGCCTTTATACTCTATATTACTGCAACAAATCAGGTGGTCAGCATGGTCTTGGTCGTGGAGCAACCCGAAGAAGGAAAAACCCATGGTGTGTAGAGGCCAGTCTAATTCTTGAGCAAGGTCTTATCGCCGTCCAAACAAAGGTACCCATATTACCAAAAATTAGCATATGGGGCATTCATGACAGCACAAAAATTGCGCCATTATTTTTTGAAGCATCCAATCATAGTGGTCAATGAAGCACCTTTATCAAGCATCCTCAACAATCCATAAGAAACTGGACGTGTCTCTCTATGGGGCATCGAATTATCCCCTCGAGATATCACGTATGAGAAGCGCAAAGCAATCAAGTCACAATTCCTGTGGGATTTCATCACGGAGTGGACAGAGTTGCAATGTGCGGGCCCACCTGATCTTTCTAGCGCCTGGACAATGTACTTTGATGGATCCAAAAGAATGGAAGGAGTAGGAGCAGGAGTCATACTAATATCACCCCAAGGCGACAAAATGCGATATATACTTCGGATGAGTTTCACAAACGCATCCAATAACGAAGCAGAATACGAGGCCTTGTTGCATGGCATGCGAATGGCAAAAGCTTGTGGTGCAACTCGCCTCAAAATCATCGGAGATTCCAATCTTGTGGCACAACAAGCAATGAACAAGTGTGACACTGTCAGCGAAAATATGATTGCTTATCGCGATCTATATGGCATTATGGAATCTCAATTTGATGGGTGTGAAGTATCACATATAGGGAGAGCAAGCAATGAAGAAGCCAAAAACCTAGCAAACATCGGATCCTTGTGCTTACCAATACCACCTGGAGTTTTTTGGGAAGAAATAACGGAGCGATCGATCAAAGCAAAAAGAGTCTCCGAGGTTATAGCACCAAAAACAGGGAAAAAGAAGCATCTGTAAAAAGATTCGAGGGCTCCATCAAAAACTAAGAGTATAGAAGAGGCCATCGAAGAAGAAGAGCAGGAAATTGGAGAAGTCATGTTAATAGAGCCTACCTGGATGTAGTCGTATATCGCATATATGACTAAAGGAGAACTACCCGAAGATGTGATAGAAGCCCGGCAAATCACCCGAAGATCAAAGGCCTTCCGAATAGTCAAAGGAGAGATGTATAAGAGAAGTATTTCGGGTGTGTTATAGCGCTGCGTAACACCCGAAGAAGGAAAAATCATACTCAAAGATATACATGAAGGAGTTTGTGGTCACCATGCTAGTAGCCGAGCAATTGCTGCAAAAGCATTCATGGTAGGATTTTATTGGCTCACTGCAGTTCAAGATGCAAAAGACATTGTGAAAACATGCAAGGCATGTCAACGATTCGCAACAAAGCCCGGAGCACCCGCCGCTGGGTTGAATCCCATACCTTTGGCTTGGCATTTCGCTCAGTGGGGACTCGATATGGTGGGAAAACTTCATAAATCATCACTAGAAGGACACGTCTTTCTACTAGTAGCAGTCGACAAATTTACTAAATGGATTGAAGCAATGCCTGTTACCACCCAAGACGGAACTTCGGCTGTAAATTTTATCAAGTCCATCGTATTTCTATTTGGCGTACCAAACAGCATCATCACAGACAATGGGGCCAACTTCACTTCCAATGAATTCAAGGAGTACTGCCATGAGATGGGCATCAAAGTAAGCTACACCTCGGTAGCTCACCCGCAAACAAATGGACAGGTGGAAAAAGCCAATGGACTAGTCACTGCTGGACTCAGGAAAAGACTGTTAGCACCGCTTGACAAAGCAAAAGGAGTGTGGGTTGATGAGTTGCCATTTGTGTTATGGAGCACAACTCCAAATAATTCAACACAAGATACACCTTTCTTTTTGGTCCACGGTGCAGAAGTCGTGCTTCATGTTGAGGTGTCACATGAATCTCCAAGAGTAGCTGCATATGCTGAAGAGGAATCAAGAAAAGCACTTGAAGATGATGTGGATGCACTCAATGAAGCTCGAGATGAAGCCCTATAAAGAGCAACTATGTACCAGCAAAACTTGCGCAATTACCACAGCCGAAGATTGTGGCCCAGGTCCTTCGCAGTAGGATACCTAGTTCTTCGCCTCAAGCAAGATGGCCAGAAGAAGTTGGAGTTGCCATGGGAAGGACCATACATCGTCACAGAAGTTATTCCCGGGGGAGCATATCGACTACAAGACAAGAAGACATGAGTGAATTACTCAAATCCATGGAACGTAGCATAACTACGACGATTTTACGCATAAGACTACTTACAAATATGATAAGAGTTACAGTTCGGCTTCTTATGCGAGAATACCTAGATCAATGGCTAAAGATGCCATCTGCCCAAAGAATAATGTATTATCGAATTTTTCGCCTTATATATAGAGAGATAAGTTTTTGTGCTTCAAGTTCTTTATTATTGTTCGAAAGATTTATGTTTTTCCATCAAGACTAACAACATTTATGAGCCTATGTCCAGATACAGGCATCCGAACATAGCCTCGGGGGCTACTCCTATCGGGAGCGCTGGTGCGCACCCGATAAAAATTCAATTGAGTCAAAAAATATTCATGATTGAAAATATCTTTGAGTCTTACATCAATGTATCCTCAAAAAGGTATCTCAAAAGAGTACTCCTATCGGGAGTCTGTATAAAGTTGAAAACTATTTGATGAATCAGCCTAAACAGGGCAACCGCTGAAAAAGCCAAAAATCTCGGATCGCGCTCAAACGCGATAAAAATCTGAATGTCATGTTCAGATACATGAAGGTAAGACCCCAGGATTCATCCTGTGTGGCCTGGTAATCGCACAAGAATACGCTCTGCCAGAAAAATATCCGTATCAACGATGCGATAAAAAATCCTGACGGACGCGTTGGGTACCCGATAAAATAAGAAACTGGAATTCAGTATTCGGTAAGATCTCAGTGGCCCGAACTGCATTACGCCAGTTATAAATTCCGGATTCGAGCCTGGGGACTTGAATTTGATGTAGGACAACCTTGTTTTTGCCCAGGAACAATTAACTGATTCCCGATCCGTCGGAAGCATCAGACTCATTGTACCGAATCCCTACAAAACACAAAAAAGTGATAAAAATAAAGGAAAATAAACTTTGAGACTCAACCTGAAACTACGATTTAAGTAGAGTCTCGGGGGCTACTGACATAGGTATGATTACTCGGATACTCATGATTGGCTACCCTACATTGGGTAAAAGGTTTACGGCCCAAGGAGATTTTAGATGATGGCCCAGAGAAAGCAACCGACAAAGGTTTTGACTGTATTAGGAAAGAGACTATGAACCGACATTATGTTGGTATTGTAATTACGTGTGTATGAAACCTATCCGCATACAGCTTTGAGACCCGACCTATTATATATAGGACAGGAGAAGCCTAAAGCAAGGATACAAAAATCTAGAGAACAACTTGTAATAGCGTGGTTTTACTCAATATTCAGGTGACTTTGTCTTCATCGTTTCCCTGACATTCGACAAAATCCCTAGCGTTCTCCTTTCTGGGAAACCCCAAGTCCATCACTATGAGCATTGCCGAGGTTACCCCTCGTCAGAGAGAGAGAGAGAGAGAGAGAGAGAGACCATGAACCCAAGTACATTATTGTTTACATTATTGTTTACATAAGAGTAAAACATTCGGCTTGTCCTCTTGCATTCTAAAGGACTAGGCCACTTTTACATTTATTGTTTTCTGCATTTTACTTTCAAACAACCAATCACTCCATACTATTTTTAGTGCATAGAAAACTAGAGTTGTGACATGCTAGTTGGAGAGAATATATAGTACCTTGTTGTTCCTGCGGTTCAATGCCCAATACATTCACATTGAGAGGTGTTGCAACTATTCCATGCACTTGGGGGTTATCAAATTGTCAGCAATTACCAAAACTACATATGGGGAATCCATGCACTTTCAATGTGGTGGAGCTCAAATCGGAGCTCCTCCCCATGCCGAGCCCAAGGAAGACGATGTATCATGGGGGTGAGTTTGGGCTAACAAGATTTGGCTATAGTGAGCCGGATTCGTCGATGGCGTGCCCGATTCGACGATGTTGGTGCTCCAACACAAGTTCATTTTATGCAGATTTTTTGATGATGTATGAGTGATTTTGACAAACTCGTGTGTGTTCTACTGCAAACACACCAACGAGATATTGTCACGATTTTGGATGTCTGTTAAAAATGTTGCTTCAATGCTAATAGTGTTTCTATTGGGTATTGCAAAGTTGGTCTCCCATTTTGCATGCTTGTGGTGACTTTTCATCAGGGATTGTTGTGATCAGTGGGGATTTGTTGCATACCCATATTTTTTGTTGCATTGTGTATTTGTGAATTTTTGCGATGTTTTTATATATTTTTTATCCTTTCCTGAAAGAAATGTTGCAACCATATTGTAATAGTAGAAATAATTGCTACGTTGTGGGGGTATGCTGCGATGGATGTGAGGTTGAGACCTCGAGTTTTTAAGAGATCGGATGGTGCGAGGGAGGGGCGAATTCTCTCATTGATCGGCCGGCTGACGACAAGCACTGTCCATTTCTAGCTATTTTGAAGTAAAGTGTAAATTCTTCTGTGAATAAGGCTTGAAATAAACTCGTCTTTTTTCTCCAAACGTTGGACGTGACTTTCAGTTGCATTTCAGGATTTAGGAACTCTGAATCACACAATAGTATAAAGGAACAACAGTATGAAAAAAAGAATTCAACAAAACAAGAGGCTATCGATTCACTAATCATGGAACCAATGATATACACGTATATAACTACATGTTACAGTAGTGCAGAAAACACAATTTTCTCAGTAAGAAGAAGAGGAGAGCATAAAATTTGTCTCCTCCTCCCGAACCTTTATTGGCAATCCCTAAAGCCATAGACAACACTTAGAAATGCAGGAAACAGTTGATGGACACTAGCTCTAGCTATCTAATGCCTAAAAATAATCATCACGGAATGATCTACAAGGATGGGGATTGAAATATAGCCCATCCTTGTCCCAGCCTAAAAAATGCAGCCGGGGGCTTGTGATTTTCAGGAGAAAATCGATCAGAGAGAAGAAAGAGAAGGTCATCAGACGTTCCTGTGTTGTGATCATGCCACAGGCTGACTGTTAAAAATCTGCAGCCTGTGTGCATCTCACAGCATAGGTAAGTTCTGTGTGTGAGAGATGTCAAGAGACGGGGAGCAATGCGTGTCTAGTCCTTCCACGTGAAGGGAGGACGAGGAGGAAGAGGAGAAGGCGAAGCGGCATAGGTCATGCCTGTCCCTGCCGCAGGTGCCGGTGACATGTGGACTTCCGGCGCGCTGGGGACGTACTCCATGCCGGCCTGCTCACCGGCTAAGCGAGACTGGAGGAAGAGACCGTGAGCGCTGTCCATGTCGTAGTCCCAGACGGAGCTGCCAGGGCCCCACGCGCTGAACCACGCGTCGTCGGCCGGCCCCCAAACGCCGCCGGGTGTCGCTGGTGCCTGCTGCATCATGGCCGTGCTGCCGTCGCCGCATTGGTGTCCTACCTTCTGGAGCTGAGGATTTCGCTCGGGTTCAGGGGCGCCGTCCTGCTCTGCTGCGGGGAGCACAGGTTTTGGATCAGCGTCCGATGGCTCGTTTCCGTGCTGTTGCTGCTGTTCACCCAGCTGAAGCTGAGTTTGCTGCGCGTGGGTCTCGTCCGGCGTTGGTGGAACGGATGGAGATGAGGAAGAGGCCGACGCCGCGGCGCTGGCGCTGGTTCGGCCGCTCCCGCCTGCGCGGCCTTTGCCGAGGAAGAGGTCGGGGAAGTTGAGCCGCGCGTTGTCGCCCCGCAGCTTGAACGCCTCGCGGTCGTACGCCATGGCGGCGTCTTCGGCGGTGTCGAAGGTGCCGAGCCACAGGCGCGTGCGGTTCCGCGGCAGGCGGATCTCCGCCACCCACTTCCCCCAGTGGCGCTGGCGCACGCCGCGGTAGAGCTTGGTCGGGCCTGGCGCCCGCAGCAGGTGCTGGTACAGCGATGGCGGCACGACCCCGGCTAGCATGCCTCTGGGGCTCAGGTTCAGCGCCTCGCTCCAGTAGCGCAGCGCCTCCGGCGCCATGTACTGCGGCGGGATCATGGAGGCCGCCGCCTCGAACTGCTGCTGCTGCTGTTGCTGGGCATCGCCGAACGATATCATCTGCGGATGCTGCTGCGAAGGTGTCTGTTGCTGCTGCTGCTGTTGGTGTTGCAGCTGCTGCTGCGGCAGAAGAGGCGCCTGCTGGTACAAGCTGGAGGAGTACTGCAGCAGCTGCAGGAGCCTCGGGGCCGCCGCCGGGGACGGGTCGTACGCGAACGGAAATATCTGGCGCGTCGACGCGTACGTGGCGGGCGGCGAGATGGGGTTGGAAACAGAGGACGAGTCAGGGGAAGCAGGGGCCGACGAGAGCGACGACGCCGAGCGGCGTAGGCGGCAGTCGGGGCTCCGTATCTTCTTCAGCGGCCGAAGCAATGCGGCCGCTGGCGCGTCATTTAAAACTGGCGCCAGCAGCTGCTGCTTCTCCGCCGTCGAGCTCGCGGCCTTCCCTTTCAATCTCCGCCCGCGGGCGCCGCCACCACTATTCGTCGTATCCATTGCAAGGACACGCCGCACCACCTCCGCTTCCACCACAGCTCGCTCGATTGCTAAGAGCCCGCCGCCCGCCCGCCGCAAATGAGACTAAGCTCAGCTAGGCTAGGGGGAGAAGAGAATGGGAGACGCGGCAGGCGAAGCGGAGCGCGCGTGCGCGGGAAGGAGGAGGCGGGCCAATGGGGAGCGCGGCTCTGATCTGATTCGGGGATCGTCCGGACGAAACGGGCTTATAAAGGTGGGGCGATCGGCGAAGCCAAAGAGACACGGGGGCGCGAGATCTTTCCGAGCGCTCGCGGGTGTTCCACGGGGGAAGAACGAAAAGGCAGCTGTCGTTGTGTGGCCGGAACGGATCGTGGTCGGTGGTCGGGCCCCACGCGCATTGACCCGTCAGCGAGCACCCCTATCACGCCACGGAGGATCTCGCGATACGTGCGACGGCTATGGGTCGCGGCACTGATCGCGAGGCGTGCGCTGGAGGCCCGACGTAGCTTTCGGTCTCTTGTCGCTGCTTTGCACGGACGGCACTGCCCGTAGAAAGAAGCCTTGGAGTGATCCGTCCGTTGCTTTCCTTGCACTCCAATCCAATCTCATCACGTTCCCCATTATTATTATTCTACCTCTCGTCTGCCGAAAATCACCTTGTCGTTGGTAAGCTGGGAGTATCAGTTCCTGTTGGCTCGATCGCAGATTATTTTAAGCTAACGGCTGCTGGTTCCATCATTCAATACTTTGTGGATCATCTTACAATCAATGGGAGGAAACCAGCTGTGTGGTTTGTAGACGACGCAGCGCAAAGATCTTTGCGTTTGTTACACTATTGACATGAATGATTAGGCTTAAGTAAGGGCTGCAAGCCGAAAGGGGCTGTGGATTAACTACAAAATCAGCTCATAGCCTGAAAAAAAACATACTATAGCATTGGTTGAGCAATTTTCGGGTACGTTTGGACCGTGTCTTTTACAATTCTACTAATTAACTACAAAATCAGCTCATAGCCTGAAAAAAAACATACTATAGCATTGGTTGAGCAATTTTCGGGTACGTTTGGACCGTGTCTTTTACAATTCTACTAAATTGTGTATGGTTTCCTTCTGGCTACCGAGCATATTTTTTCCTCGCGAATCTCATGATTCTCATGCTAGTTCTTCGGTATTATACATACTGCCGAGAATGGTGAAAGGCATTTCAGAGTGTTGATTCGGAATATTCGCGTGTGTTAGTCTATCTTATTGCTTACAGCTTAGACCTAGCTGAATAATTCAAGGTAGCTGCAGCAACATTTTTATTTTGGTACATATAAACAAACGGTTCCCTCTCCTGCACGAACCATGTCGACCGAGATATGAGATAAGGATGCATTAATCCAAGCAGGAGCAAAATCTCGTGTAGTATAACGAATTAACTATGCATTGATCACTTGAGAGTGCCAAGTATTGTCATAATAGCCGGCGTTAGTGCTGGCCTTTCACAATAGAGGGTCTTTTAGCACGTTTTCATAGGAGCACTTAAAACTTAAGAAACAACTATGACAATAGAGTGTTTCTTAGTTGGTGTTTCTTAGAAGGGTTGCATTTAATGATTATAGTCTCATGCATGTGCGTGATTGGTCTAGCCAAGTTTTTTGTCTATGATACCGTGCAAGGGGTGTAGCTTAGCTAAGATACAACAACACTCTTTTTTATTATTAAATGACATGCCACATAGGCAAAGCACCTAGGATACTGCGCTAAGAAACACCCAGGCCTTTCACAATGGGGTGTATCTTAGCACGTTATCCTAAGAGAAATAGATGGTTAAGAGACAATTTCTCTAAGGCCTTTCACAATGGGTGGCTTTTAGCGGTGTATCCTAGACACTTTGGCTATGTTGCACTATAGTTAATGAGGAAAGAGAGTGAGGTTGTATCTTAGCTAAGAAACACCTCTTGCACGAAACCATAGGCAAAAACCATAGTTAGGCCAATCAAATGCATGCATATCATCTAAATCATTAAATGTAGAGACACTACTTAAGAAACAATGCATTGGAGAAGTTGTATCTTAACCATTTATTTTTTCTAGGATGACGTACTAAGATACACCCCATTGTGAAAGGCCTAAGGCTAGCCCTAGTAGGAGTATCATGCATGTCACCTTGGCAAAAATCTGATGTGGCACCACAATTAATGAAGTGAGAGGTGTTAGTAGTATCATAATATGATACCGTACCATCGCACGTGAAACTAGGTAATTTAATGACCAATACTCTCATACACACAATTGCATTAAGATTGTAGAAAAAATTAAATACAATGGTACCATGATACTACTATATGATACTAACCACTAGAGAGGTAGTATCATACACTAGTATCATATGCATGATACTAGTAAAATGATACTCCCACTATGACCAGCCTAATGCATTGTTTCTTAAGTGATGTCTCTACATTTAATGATTTAGATGACATATGATTGGCCTAATCATGCTTTTTTGCCTATGGTTTTGTGGAAGAGGTGTTTCTTAGCTAAGATACAACAACAATCTCTTTCCTCATTAACTATAGTGCCACATAGGCAAAGTGCCTAGGATACACCGCTAAGATACACCCATTGTGAAAGGCCTAACTTATTTCAGGATAAGGTAGTACTAAGTTTTTTCCCTGAAATTCCACCTAACTATGAAACATCATCAACATCAGTACAAAAAGACCAAAAAAATATATATATATATATAAATAGGTCCTTGGACCACCTATCGATGACTACAATTGCTAGGACGAGCCGAAGGCGTGCCACCATTTTTGCCCCTCCATCACCAGAGCTGAGCAAAACTTGTCGTAGTAGAGCTTGTTCTAACAGACCAACAGGAAGTCGTCGAGCTAAGGCTACGAAGCCCGGCCCAAAGTGTGATCACTTGTGTGAGCTAAAACTAAACAAAATTATGTGCAATTACAAATGGTGTTTTGGACCCCACCGGCCTTTTTGTGCACCATATACATGGGCTTATTTTTACACAAAATTGGTCGACCAAACTTCATTTACCCACAACATTTGTAGGTATGTTTGTGCTTTATTCAAGGAAAACATTTCAGACGTTGCTTGGTTCGAGGCCGAGCCGGAAGCATAGTTTTAAAAATCGGATCGGTTCGGTGGTCTGACCACAAAAAACCTGAACCGACGGCATCATCGGTTTTTAAGAGGCAACGGTCCAAACAACAAAAAACCAGTGAAAAAACATGTTGCAACATGAATCGAACTTACAACCTTCTGCTACGAAGAAATAGCACCAACTAAGACCCAATATCACTTGGACTCACCATCTTTTGTGATTACACATTGAAATATATCCTGCATATACCTTTTATGGTCATTTTATTCTGAAATTTGATTCAACTTTAATTTAAAATACCGGTTTTTTATCGCCACAAACCAGATGAACCGGTGATCCGACCAGCGAACCAGTGAACCAGTTTTCTCAGTGGTTCGCTCACTGGTCCCCTTTTTAAACTATGGCCAGAAGTGACCAAGTATAGAACCTTTTACGTGACATAACATGTATTTTTTTGCTATTGGTTACTGACAATGTAAGGACTAAAATAATAAAAGAATAATGCAAATAAAGTAAAACAAAACAAAACCTCCAGAAATAAGAAATCTAGAAACCGTGGAATCTGGGGCATTCAAAGTTGTTGGGATTATGATTTTCGAGACAATTTTAGTTACTTGTCTTAAATACAACTAAAACATGATAAACTTAAAGTTGAGTCTCTTACATGTATCCGGGTATTCAAAGTTGTTGGTACTACTCTAAAGCGTACGTCCCAAGCAATAGGCGTTCTCGTTTTGCGTATTTTTTTATCAAGATTTACTATAAATATATAAAGAATGTTGGTACGAAATTAGCATCATTGAAAAGAGTGTTTCAATACGAATCTAACGATACTAATTTTACATAATATACTTAAGTTTTAGTTGCTCTATTTATTTGGTCAAAATTTGCTTTAGAATGCGTTTGCGTCTATTCCTTGAAACGGAGGTAGTACTATCTATGCACCATCATTGTTATTAAAAAATTAAATGTTATATAAAAAAATATTGGAATTTGAAGCGTTTTCCTATTTGTTTTTTAATTATTTTAAACAGTAGGCCACATTCGTGCCATATGTGACTTGGTTTTGAAAGTTGAGTCTCTTACATGTATGTAGTGTAAATCCCCATTTCCAAAAAAAATGTAGTGTAAATCTAGAGGTTTAACTTAGGATCATTCATATCTTTGTTCTGGATCCAAATAGACTTTGATCTCTTTTAGTAAAGCACACAAGCGTGAGACGCACATTGTTGCACAAAATCTGCACTCAAGACCCCGTGTAAATTGTGAAAATACCCACTCACATGCACTACAATGTTTTTATGTATAATACATTGCATAGAAATCCTTGTCAACGTCAAAAAATCAATGTGTGGTCAAATAGATAGTAAAGGATATCAATTTCTACAATATCAAATTGATACTATTAGAAGTTTAAAATCAATATGAAATACACTTTCATACAATATGATTTTGATGTCATAAATATTACACCCTTCATTTCATAATATGTGTCGCTGATTTAGGAACGGAGGAAGTAACATTACTCTATGTCCTGTATCAAATTTTAGAGATTTAGTGATTATCAAAAAAATCAAATTTTAGAGAGTTTAATTGACTAAAATTTATCAGCAATGTACCGAGAAATAAAGGCAAGTGTTTTTTTTTGCGGGAAACCAAGATTTAATTAATGGATATCATCCTAGTTACAAGCATCACGGATTTCGTCTGGACCTGATTGTATCCAGAACTGGGTATGGCCATTAATACGCCCGAACTTTGGTAACTGGTGGCTAGCACCATTACTAACTCTAGATATATGCGAGCAAATACATTCCCTACCGCCATGGATCAGGGCCTTAACATCATTAACCAGCGTACAGACCGCCGATCTATTTACCCCCGGCTCCTTGATCATCTGAATGGCCTCTAAACAGTCACTCTCCAGCAAGATAGATTTATCTGTCCATTCCAACGCCAAGGATAATCCCTCCGTGTAGGCCCGAAGCTCAGCTTCGATGGGGCTATCGCATGCCTCCAAGAATCGGCACGCCGAAAATATTATTGCGCCAGCATCATCTCTCAGAATCATGCCCGCGCCGCCCACTCCGTCTGCCTCCAGCCATGAGCCATCGACATTCAGTTTGGTCCATCCCGTAGGCGGCTTGGTCCACGAGCTCTGGGCCTTCTTTGTGCTAGCCATCTCCGCTTCTTTCCTGCTCCACTCCTTGCCATTGTCATATACGATCACAGTCTTCCCCTTGGCAGGATCCACTAGGGGGGCTTGTTTGATGGATAGCAGGGAATCAACGTAACTACAGAGGAATCTTCGGGACACTTCAGTGGGTGGTGGTGGTTTAAGATGCACCACCTCATTTCGGACATGCCACACACGCCACCATGTCATCAACATCATCAGCCACTCTATCTCGGACGCAACATTCAGAGCTTGTAGGATCCACTCTGTGCCGGTATTGTTTATCTTCTCTAGCGGCGGAATCAGCCACACTTCCCTTATCCCGTCCCAGAGCTTCCGCGCCATGGGGCACCTGCACAAGGCATGGAACGTGTCCTCGCATTCCAGGTCACAGATAATGCACGTGTCAGTTTCGACAATCTTTCTCTTCATTTTATTCTCCCATATAGGTAGGTCATTAGTAGCCACACGCCAGGCAAAGACTCGTACCTTTGGAGGGGCAGGGCACCCCATACCATGTCCGAGACGGTACGTTACGACTACCGTCCGGTGCCTTCTTTACATACAAGAGGTGGGCGTTTTATCTCCAGAACTACTTTGAAGTGTGCTCTTTATTAGGGAAAGTGTGCTATGTTTTAGGAGTACTTGTGCTGGTTATATTATGATCGGCATCAACTGTTTTAAGTGTGTTTCGCGGAATCAACTGTTCTAAAAAAATATTTCTCCCGTTAAAAAGACTCAAAACAGGGCGACACTGTTTGCCTTTTCGCATTTAAATGCATGCAGCACGCACCGTGACAAATCCATCCGGACGATTCAGCACGCTCTGCAGCCTCACTTTCGGCACCGCACGACTCCAAAACTCCTGCGTCTCCCGCTGTACCCGTACTCCGCATAATCCAAAGTCCACGACAAGATGCCAGCCACGGACCCACCGCCACCGCCGGCCGGCGATCACCGCGTGACGACGGACCGCCGCCCAGTCCCACCCACCCCCAGCACCAAACCCCCCGCATCCTCGGCGACGCGGGACTCCCGGCCGTACACGTGTGGCTGATCCACGGCCCCCCTCGAGGGTTGGCCCCGCACGTCACCGGTTTCCGGCCACGCGGGTGGGGCTGGCCGTTCCGCGCGCGCCCGGGCTGACTTTGGCAGCCTCGTGATGGCACGGAGACTTTCCGGCGACGTCTGGCTTGCTGGCACAGCTCTTGAGCCGGCCCGGCGCGTGGAGCCGTCGACACGTACGCGCTAATCATGTTAGGCGTGGTCAAAACCGTGGGCCCGCGGATGTGAATTTCAAAAGCGTTTCTGGTGCTGATATTTATCGAGTGCTCCGCGACGAATGAAAAGGACCAGCCAACGAGCTCGGTAGTGCGCGAGCTATCCGGGTTCCAGAACATTCCACACCAATAACCGAAAGGCCGGGTAAGCAATCACCTTGGTTGACAAAACAAACCATTAGAATATCGGCCAAGATAATCTACTCCCTCCGTCCTGACATGGATCTATCTAGATTCGAATATATCTAGACGCATTTTAATATATAGATACATTCGAATATAGAAAAGCAAGTCAGTTATTTTTGGACGGAGGAAGTATAAAAAAATGTACTGGCTAGGATGCGGTATTGTATTTGTAGCCTTTTTTTCCTGGACCAAGACCGAGTTCCTCTGTGTAGCTGCGTGGTGATTTTTTTTAGATAACAGGCCAAATACCCGACGTTAAATTAATAACGCCAAATGGCGAAAGGATACATGGTGCTACACCCAGCTTACACGAAAGACCAACTCACCCACACAAGAACGCTACCAACGAAGCTACAAACGGAAGCATGAGCAGTAGGAGACGCCATTACAGTTGCTACAAACGCGGAAGACAAGCGCAAGACGTCTGCAATGTCGGGCCGGAGCTCCTCCAGAGGACGAGCCATTTTCACGCGCGCCGTCGAGATCTCACCACCGCTACAGCAACGCCACCAGAAGCCGACCACCTCTAGGAACCAAACCGAGCTGCCCACAAACCCCGAAGCCACGCCGAGGGAGCCCTAAGAAGACCCGGGGGGCAGATCCGCAACAAGCCTTGCCGAGGGAGACATGCCGCAGCTCCGACCGTCCGAAGACACCGCAGAACACCGGCCACGCCACCGTCGGAGAGCCGCATGCCAAGAGCTCCAAGGCGGTGTCTTCAAGAAGAGCACGACGCAGCAGCGCCGCCACCACCCAATCCAAAGATCTAGGGTTTTCACCCTGAGCACGTGCGGGGTCGAGAGAGGCCCCAACGACGCCTTCAAGAAGGGGACGGCGTCCGCAGACGTCGCCGCCATGGCCCAAACGGCCAAGGGTTTCCCCTCGGCCAAATATCTCTATCACCAACACAGGGTACCGAACCGCCGCGAACGGAACCCGGACCGCCTCTATAGCACGCATCTCGTCGGCTACCACACCGTCCGTACGATCGTGATCTCCGGCCAGCACCTGAGTCCTTGGCACGCCCGTCAACCAAGAGGACTCCTGCCATCTAGGGCCGCCGCCCCGGCGTACCCAACTTTGCACCCCGCAACCTGAGAGAATTGATGCAAGGACATCGGACAACGGCACCGGCTGACCGCCACGCCCAACACTACTGCAGTCGGACAAGAGGGAGCGCTGGTAGAGCTAGATCGACCTCCAGCAGCCCCCTTGGGTGCCAAGGCCCATAGATCTGGGTCATGGAATATGGGCTCGAACGGGCCCAAGGGCCCCTGCCCTGGCCCGAACACAAGGGTAGCACCATCTCCAAGCCAGGGTCCTTCCGCCACTAGCAGTACGCGCGCAGCACCGCCGCACACCAAGCCACTCGCCACGCCCATCCACGCCCGCGACCTCCTCCGGTGAGCCAAGAGCAGAGCTCGCGTCGCCCGCCGTCGAGACAGCTCCAGGGAGCCACCGTCACCACGAGCACGCACAAGCCACGAAGCCGTCATGCCGAGGATGGAGCTCCACGCCGCCGCGGCCCCCGACCAGCACGGCGCCCTCGCCGGCCACAACGGCCTGCGCCGCCACCACCGCGCGTGGGGGAGGGGGGGAGAGGCCCCGCCGCCACCGGCGCGCGGGCTTCGCCCGGCGACGCCCACTGGCGGCGGCGAGGAGGAGAGGAGGGGTTGGGGGCGCCGCCAAGGGCTCTCGGTGGCTCGCGGGGGCGACGCGAGAGCCAACCCTAACTTTCCTTGGTGCCTGGTGAACTACCGAGCTTGATGCTGTAAAAACACGTGGTAAAGCTTTCGAAAATAAGACATGGCATACTGTCTCTTTTGCAAAAGAAAAATGTTGAGGTATCTCTTTTGCAATTCAGGAAAAAAATGTTCAATTCTAGCTTTAATTAAATTTCTACTTTCAAACGATAAGGGCTGGTTTCTGACATCGGGTTTTCAATCTGCTTTTTCACCTTCGCAAAAGTTTTGTTTTTGTTAAACCTTGAAACTTCTGTAAAATTATGACAGCATTCATTCATGTAGGTAGCCAGTTGTTCAAAATTATTACTAGTTTTTGATAGCTAACTGATACCTACTACACGCATGGCTTCTTAAAAATATCTTAAGAAAAATTAGTGATTCAAACTACATGTAGCGAGTTAACTTGGAATAATTGACATCATTTTGCGTAGGAGTTGGAAATGCAAGTTTGTAACTTTTAGCAAAAATTTATTCAAATTTGGAAGTTTAACAGAAATCTGAAGAAAAATTTCTAGCTAAGAAACATTTCATATCGTATTAGATTATTTTGGTAATTCGGGAAGATTGTTCAGTTTCAACTCAAATTAAATTCTAGTTACAAAAGAGAAGGGCTAGTGTGGACATCGATATATGTTTGTGAATTGTGATCTATCATTTTCAAATTTTATGAAAGTTATATAGTATTTTTTTAAGGACAAATGGCGTCCTAGCTCGAGGGAGCCCTTTACTTTAAAAAATCCAATAAACATATCTTCAAGTTTTAAAAACATCTAAAAATGTTTGAATAATGATGTATCATAACAAGCGTGTAAACCCTGATTCAATTTTCTTTATGTTCTTGGCTAAACAAAAATGACGAAGTGTTACAATTTTTATTTTAAAAATGTGCATTATTCACTATACTCAGATCAACACTTGTCATTTTTGTGTAGCCTAGAATAAAAGGTATTTCACATTGAGATTTTGCACACTTGCATCATTGACTATATTCACATTTAAAAAAAAACTTTGAAATATGATTTTGAATATTTCAAAACAAAGGGCTCGCTAGAGGTAGACTTCCATTTGGAGTTTATGGGTTTTGAAGGTTTACATAATTACGGAAATATTCATTCGTGTAGGTATTAGGTAAACGAGAAAATCATCCGATTCCGTATCTATTATGTACGTATATGCATAAGTTTCCTTTGTAAACTTCTTTATATAGGAAAGGGATCAAATGTACTCCCTCTATCCTGAATTAGATGCCCCGAATTTATCCAGATATACGTGTATCTGAACACATTTAAGCGCATAGATATATGTGATTCTAGATAAATCTGCGATATTCAATTTAGGACAGAGAGTACATGGTTTCACTCTTCCCTCAAGCCAAGTCTTAGATTGTTTTGCTAGAGAAATGATACAAAATTCACTTTTCATCTCTGAAGCATACGTTCCCGCAGGCGGGAAAAACATTTTAAAATCTCAAATGATTCGAACAAAAATTTGGACCATACATCTCGACATTCTATCCACGAGTAACCGAAGTGGCCAACGACGCAAACCTCGCTGGCTCCAGCAGCCCAGCAAGGGATAAATTAAGAAAGTCACTTGTCGTTCTCAAGTCCTAATTAAAACTCCCCAGGTTACTACGCAATGCGCAATAATGCAGGTTGCCGTACCAGCGACCGAGCGATAAGGTCCGCGCATAGATACAACGCAATGATTGTGCATAATTCCGCCGCTTTTACATTGTTTAAGTTACCTGTATAGCTTACCCTTGCACCAAGGCACATAAAGATCAATCTTATCAAGCCGGCCGCCTCGGCGCCTCTCTGAATGTTTCAAATTGTTAGATTAGTTTGGAGCTGAGCTGCTGCTGAGGTCACACCGATGAGGATTAGCTGCCAGCCATGAAACTCCTGTAGCCGGAACCGAACGGATGACCAGTGACCACATGTGCGTTTGTTTAATCGGGCAGTGCGTGCTCTGGGTGAAGTAGTAAATGCCTGCCACTAGCGTGCCCGTGTAGATAACGATTGTCGTGGTGCTAGTATAATGATGTGGTGCAAGTCAACCGTAGTGCAGGGGGTGGCGGACATGGCGTCACTGCGCTTGTACTTATCGCTTGACCTCTATCTGCGACTCGTGAAAAAATAAGGAAGCGAATGGTTCTTTTTTTTCTTGCGAAAAAGGGGGAGAATGTTTACAGAGCAGCTGCAGACATATCCTGGTCGCCGGTACCTACATACTCCATGCACTGGCTAGCAAGTGAAAATAGATATACCAGGTCCCCACCCCTATTTAATTGATTTTTTAATCCCTTTAATTGATACAAATCTTCTACTAGGATGATGCACAAGAAAAAGTCAGGATAGCTCGGTTGGTAGAGCGCAAGACTGAAAATCCTCATGTCACCAGTTCAGATCTGGTTCGAAAATCCTCATGTCACCAGTTCAGATCTGGTTCCTGGCTGAGAAAAAAAAAATCTACCGAATAGGTATTGATACAAATACCTCAAGATGGATTGGGATACATATTCGTACATAATACAAATAGAGCATAGTATGATTTATTCATCTAAGTGGAACAGGACTCAAACTCAAGACCTTAGGGTCTGATACCATGTTAAGCTTCGTGCACTAACCAACTATTCTAAAAGACCGATCTGATGAAAAGAGTTAGGCAATTCAATTATATAGTTTGACATGTATTATCTTGTAAAATCTGACAGAGCCCAGATACTAGTAGACAGTGCTCAAAGATTCTACCTGGCAATTTGGAATGAGCACAATGCTCGGGTTTTTAGAAGAGAGTTTGCGCCTCCGTTAATGGTTTTCGATAAGATTAAGAGTGAAGTCCTGTTGTTGGCAGTAGCCGGAACCGAAGCATCTGGACGAAATGATGCCGCAAGAGTAGTCATTTTACAATAATAATAATATTGTTCATTTTACTTTCCTATAAAACTTCCTATTAATTAATAGGTTGGGCAAAGCTTTTGCCCCCTTTTTTAACTAAAATTAATTGGCAATACTTTACGGACTATTATTAGGGTGTCAAGTGGGATCCCGCAAAGTCCCACTTTATTTGGCAAAACCTAGCTCAAATTTTGAGCAAAAAATTACACTAGATTTTAGAAAATGAACTAAAAATGAGAGGTGGGATCCCACTTGACACCTTAACTATTATATAGTTATTGTACAATAAAATATGTGAGATGTATTACGTAATAGCCACAGTTCTAATAGTCGTTATCTGGTCAGACAACACGGACAGGTGGACTGTTGACGCGGCCGAAAATATCTACAACTAGCCTGCAGATATTTTTCCAGAAAAGGAGAAAGGTCGGCACGCTTTACAATTTTCGTACAGTACAATGTTGTATGATAGCTGACCTAACCACACTAGCTAACAACAGCAACAAATACACTAGTCAAGAGATGCAACAAAAGAAATCTTCATATGACAGATATTTTTCAAAATGCAGCTGCCCTTGTAGTGTTCGTCAGCAGAAACTTTTTTTTTCTCAAAAGCAGCTCGTCTAACTTAACTTAACAAGCAAATCCCTTGCATACTTCCTAGTATGAGATTAGCCGACCATGCCTTCTGATATATATCGCCGTAATATCAAGTGCAGGGTGCAGCATGTAATAAGGCGTCGTCTCTGTTCATATCGGTTTTCCTAAAAAGCAACCGACTTCAGTACTGTTTATGCATACTATACAGTAATGCTTATCCACCAAACTAGAGCTATCGGCATCAGGTCATCAGCAATTACCTGCTGCTGCCGTTAGTTGAAAAGATCAGAAGCTAAGGTCTGTCGAACTCGTCACAAATAAATAGCCGTACGCATTGCAGAAGCATCCGAAGAAGTCGGCTGAGACTTGGCGGTGGTCGACTCCGGATTTTAATTTGAAGCTTCTTATCTTTCTTTTAGAACACGGTTTAGGCTTGAGACATTTCCAGCAAAAGAGGCTTATTTTGTTTGGTACTACAATTCACTCGAAGGCACACCATATGGGGGTGTTGGGCCGGTCCAAGTACTTTTTCTTGCTTCATTTTTTCTTCCTGCTGTTTTTTTTTCTAGAATCTGAACATTCTATTTTCAAATTTTCAACAAATGTCAAAACTGAACTTTTTTCAAAATTTGAACCTGAACATTTTCGACTTTGAACTCGAATATGCATATTTTTAACAAATTTCCAAATGTATTTTTTTCAATATTTGAACAATTTTCGAATCTAACATTTTTAAATCTAAAATTTTATCAAATCTGAACATCTTTAGATCTGAACTATTTTGAAAATTGAACAATTTTTACTTAAACATTTTAAATTTGAAAACATTTTTTAAAAATTGAACAATTTCTAAATTTGAACAATTATTAAAATTGAACATTTTTTGAAAAACCGAGAAAACATGCAGGAACCATGAAATCTAGGAAAATAAACCAAAAGAACGGACATAAAACAAGAAAAAACGAACGGAAAAAGCAAAATCGCGATCTATGAGCCAGGCCCATGTCTTCGTGGGGTGTGCGGCGGGTGGTAACTCCCAACTTGGTCGGTGTATAGGGTTTTCCCTGCTTTCCCCTCTATACCCGTAATCATTTGTGAGCTAGTGAGAAGTTTTTCCCTTAGAAAAAGGAATTAGGATGTGGTTCCCCTGGTTTGTTAACATGAATTGTACAACCAAATCTGAATTATTTAAAAAAAAATGCTAACTACCACTCTCTCTGTGATTTTTTAGGCTACGAAAAACTCAGATCGTTAACTGAAATTTGCTTCTTGGTTTGTGTTCCCTCCTCTTCCCCCTCTTTCTTTATGTACTCCAATGGTGACGAGCTCATCATAACTTTGCGGCAGAGTCATCGATGATGCGGGAGCGATGGTGAAGGTTGGGTAAATTTGTGAGGCAGAGCTCGCCGGCAACACAAAAATGACATAGCAAAGAAGTGTTCATCGATGGAGGGCAGTTCAGAGAACATGAGAACTAGCTTAGAGAGGAATTTTTGCCGTTTCTGGATTGAAGGGATGGCTTAGGGAAACAAACAAGTAGGACATTGGTGGTGGCAACCTTGTGAGAGATAGTAAAAGTGGGTGAACACGTGAGGTGTTGACCTTGGGTATGCTTCTAGGTTTGTGGTGGGGAGAGGTGGACGACCTATAATAAGTGACACGTTGCAAATGTATCTATAATTTTTGATGTTCCATGCTTGTTTTATATCTACTTTCTTATGTTTTGTCCACACTTTGGAGTATTTTTATACATTTTCTGGAACTAACTATTAATAGGATGCCATAGTGTCAGTTGCCTGTTTTCTTTTGTTTTTGGTTCCAGAAAAGTCAGAAAATGAATATTCTCAGAATTAGATGGGACAAAAGCCAAAGTCGATATTTTACCGGAAGACTCACGGAGCCAGAAGATGAGACGGAGAGGGGCTAGGGGCTGGCCACACCATAGGGTGGCGCGGGTCCCCCTGGCCACGCCACCAGGTGGCGTGGGCCCTCGGGCGCCCACCGACCTTGCCTCTTTTGCCTATAAGAAGCCTCCGATGCAGAAACCCTAAAGAATCTAGCCTCCAGCCACAAAAAGTTCTGCAGCGCCGCCGCCACTGAAGGGGAGATTCAGGAGACAGAAAGTCACTGTTCCGGCACCCTGCCAGGACGGGGAAGTGCCCCGGAGCCATCTCCATCGATCTCCACCACCATCTCCATCACCGTTGTTGATTCCCATGATGATAAGGGAGTAGTTCTTCCTCGAGGCTAAGGGTTCTACCGATAGCTATGTGTTCATCTCTCTCTCTATGAATGATCATATTGTGATCATGAGCTTTGTAATCAAGTAGATCTACCTTGCTACTCAAGTGCTTTAATAGATCTCTGGCTCTTCCCACGTGTGTGAAGTTGACAGTGTGCACACCGTGTGGCACTTAGGCTAGAGATTACAAATACTTGTTATGAGTTATATTTAGAGTTGGATGTCTCTATAAAATTGTGGTGTTTGTTGGAACCATCTACCGCTCAAGGTGACAGTGTGGGGTTATCTAGATGGGGAAGGCCGACTTTGAGGTGTGATGTTATAGCCCTACCGTGGATTAGAGTTATCCAATCGGAGAGTAGTTAAGAGTAGTATCATAAAGAGATGTTGTTTATATGAGAGTGTTCACTAGTGAAAGTATGATCCCTAGGCCTTGTTTCTAAGCATTGAAACACCATTTGCAACTAGATCTGTTACATGTTTGCTTGCTTCCATCTTTATTTCAGATTGCCTTTAGTCTCTTCCTACCCATCAAGATCTTTTCTAGCACCGTTACCACTTATAATTATCCATACCACTTGTATTTCACTATCTCTTCGCCGAACTAGTGCACCTATACACCTGAGAAGTGTATTGGGTGTGTTGGGGACACAAGAGACTTATTGTATCTTGATTGCAGGGTTGCTTGAGAGGGATACCTTTGACCACTTCCTCCCTGAGTTTGATAAACCTTAGGTAATCCACTTAAGGGAAACTTATTGCTGTTCTACAAACCTCTGCACTTGGAGGCCCAACAACTGTCTACAAGAATAGAAGTGCATAGACATCAAGCTATTTTTGACGCCGTTGTCGGGGAGGTAAGGTAAAAGGTACTCACATCCTTCGGTGTGAGTGCTCGAAGTTATTTCCTTTAGATTCTGCAAGTTTGTCTTTTTGTTTCTTGTTTTCACTAGTTAGGCTTAATGGAAAACAACAACAAAAATTAGAGAGCTTTATAGTATTTATCTTGAGTTAGGACATGAAGTGTTTGGAGAGAAAATTAAAAAACCTATGGAACTTTATTTGCATGCTAATAGCAATGTTGTTAGTATGAATTCTTTGGACACCATTATTGCTAATGCTACGGAAAAGTCTAAGCTTGAGAAACTAGTTTTTATGAAAATAATCTTTTTAGTTCCCCAACTTTGGAAGATAGCTATTCTATTGATTATGATGATACCAAACCTCCAATATATCATGATTACAATGATGAATATGATATTTTAAGTCCACCTACTATTGAGGAGGAAATTAATTATGACTACAATATGCCTCCTATATTTGAGGATTATGGTGATGAGAATAATAATGATAGCTATTTTGTTGAATTTGCTCCCACTACAATTAATAAGAATGAGTATGCATATGTGGTGAGTAATAATTATTATATGTATGTGGCTGCTGGCTCATGATTAATTTAGAGCTCGTTGGGAACCCCAAGAGGAAGGTATGATGAGCACAGCAGCAAGTTTTCCCTCAGTTATGAGACCAAGGTTTAATCGAACCAGTAGGAGCAAGGAAACACCCCAAAGGTGTTACTAGCTGAGCTTTGGCAGGGCGCACTACCGGTGCTAGTAGCAACATGGAGACCTGCACAACACAACCACAAAACTTTGTCCCCAACTTGCGATGAGGTTGTCAATCTCACCGCGTTTTGCGGAAAACAAAGGATTAAACGTATCGAATGGAAAGAAGTAAAAGTTTGCAGAAAGTAAACACAAAGCAGTAAAAGATTGTAGATTGTATGTAAAGTAAAAAGACCGGGATCCATAGTTCACTAGAGGTGGCTCTCCTTAGATAGATAACATGCTGGGTGAACAAATTACAGCGGGGCAATTGACAAACACCGAGAAAGCAATACATGCATATACTAATCATCTTGACTCCTCTGAGACTTGATTGGGCATTACAACATAATACATAGACCGCCATCCAACTGCATCTATGACTAATAATCCACCTTCAGGTTATCATCCGACCCCCCTCCAGTATTAAGTTGCAAGCAACAGATTATTGCTTTACGAACTGCGTGTAAAGTAAACAATACAATTGTTCTATGAACAAAGGATTGTTGTTTTCTCCCTAGTAGCAACAACACATCTAGTACCTTAGAGATTTCTGTCACTTCCCCAGATTACCAGAGGCATGAACCCACTATCGAGCATAAATACTAACTCTTGGAGTTGCTAGCATCTACTTGGCCAAGATAGCTACTAACAACGGAAAGCATGCAAGATCACAAATAACAAAGACATGATAGAATCAATAATCAATATGAAATAGCATCTCAATATCCATTGGATCCCCGCAAACACAACATGTATGGATTACAAATAGATGATCTTGATCATGAACGGAGCTCACAAGATCTAAACATGAAAGCAGAAAGGAGGAGAAACCAGCCATCTAGCTACTACATGGATCCGTAGTCCAAGGATGAACTACTCACGCATCACACCGGAGGCTTGCATGGTGATGAAGAAGGCCTCCAGGGTGAATTCCCCTCTCCGGCAGGGTGCCGGGAAGAGCTTCAGATCCCTCTCGATCTAGGAATGGAGATGACGGCGGCTACAGACTCTTTCGTGGATTTTTGATCGGGTCCTTAGGGTTTTCGTCCCGAGGGCAACTTATAGGCGGAAGGAGAGGCCGAGGGGGTGCCGAGAGCCACCACACCACCCCCTAGCGCGGGACCAGCCTGGCCGCGCGGCCAGGTGGTGTGGCCGGCCCCTGGCCCGTCTCCGTCTCGTATTCTGGCACTTGATCCCTTCCGGAAAAATAGGCACTTTGGCTTTTGTCCTGTCCAATTCCGAGAATATTCATTTTCTGACTTTCCTGGAACCAAAAATAGCAGAAAACAGGCAGCTGGCACTGTGGCTCTTGTTAATAGGTTAGTCCAAGAAATCATATGAAAAGTACTCCAAAGTTGGAACAAAACACAAGAAAGTGGATAAAACCAAGCATGGAACATCAAAAATTATAGATACATTTGCAATGTATCAACATCCCCAAGCTTAACTCCTGCTCGTCCTCGAGTAGGTAAATGATAAAAAGAAATAATTTTTGAGGTGACATGCACCATCAAAGACTTGATCAAAGTTTTTGCAAAACATTCAAAGCTGGGATCATAATACTTCAATTATAACATGAAATACAAAGTTCTAGCAATAAGCAAAGACACTATGATGCAACATGAAAAGGCACAAACAAAAGATTCATGAATAACATGCTTTGCAATACGTTTGTTTGTTTCACATAAAGAAAACATAACATAATAGTATTCAGCTTGTCCCTCAATAGAGTAGCAAATATAAATGCATAGGACACCTTCAAAGTTCATAAGAGTGACTAGATACAATAGTTTAAAACAAGCAATAACAAGTTATGCATCAATCAACTAGTCTTGGGACAATGCACATAGAACTAAGAATGGCCACTATGCTCTCAAAGTAGGTGCATAAAGATAGAAGGTGGAGACTCAATATAATGGTGGAAGAAAGGCCTTTTGTAAAAGGAAGTAGGGATTCAAGTCTCATAAAGAGCTTCCAAAAATTATGGTACTCATAGCTTTCAGCTCTCATTGCCCCTATCATAAGCATCTTTAAGGTGATTA
This sequence comes from Avena eriantha, assembly GCA_910589775.1. NCBI lineage: Eukaryota > Viridiplantae > Streptophyta > Magnoliopsida > Poales > Poaceae > Avena > Avena eriantha. The sequence goes on along the minus strand of OU342745.1, from coordinate 348,455,827 downwards.
AGGTTAAAGTGACATAACTAAGAAGATATGATTGACAAGTTATAAACCGAAATCTCATGCCCCTTACTTACGAAGACCGATCCTCATGCTACTCAACTTCATTCATGAGTAAGCTCTTGTCATTGTAAGTAGGTGTGTATCATTAAGAACCGCCAACGAGGTACCCCTTGCACATGATACGGGAGCTTTCCCATAATCAAAATGAAAAGGCAAGCAGACAATGAGCATCTCAGCGATCTTTTTATTTGCTATTTGCATAGGTTTTTATTGAGGATGCTTCATAGAGTGCTCATTATGGTTATGCTGCAAGTTTCCACCATGATTAGGCATGGCTTAGGCTAGCGGCCCAGGCGTTTCTCTAACACACATACAAACTCCATGATCTTACAATTTCCACTTTTATTTCACACCGCCGGGATCCGTAAGCAAAAGAACATGATATCAACGGGGTACAAAGTAAAAGTGCAATGTTGAAAGCGTTCGCCATGAAACATGGTTCTGCTAATTTCAACTTATAAAGTGCAAGCATATACGCAACAAAGAAGGACCCAATGGTTCAAGTTTATTAGAGGCAATAAAGTAAAGTGTGACATCAAGTTCGTGAGAGCTTTAATCACTAGTTTTCTCATAACAAGTAGAAGGTAAACAAAAGCATGAATGTACTTGGAATAGCATAAGCTAGTAGGTAGGTATGGTGGAATATTTGTAAAAACTTGGTTTAGGGAGTTGGATGCATGAGTGGAACTCATACTTTGTTTTGGAGGCTAGCGAAAGACTGGGAGCGACAAACTAAGAGAGCAATAATGGCCATAATCATGCAGAGCGACAAAACATCATTGATCAAAGCATAAAGTGATACTACAAGTTGAAAACTAAAGGATCATAAAGGCTATGGTGACTTGAGATAGTCATAACATGGTGTGAGCATGTGCCAAGTCAACCCAAATAAAGCATCAAAGGAGAATACCACTATACTATGCTTTAATATGCTAAAACAACGCATGATTCATCCAAGGCACATTAAGCAATCTCAATTGTTTATAACAAGTCATGCTAAATCAAAGAATACTAAGCATAAAGCCAAAACAATATCAAGCATGGCATGACAAAGCATAGGCCACAGTCAAAAACAAGCTCTTTTTACCACACAAGTATGAACTTTCTCACTCTTTTCCAAACCATTCCAAACTATTTGCAAACCAAAGTGTGAAAGAGGGGGTCCAACCAATTTATTCAGAAAGCTAAGCAAATCAAGAAAACTAAAAACCAAAACGAAAACGAAAAACAAGACGCTCCAAGAAAAACACAACTATGCATGAAACAATAAAAATGAAGCGTTTGGAAGAAACCTGAAATTTTTATTGATGAAGAAGGAGATGCCTTGGGCATCCCCAAGCTTTGACGCTTGTACTTCTTGGATATTTCTTGGGGTGACACGCGTGGCATCCCCAAGCTTGAGCTTTAGTCCATCCTTCATCTCATTACTCATTCCTTCTATACACCTGCAATTTTTTCTTCATATAAAACTTCACAATCTCATTAGCAACATTAGTGTACTTAAGATAAATAAGTCTCAAGGTTCAGTTCTAACACCAAATAAACTTCCATTAGAACACTAGCTACTGTAGGACTTCCCTCAAAAAGCTCAATTCCCCAAAGGAACTCAAGAAGGAACTAACAAGAAGCAAATGCAGAAAATGGCAGAAATCTGTCAAAACAGACCAGCAGGTAAAGACGAATTTTTCGAAGACCTTCCGTTGCTCAAATCAAAAGGTGTTGAACTAACTAAAGTTAGATAACAACCTGGGAAAGAAGCACACAAAATTACAGCTCAATCCGACGTACAGAGCTCTCTCAGGAATTTTTACGGTGAAGCACAAAAATCTGTTTCGGGACAACAACTTTCCCAATCATTACTTCATTCTCATTAGAGGTTACTCTTGGCACAAAAACCAAATAAAAAGGATAAGGAGAGGTTATTACAGAGGTAATAACTTCCAAGACTTAACTAAAACTCTTAGGTTATCTCCCAATAAGTACTTTTCTTTAACGCCTTTAAGTTAGGCATACGAAGCAAAGAAAGAATCAAGTGTTCTCAAATGAAGAAGCATTAAGACCAAATTTTGTTTTCATAGGAGAAGCAAAAGAAATCTTTTCTCTCTTTTTGGGGAAGTGTTCTATACCTTTATTAAGTGGGAGTTGATATTTAATGGTGCCTTCTTTCATATCAATGATGGCACCAACAGTTCTAAGAAAAGGTCTTCCCAAAGTAATAGGACAAGAAGCATTGTATTCAACATCCAAAACATAGAAATCAACAGGGACATAGGAATCGTTAACCATAATAAGAACATCATTGAGACTCCACATGAGTTTATTTTTAGCATTATCATCAAGTGGGACATTCAAATAACAATCTTCAAGAGGAGGCAAATCAAGCATATCATAAATCCTTCTAGGCATAATAGAAACACTACTATCAAGATCACACAAAGCTTTGAAATCAAAGTCATTCACTCTCATATTAATGATGGGTTCCCAACCATCTTCTTGCTTTATAGGAATAGAATCTTTATATTCCATCTTTTCTTCTTTAATCTTTATGAGGGCATCAGTAATGTGTTTTGTAGAAGCCATGTTCATAGCACTAGCATTAGGACTTTTAGCAAGCTTTTGTAGGAACTTAATAACTTCAGAGATGTTGCAACCATCAAGATCAAAATCAACTTTATCATCTAAAGTAGTAGAACTATTAGTAGCCTCAACACTAGTGGTAGTGATAGTAGAAACACTAATGTTTCTAGCAATTTCATCTTCTCTTTCCCACTTAGCATGTAATTCAGCTAATAGTCTAACATTTTCATCAATTCTTACTTGTATAGCATTAGTAGCTGCAAAGGAATTCTCATTAGTTTTGGGTTTAGCAGCCATTTTATTCAGAGTAGATTGAGCTTCAACCAAAGATGCTATATTTCTTTCAGCATTAGAGAGTTTTTCCTCAATAGTTTTATTGAAAGCAGTTTGTTTACTAATAAACTCTTTAAGCATAACTTCATGTTCAGAGGGAGCACTCTTATTATTGTTGTAAGAATTTCCATAAGCATTACCATTGTTGGGAGGATATGGCTTATAATTGTTGTTACCAAAATTGTTCCTATAAGCATTATTACCATAAGCATTGTTGCAAAAATTATTATTTCTTATGAAGTTCACATCAACTTGCTCTTCTTGAGCAACCAAAGAGGCTAAAGGAACATTATTTGGATCAATATGGGCTTTCCCATTAACAAGCATAGACATAATAATATCAATCTTATCACTCAAGGAGGAGGTTTCTTCAACAGAATTTACCTTCTTACCTTGTGGAGCTCTCTCAGTATGCCATTCAGAATAATTAACCATCATATTGTCCAAAAGTTTTGTTGCAGCACCCAAAGTGATGGTCATAAAGGTACCTCCAGCGGCTGAATCCAATAGGTTCCTTGAATAATAGTTCAATCCTGCATAAAAAGTTTGGATGATCATCCAAGCAGTCAGTCCATGAGTGGGACAATTCTTTACCAAAGGTTTCATTCTTTCCCAAGCTTGAGCAACATGCTCATTATCAAGTTGTTTAAACTTCATTATTTCACTTCTCATGGATATAATCTTAGCAGGAGGATAGCATTTTCCAATAAAAGCATCTTTGCACTTAGTCCAATAATCAATACTATTCCTAGTTAAGGAATTCAACCATTCTTTAGCTTTTCCTCTCAAAGAGAAAGGAAACAATTTTAGCTTAATAATATCACCATCTATATCCCTATGCTTTTGCATCTCACAAAGTTCAACAAAGTTATTTAGATGGGAAGCATCATCTTCATTACCAATACCAGAAAATTGTTCTCTCATAACAAGATTGAGTAAAGCAGGTTTTATCTCAAACAAAGTATTTTCAGCCACAGGTGGAGGAATAGGTGTGCTCATAAAATCATTGTTGTTGGTGCTAGTGAAGTCACACAACTTAGTGTTTTCAAGAGTAGTCGTTTTTTGGGTTTTCAAATAAGAAATCAAACAAGTAAAACTAATATTTTTGTGTTTTTGAACACAAAACAAGCAAACAAAGCAAAAAGAAAACTAAGCAAAACAAAAACAACAAAGTAAAGAGATTGGTTATGAGGAACTCCCCTTGTGAAGATGTCCTTGACTCCCCGGCAACGGTGCTAGAAAAATCTTTGCTGGCTCGTGATTAATGTAGAGCTCGTTGGGAACCCCAAGAGGAAGGTATGATGAGCACAGCAACAAGTTTTCCCTCAGTTATGAGACCAAGGTTTAATCGAACCAGTAGGAGCAAGGAAACACCCCAAAGGTGTTACTAGCTGAGCTTTGGTAGGGCGCACTACCAGTGCTAGTAGCAACGTGGTGACCTGCACAACACAACCACATGACTTTGTCCCCAACTTGCGATGAGGTTGTCAATCTCACCGTGTTTTGCGGAAAACAAAGGATTAAATGTATCGAATGAAAAGAAGTAAAAGTTTGCAGAAAGTAAACACAAAGCAGTAAAAGATTGTAGATTGTATGTAAAGTAAAAGGACCGGGATCCATAGTTCACTAGAGGTGGCTCTCCTTAGATAGATAACATGCTGGGTGAACAAATTACAGCGGGGCAATTGACAAACACCGAGAAAGCAATACATGCATATACTAATCATCTTGACTCCTCTGAGACTTGATTGGGCATTACAACATAATACATAGACCGCCATCCAACTGCATCTATGACTAATAATCCACCTTCAGGTTATCATCCGAACCCCCTCCAGTATTAAGTTGCAAGCAACATATTATTGCTTTACGAACTGCGTGTAAAGTAAACAATACAATTGTTCTATGAACAAAGGATCGTTGATTTCTCCCTAGTAGCAACAACACATCTAGTACCTTAGAGATTTCTATCACTTCCCCAGATTACCAGAGGCATGAACCCACTATCAAGCATAAATACTAACTCTTGGAGTTGCTAGCATCTACTTGGCCAAGATAGCTACTAACAACGGAAAGAATGCAAGATTACAAATAACAAAGACATGATAGAATCAATAATCAATCTGAAATAGCATCTCAATATCCATCAGACCCCCGCAAACGCAACATGTATGGATTACAAATAGATGATCTTGATCATGAACGGAGCTCACAAGATCTAAACATGAAAGCACAAAGGAGGAGAAACCAGCCATCTAGCTACTACATGGATCCGTAGTCCAAGGATGAACTACTCACGCATCACACCAGAGGCTTGCATGGTGATGAAGAAGGCCTCCAGGGTGAATTCCCCTCTCCGGCAGGGTGCCGGGAAGAGCTTCAGATCCCTCCCGATCTAGGAATGGAGATGACGGCGGCTACAGACTCTTTCGTGGATTTTTAATCGGGTCCTTAGGGTTTTCATCCCGAGGGCAACTTATAGGCGGAAGGAGAGGCCGAGGGGGTGCCGGGAGCCACCACACCACCCCCTGGCACGGGCCCAGCCTGGCCGCGCGGTCAGGTGGTGTGGCCGGCCCCTGGCCCTCCTCTGTCTTGTATTCTGGCACTTGATCCCTTCCGGAAAAATAGGCACTTTGGCTTTTGTCCCGTCCAATTCCGAGAATATTCATTTTCTGACTTTCCTGGAACCAAAAACAGCAAAAAACAGGCAGCTAGCACTGTGTCTCTTCTTAATAGGTTAGTCCAAGAAATCATATGAAAAGTACTCCAAAGTTGGAACAAAACACAAGAAAGTGGATAAAACCAAGCATGGAACATCAAAAATTATAGATACATTTGCAATGTATCAGTGGCTCATGATAAAAATGTTTTATATGATAGTTATATTGTTAATTTTATTTATGATGCTACTGAAAGTTATTATGAGAGAGGGAAATATGGTTTTATGTATCTCAACAATACTAAGTTTTCCCTCTTTATATTGAAAGTTTTGAAGTTGCACTTGTTTTGCTTTCCTATGTCTGTTGCTTTGTGCTTTCATGACTCATTTCTTTACAAGATTACTATACATAGGAAGTGGGTTAGACTTAAATGTGTTTTGAATTTGCTTCTTGACACTCTCTTTTACTTCAATTTATATTTCTTATGTGAGCATCTTCTCAAACTATCAAGCCTAACTTAAAAGCATTAAATAAAAGTACTTATTGGAAGATAACCCAAAAGTTTTCTTGAGTCTTGGAAGTTGTTACTTCTGTAATAACCTCTCCTTATCCTTTTATTTGTTTTTTGTGCCAAGATTAACCTCTAATGAGAGGGAAGTAAGATTTGGGGAAGTACTGTCCTGAAACAGATTTTTGTGCTTCACTGTAAAAATCCGTGTAAAATCTTTGTATGTTGGATTGAGCTGTAATTTTCTGAATAAATCCCCCAGGTTGTCATCTAACTTTTGTTAGTTCAACACTTTTAAATTTGAGCAAAATAAGGTCTTCGAAAAAAATCAGTTTTCACCTGTTGGTATGTTTTGACAGGTTTCTGCTATTATTTGCATTTGCCTCTTTATCAATTTCTTTTTGGGTTATTTTTGGTAAATTGAGCTTTTTGAGGGATTGCTACAGTAGCTTGTGTTTTTAATGAAAGTTTTGCTATTTTAAAACTAAACCCCAAAGGTTTATTATCTTTTGAATGCACTAATGTTGCTAATGAAGATTGTGTGAAGTTTTGTATGAAGGAAATTTTCAGGTGTAGGGAAATAATGATGTAATGAGATGAAGAATGGACAAAATCTCAAGCTTGGGGATGCCACCCCGTGTCACCCCAAGAAATATTCAGTAGGTACAAGCGTCAAAGCTTGGGGATACCCAAGGCATCCCTTTCTTCATCAATAAAAATCTCAGGTCTTTCTTGACACTTCGTTTTTATTGTTTCATGCACTGTTGTGTTGTTCTTGGAGCATCTTTATTTTTGTTTTTAGTTTTATTTTTCTTGGTTTGCTTCAATAAGTTGGCTGGATCCCAGCACTTCTTTTGAAGAGAGACATACTCTGCTTTCATTATTTAGAATACTCTAGTTTTCATTCTTATTGTCTTGTGAGTGTTCTCTTTTGCTAGCACTGTGTTTAGCCTTAGTTTTCTTGTGCTTTTAGCTTAGAACTTTTAAGTTATTCTTTGTGGAATTGTGAGACAAGCTCATTGATCTTTATTTATTGTTATCTTTGTGAGTTGTTTCAAATAAGTCAATTAGTGTTGGAAAAAGTAGGAAAGTTCATGCTTAAGTGGTATAAAAGGAGCTTGTTTTTGACTGTGGCCTATGCATGTCATGCTTGATATTGTTTTGGCTTTATGCTTAGTGATTATTGTTGTAGCATGACATGTTATAAACAATTGAGATTGCTTAATGTGCCTTGAAAGAATCATGTGTTGTTTTAGCATATAAAAGCATAATATTGTGGTATTCTCCTTTGATGCTTTATTTGGGTTGACTGGGCGCATGCTCACACCATGTTAAGACTATCCCAAGTCACCATAGCCTCTATGATCCTTTAGTTTTTGACTTGTAATATCAATTTATGCTTTAATTAATGATGTTTTGTCGCTTTGCATGATTATGGCCATTATTGCTCTCTTAGTTGGTCGCTCCCAGTCTTTTGCTAGCCTCCATAACCAAGTATGAGTTCCACTCACGCATCCAACTCCAAATAAAACCAAATTATTCCAAAGAGTCCACCATACCTATCTATTAACATTTTCTATTCCAAGTATATTCATGTATTTATCTACCTTCCGAATTAAACTTGTTATGAGAAAACTAGTGATTAAAGCTCTCACGAACTTGATGGCACACTTTAATTTTCTTGACCCTAATAAACTTGAACCATTGTGTCGTCTATGTTGTATATGCTTGCACTTATATGTTGGGAATTAGCAGAACCATGCTGTCATGGGGAACGCTTTCAACATTGCACTTGTACATTGTACCCAGTTGATATCATGCTCTTTTGTCTATGGATGTCGTTGGTGTGAAATGAAAGGGGAGCTTGTAAGTCCATGAAGTTATGTATGTGTGTTACAGAAACACCTGGGCCACTAGCCTAAGCCATGCCTAATCATGGTGGAAACTTGCAGCATCACCATAGTGAGCAATCTATGAAGCATTCTTATTATTAAAAAAATATAGAGATTAAGAAAAAGAAAAAGAAAGAAAAAAAGATGAGAAAAGAGGAAAGAGAGAAAAAAGCACCATTTTGCCATGGTAAATAAGAAGATTGCTGAGATGCTCATTGTCTGCTTGCCTTGTCATTTTGATTATGGGATAGCTCCTGTATCATGTGCAAGGGGTACCCCATTGGCGGTTCTCTATGATACACATGTACTTACTATGACAAGAACTTACCGGTAACTAAACTTGAGTATCATGAGGAGTGGCCCTCGTATTCAAGGGACATGAGATTCCTAACTTATACTTTGTCAAGCATATACTCCATAGTTTGTTCACTTTAACCTTAATCACTTCAAGATGCTTATGATAGGGGCAGTGAGAGCTGAAAGCTAATAAGTACCATAATTTTTGGAAGCTCTTTATGAGACTTGAATCCCTGCTTCCTTCTATGAAGGACTTTTGTTGGGGGGATACCCACGGGTAGGGTCACGCCGGGGTATAAAGGCCGAGTTAGCCGAGGTACGTCAAGGTCAAAGCAAGTGCTGGCCGAGTCACCTCAAGGCAAGCCGGATCACGGAGTAACCCGGACCAGGGGACATCCACCCAACTTGGTCTCAACCGACTTAAGCCGTATGTCGGTAAGATGTATCTAACTTGTATGCAGGAAAAGGTGTGGCCGGATCAACTATGTAGGATCCGGGTCATGTCAAGCTTGTAAGAGAAGGAAGGTATCTCGTTGGTCAAAGATGACCACTGTACATAGAGCGTGAGCGAAGCGGACAGAGGCAGGACCACCGAGGTGTGGCCGACAAAGGTGACGAAGCCTATGTCGGATGACGCAGGCGCCGTAGAGGCTCACGTAGCCTCTGCAGGGATGACGCGGGGGGAAAGTGACCCGATCGGATTACTATTTTGGGAAGAGGCATATTCCCTGGAATATGCCTCCACGTATGCCCTAATTGGAGACCTAGCCACCCCTATATAAGGAGGGTTAGGACCTCTGTAGAAAGGGTTGGGTTTTTCTGGTTGCTTCCGAGAGAGTTGTGTAGGGCAAGCGGTGAGAGTAAGAGAGTTCTTCCTCCTCTCCCCAATACAGCTCAAGGAGCACTTGTAAACCTTGGAAGTGAATCAAATTCAAAGCTATCGTGTGTGGGATCACCACACTATCCCTCCCTGGATTCCCCTAGTGCATTTAGTCTCCACCTTTAGCCTATCCATGGCATCTGCCGTGACACCACAACGACAATTGGCACCCACCGTGGGGCTAGCAGCGCTAGCAGGGGTGAAGATCCGGACGGGAAACTTCATCGGCACCGGCGAACGCATCATCTCCGGGCTCGTTCAGTGCTTCGGGGCGCTGGATTTCGTCAGCGACAATGCAGGCTGCTTCGGCAAGCATCCTCTCTTGCGCAACGGCCTCTTCGTCAAGCTCAGCGCGCACAAGGTTTACGTTGCTTTCGATGTGTCGTGCATTCATCCGCAACACGTCGTCGAAGGAGGCGAGCCACCCCTTAGTGCGGTTCGCGGGGCGCGTATCACTCGCTCCCCGGACCACGCTGAGGTGATGATGACCACGCCTGGCACTAGCGCAAGCAAAGATCCGGCACCAGATCCGGAGGTAACACCTAAGGCACCGAGGAAGAGTAGAGGTCCTCCGCTAGAGAGGCCTGAGAATGTGTTGCAGCAGGCGATGGATAGCTTGGCAAACCCGGTAGTAGCAGCAGTAGATCCAGCTCACGCACATGCCGAGTTAGAGGAAACTAGGCAAACAATACTAGAGGGTGCGAAAAAGATAGTCGTGGCTCAGCAGTCGTTGAATATGACACTGCATGAGTATGCAAAGGCAAATAAGGTAGATGCTGTAAAAGTAAAGGGGAGAAATCTCATGAGCGAAATGAACAGAGAGGGTGATACTAGGATTGAGGAATCAGAGAACTGTTTGTCCATGGGGCTGCCGAAGTATAGTACCCCGGCAAAGAACCTCAGGGCAGCAGATGTAGCTGCATCCGAGTTAGAGGGTCTAACGGGTGAAGCCCGTCAGAGACAGCAAGATAGGGTCAATGAGTTGGTTCGGATCACGAACAGGCAAAATGAGGAATTGCTCAGGGCTAACCCGGAGAGAGCTAGGGCCTCCAAGATCATTCATTCGGCGGTGGGTAACCTGGAGAAATCCGCTGGAGCCACATCGTCTCCTCATGGTGGTCCTAGGAGAGAAGAGGTCGTAACTTCGGCCAGGAGGAATAAGCAGATAGTCCCATATGACCCGGCAAGGGCAGGGAAAGGAAAAGAGGTGCAGAGAAATGAGGATCGAAGGAGTGTGAGCCGAGGTGAAGCTGGCCGAGGTAATCATGACCAAGGCAATGCCGGTCAAGGGAATGCTGTGAACGGCAACGCCAGACAGCGTAATTCGGTAGGTGCATGTCAACCACAGCAGCGGAATATACCACGGCAAGAGCACAGTACCAGCCGAGGTATGCAACAGAGAGGTGCTCCACGAGAGCAAGACTGATATAATGATGGTGATTCGGAAATGGTAAACGCAGGATACCCAAGGCCGGACTATCATGTGATAGGGTCAAGATTGGGAAGCAGGGACTTGATGCCTGATGACGCCAGGCTAAAGCTGGATCGGCTCTATAGGTCGGAGCAAATTGAGTGTCAAGGTCCTCCGGGTCCAGCATGTTTTGGGCCTCGGATCATGAAGGAGCCTCCGGTACCTAACTTCTAGTTACCTAGAGGCACAAAGACGTATGATGGCAACACTAAGCCGGAGGATTGGTTGATTAACTATGCAACTGCTGTAAAAATTGCTACAGGCAACTTGAGATGGGCTGTGAGATACGTACCCAAAATGTTGGAGGGACCAGCAAGGGTATGGCTAAACAATTTGCCACCCGGAAGTATTAACTGTTGGATCGATTTTGAGGAAATGTTCGTCAGCAATTTCTCAAGTACGTATCAGAGGCCGAATAGGCCACAAACCCTAGAAATGTGCAAGCAGAGACCGAATGAGACGGACCGGGAGTTCTTAACCCGGTGGTGTACCGTGCGAAACTCATGTGAGGGTGTGATTGAGTCACAGGCCATCGCATGGTTGCACAAGGATGCAGATATGCAAGCATGTTGTGGCAAAGATTGCAAAGGGATATGCCAACTACATTGGCAGAAACAATCCGGATTGGTGATTCGTATGCTTTGGGTGATCCGACTCAACCCAGGCTCGTATAAAACGAGTCAAATGAGGAGTACTACCAGAGAGATGGAGCCGGGTCATCCCGGAGGAATGAATACCGGGGCAAAAGAAGAGATGACAAACCGGATTACCGGTACAGTTCGCAACAAGTTGCTGCTGTGAATCAAGATCAACCCGGAGCAGGGGCAATCAACGTCAGAAAACTAGAGGGCAACAATGGACACCAAGAAATGATGGTAAGAAAACTTGGACGCCAGAGCAAAAGAAACAGTGGCAAGAAAAGAAGGACCGTCCGAGGTATACTTACGAGTCAATGCTGGATCAGCCGTGTAAATTTCACACGCCAAATCCGAGTAACCCAGCGGGTCATACAACAAGGCAATGTGAGTGGATGTGTAAGATAGAATAAGGTGGTTCGGGGAATGCTCAGGCACCTCGGAATGATCAACCTCGGCAGGAGTTACCCCAGCAGCAATTGCTCTCTAGAGCGAACACGCAACAGCTAATGTTGCCTCCCCCTCTGCCGAGGTAAGATAACCATGAGAGAAGGGATGCAGTGCATCAGGTGGAGAACCAAAACCAACAGGATCAGAGGTACCCTGGAAACGAGGGGAGGAATGAATACAGAGAGCATCATCAGAGTTATTGTGTGTTCACTACGGAAGAAACAGACAGAAAAAGCTTGCAGTGCCGACACATGGAGGTGAATGCGGTAATGCCAGCAGTGATGAGGTATATGCCTTGGTCGGACCAGGAAATTACCTGGAGCATCAAAGATCATCCCAAGCTTATGCCAAGTCCTGGTTCGTATGCTCTAGTGCTAGATCTGACATTCATTGGACCTAACATCAATGTGAGGTTCTCCAAGGTGCTGATAGATAATGGCAGTAGCATTAACATCATGTATGCGGATACGATGTGCAAGTTGGGTATCTCGGAGAATATGCTCCAAGATACAAGGACAACTTTCCATGGCATTGTGCCAAGCATTTCTTGCGAGCCCATAGGCAAGGTCCGGGTTGACGTATTGTTCAGTACAAGAGATAGCTGCAGGACTGAGAATTTGGAGTTCGAGGTTGTAAATTTGGAGAGCGCATATCACGTGTTGCTCGGCAGGCCAGCTTTGAACAAATTCATTGCAAGTTGTCACATCAGTTACTTGAAAATGAAGTTTCCCGGGCCAAATGGTGTGATAACCATTGCTGGTGATTTCCGACGTTCCATTGAGTGTGCATCTGCCGGATCTAACCTGGCCGAGTCACTCGTAATTGCGCAAGAAAAGAGAAAGATCCAAGAAGTGGCGGCATTGGCTCAGTCCGCGCAGCAGTATATGTCGGCGTTGAGTAACCCGCATGGTAGTGTCTCGATCCAAGCGATAAAGGATACCCAGAAGGTGCATGTTGATGATATGTTCCCTGAGCGCACCGTAACAATTGGTGCCGGGTTAAATGACAAATAGGAAAGCGAGCTCGTCAACTTCCTCCGTGAGAATCGGGATATTTTTGCGTGGTCCACACAGGACTTGCAAGGCGTTCCGAGGGAGTTGGCCGAGCACTCTTTGAATGTGAGACCCGGAGCAAAGCCGGTGAAGCAACCTCTCTGCCGCTTCGCCGAAGACAGGAGAAAAGTTATAGGAGATGAGATAGCTCGGTTGTTGGCTGTAGGATTTATCATGGAAGTGCTTTACCCGGATTGGTTGTCTAATCCGGTGCTGGTGGAGAAGAAAAAAGACGATCTGAATGTGGCAGTGGTTTGGCGTATGTGTATCGATTACACGAACCTGAATAAGGCGTGTCCAAAAGATCCATTCCCACTGCCAATGATAGACCAAGTCATAGATTCCACTGCTAGGTGTGAGTTGTTGTCATTCATTGATGCTTATTCTGGTTTCCACCAGATACCTCTGAACCCAAGTGATCAAATAAAGACTGTGCTTATCACCCTGTATGGGGCTTATTGCTATCGCACCATGCCTTTTGGTTTACGTAATGCAGGGGAAACGTACCAAAGATGTATGCAAAAAATGTTTGCATGACCAAATTGGTAGAAATGTGCAGGTGTATGTGGATGATGTGGTTATCAAGACCAAGGAAAGCAAAACGCTCCTTGACGATATCAGGCAAACATTTGCAAACCTGAGGAGGTTCCGAATGAAGCTTAACCCAGAGAAATGTACCTTTGGTGTCCCGGCCGGAAAGTTACTCAGATTTCTTGTCTCCAGCCGAGGTATCGAGGTTAATCCAACTAAAATCTGGGCCATAGAGCGAATGGAATTACCGAAGTGTCTTAATGATGTCCAGAAGTTCACTGGTTTCCTGGCATCCTTAAGTCGGTTTGTATGTCGGTTGGGAGAAAAGGCATTGCCTCTCTATCAACTCATGAAAAAGTCGGACAAGTTCATTTGGACACCGCAGGCCAATGAAGCCTTTATCCAACTAAAGAAGATGTTAGCCACTGCACCAGTGCTAGCCTCTCCACTATCAAAGGAGCCAATGTTGCTCTATATAGCCGCAACCAACCGAGTTGTATGTGTAGTAATTGTGGTAGAGCGTGAAGAAGAGGGTAAGTCAGTGCAAATGCCAGTGTATTACCTGAGCGAGGTATTATCAGCCTCGAAGCAGAACTATCCTCACTATCAGAAGGTGGCATATGGTGTGTATATGGCAGCTAAAAAGCTAAAGCACTATTTCGAGGAGCACCCCATCAAAGTAATATGTGAAGCTCCCATATCCGAGATAATGAGCAACAAGGACGCCAGTGGCAGGATTGCAAAATGGGCAATTGAGCTGGCTCCTTATGCGCCACAATATGATAGAAGAGAAGCAATCAAATCTCAAGCTGTGGCGGACTTTTTCGTGGATTGGGCCGAGGTGCAATATGAACCACCATTGCCATATCCGAACTACTGGAAAATGCACTTCGACGGGTCAAAAACAAAAACCAGGTTAGGTGCTGGAGTTGTACTTACCTCGCCAAAGAAGGACCAGCTGAAATATTCGCTACAGATCCACTTCGCAGCGTCGAACAACGTCGCTGAATATGAGGCACTTGTGCACGGGCTCAATGTGGCAAAAGAAATTGGGATACGTCGGATCCAATGCTTTGGTGACTCAGATTTAGTAGTTCAGCAAGTTTCAGGGCTCTGGGACGCTCTTGATCCTAACATGGCGTTGTACAGATTTCATGTGCAGAAGATATCTGGTTACTTTGAGGGATGTGAATTTCACCATGTACCTCGAGTGGAAAATGAGGCTGCCGACATACTGTCGAAGCTCGGATCAACCCGACAAGCAATTCCACCGGGTGTAGCATTAGAACACCTCAGAAAACCATCTATCAGACCGTCCCCAGAAACCGACTCAATCTATGTCCCGGAAGATCCGGAATCCAGAGCCATACCCAAGGACATTGATGAGGGGAGTGCTTCGCGAAACCCGGGGACTACCTTGGCGAACCCGGGGACTGCTTTGCAATACCCGGGGACTGCTCAGCGTGATCCGGTTGAAGTTATGCCGGTGGATCAGATGGAAATTGATGAGGATGTGTTCCTAGTGCGAGCTGTACTAGCTTGGGCGTTGCCCATATTTCAATTCCTGAAAGATGGAACTTTACCCACTGAGGAGGTGTTATCCAGGCAAACTCAGAGGAGAGCAAAGGCATACACGATCATCAATTCCGAGCTATACAAAAGGAGTGTGACCAATGTCCTCCAGCGATGTGTTGATCCATAAGAAGGGCTTGACATCCTCCGAGATATACATCAAGGGGAATGTGGGTATCATGCCTCGTCCAGAGCCTTAGTAGCAAAAGCTTTCCGGCATGGATTCTACTGGCCAAGTGCCTTAGAACAAGCAGAGGACTTGGTAAGAAAATGCAATGGTTGTCAGAGGTATGCTACCAAGACACATATGCCAATGTCAGAGCTCAAGACCATACCAATGACCTGGCCATTTGTCGTATGGTGTTTGGACATGGTTGGCCCGTTCAAACCAGCAAGGGGAAATATGACTCACATTTTGGTCATGGTTGATAAATTTACAAAGTGGATTGAAGTAAAGCCAATAAGAAAATGTGATGGAGCTACGGCCGTGACGTTTCTCAAAGACATCATCTTGAGATACGGTTATCCTCACAGTATCATAACAGATAAATGGCACAAATTTTGTTGAAGGAGCATTTGCGCGATTCTGCCAGGATAAGAAGATCTGGTTAGACGTTGCCTCGGTAGCCCACCCCGCATTGAACGGACCAGTGGAAAGATCCAACGGACTAGTATTATCCGGGATAAGACCCCGGCTCATTGAGCCGCTACAAAGATCAGCGGGGTGCTGGATAGAAGAACTACCAGCGGTACTGTGGAGTCTAAGAACAAGTCCAAATCGATCAACATGCTATACGCCATTTTTTCTGGTATATGGGGCAGAAGCTATATTACCAGCCAACATAGAGCATGACTCGCCTAGGGTCACCCAATACACAGAAGCCAAAGTGCAAGAAACCCGGCAAAATAATGTTGATCTACTGGAAGAAGCGAGAGAATTGGCATTGTCCAGGTCCGCCATATATCAGCAAAATCTCCGACACTATCATAGCCGGAAAGTAAGCCCCCGAGTTTTCCGAGAAGGCGATCTGGTACTCCGGTTGGTACAACGTACTGCTGGCATGCACAAGTTATCCCCCCATGGGAAGGGCCATTCACTATGAGCAAAACATTGCACAATGACTCATATTATCTCATAGATGCAAAACCACAGGAGAAGAACAAGGCAGACAGGTCCGGCGAGGAATCTAAGCGTCCATGGAATGTAGCTCTACTTCGTCCTTTCTACACTTAGCAAAGAAGTGTATGTATCCGAGTCTCTCATATGTCGGTATGTATGCCGGCAATGAGCTTATCAATGAAGTGTTGGCACCTCGAGCAGTAACTCGGGGACTGCCTTAATAATATTTGTTATCTTCTATATTTGTCATTTATACGTCGGCTGGCATAAGTTTTTCTACTTAAGCCAGATTAGTAGTGTGTGAGCACCAAGAACCTAACTCTTCGACTTGTTGCTGTCCAACAAGATTTGGCTTCATGGCAAGCAAGAGAACAAGTTTGGAATTGCGTAGCACATGCAAAACGACTAAGGAAAGGAACTTAATCGAGCCGACGTTTGTTTTTCGGACTAACCTTATGTTTACTTATGATTTATTATGCTGAATTATTTTCAGCTAATCCCAAAGTTTCCAAGTATTGTTAAGAAATTTTTTGAAGCTCGGACTCGTAAGTCATAAAACCGAACCAAGGTAGACACGAGCCGAGCCAAGAAATTGGAAGAACGAGAAAATGAAACTCAGGGACTACGCCCAAGTCAATTCAGCATAAAAACTTAGTAGCAAAATACCACTTGTGTGCTTGATACAATTGCACCCGGCATATTGGGGATCTGATGAAATTTAAGAGTTTTTTTCGCTCAAGGAGCAGCAGGAGGAGGTAGTTCGGCGCCAGCGGGTGCAGCCCCAGCTTCGGCTTCAGCTTCATCTTCGTCTTCCTCGATGTCCGAAGCCTCGTCCTCTTCGTCCTCATCCGAGTCATCTTCAACATTTTTAGCATTTTCATCATCGGCATCATCTAGAAAGCTCGGTCCCTCGTTCCATTGATGAATGGGGGCGTATTGGATGAAACTATGAGCGCAAGCCTTGCGCCGAGCTACCCAATATGGGTCAGTAGACCACTTTGATCCAGTGCGCATGCGCGCAAGGAGATTGAGGTCAATCTTCTCGTACCACGTAAGCATGTAGTGGAGAATGATCTCAGCTCCAGCGCGCCCAACAGATTCTCTCTAGAGATCGAGCCGAGTCTCGCAGTCCATAAGCCTGGCAAAAAGAACAGACATATTCTCCGGAGTATCTTCTTTAGGCCAAAAGGCGTTGAAGATCCGGATTACTACGTCCAAGATATCCTTGCCATAGTTCCTCACGGTCTCGACTCGGGAGGACAAGCTGACTATCAAATCTTCGAGATCAAGAGGAATGGAGCCAGGACCAGACGGAGTACCCCTCTGCTGGCGGAACTTGGTAATAGCCTTGGATGCAATGACACCGCTCTCTGAGAACTTGCCTAAAGAAATAACACAGGTGGAATAAGTAAAGGAAGCAGACCCAAAAAGATCAATGTAGGTCGAAGGAAAAGAACTTACCAGAAACATGGCTGTGAACCCAGGACAGCTCCTTGGTGCAGTTGTCGCGCCTCCCCCGGAGTTGCACAAGTTCAGCAGTCGCCGACTCAAGCTTGGCGTCGGCATCCTTAAGTAATTCCTGGTCCTTGGCCATCTGGAGGTTGAGGCGCTCGCGCTCTTTAGTATAGTCCTGGCCAGCTTTTTGAAGTTTGGTTTGGTGCTGTGCTTTCAGCTTCTTCATGTCTGCCTTGAGCTTGGCAATCTCATCATCTTTGGTTCAGACGAGGGCAAGCTCATCATCTTTCTTTTTGACTTCGGCCTGATGCTGCCCTGCTTGTTCGAGAAAATGCAGCATCATATCAGGCACGGGCACACTATCTTCAAGAGATGCTGAAATAGTTCGTTGACCCGGCAAAGCCGAGGTATGAATGTTTGCCGAGCCAAGGAGAAAAGAAGATAGAAAGCATAGCAAGGTTGAGAAAAAATAACTCACCCTTGATCTGATCCAAGTTTTTCCTCATGATCGTATTCTCAGCCTCCACCCCAGCTGCGAAATCCGAATGACGGATTAGTTCGGCGGAAAAAGATGAAGAAAAAAGGAAAAATGTCAAGGAGAAAACTTACCCCTTTTCTCGTGTTCAGCGAGAAGTGCATTATGTTTTGCGCGCAACATCTTGTGAGTGTCCAAGAGACGCTGAAACTCAGTGCTCCGGCGGTTGGTAGTCACCTGAAAAGAGTACAAAGAGATAGCTTAGTCTTGTGCATATTCGAAGTGTACGAAATCCGGGCCAAGTGGAACTTATCAAGGAGTTATGTTAGTTTTCTAAGGAGCATCCGGCCGAGTAACAAGTTACTCCCCCAAAGGCTCGGTGACTAACGGTTATATCACTAAGTAATCTTCTGCATGCTAAGGAAAAGGTGAAGTAACGTACCTCCATCATCCGACCTGCAAGGTTGATTGCCTTGGCAGCGGTATTCATCTGCGCCGCAAATTCGGCGGGACCGAACTTCTCCGGGAGATCGTCATTATGGACGAACTCCGCCTTGTTCCAGTTATTCACAAACTCGATCAAGGTTGGAGGATATCGTTCACCGCTGGGCATGTGGGGCGCCACTAAACCCTTGGCATGCGCTTCCCTCCTCTCAACCTGGGCGAGGGCGGGGCTGGTGTGCAAAACTAGTTGCGCATCAGCTGGCTCGGCAGGGGCGTCCTTTGGAGGTGGAGTCTTCTTCGGAAGCATGGACGCAAGTGTGCGCTGTCCAGCCTCGATTGACGTTGTCCTGGTGGTGTTAGGAGCCTTTTTGCCCTTAGGTTGCTGGTGAGAAGTGGAAGTTGTTGCAACAGATTTACCCTTGAGAGCTGCCTTGGTGCTCTCCCGCCGAGCCTTGGAAGACTCAGACGAGGCGGAGGGGCTTGGTGCTGCTGCTGTTGCTTTTGCTGTTGCTGCTGGAGTTGGTGCTGGTGCTGGTGCTGATTTCTGCTTCGACGGAGGTGCTAAGGGAACCTCGGTGGTAGCTAGTTGCGGCGGAGCCGAAGTAGTGGTTGCCGCTGCCTCAGCAGAGCCGGTCTCCCCCGCTCCGAGGTTGCCCTCCTCTTGACGAGGTGGTGTCATTGGATTGAGGACAAGTACGCCATGAGGGGGTCCTCGAGGTGTGCGGAAGAGAGGGGTGTGAGACGTATGGTATTCCGAGACGGTGAGCACACAAGTTTACCCAGGTTCGAATCCGCCGGCTTTGGACGAATCCTACTCCTGCTAGCAATCCAGTAATACGTCAGAGCCGGAATATGGGTTACAAGGGTTTCGCCTGTGCGAGTTGAGGGTCTAAAGTATTGGGTGCCCTAAAGGCTCTCCCTAGGACGTCTTATATAGATATCCGACCTAGGGTTTACAGGAGAGATCAATCCGGCTACGACTAAGAGTTGGTTACAGAGTACATCTTGAACTAGAAGTAACATTATGGGCCTAAGTCGGTAAGTCTTCTGGGCCTTCCCGTAGCCGGATTGGACTCCGTCTTCTCTCTCTAACTAGGCCGCCCGTGAAGCAAAGCTCTAACCCGAAGAGGGCCACCCTGGTCAGTGAGGAACTGTGAGGATACCTGGAAAGTATATCCCCAACAGCAGCCCCCGGAGGCCTCCAAGATCCAAAGTCGGATTTTATCATCGTCTAGCTTGATCTTCGGCTTGAAGAATCTTGAAGGGTTCCTGCAACTTCACAACAAAAAATATGATCCGGGTCTTACAAGTAAGTCGGACCTTTCAATTGGTTACTCGGATTTTCCAGCTCGCTTTTAAACTAAGCCGGAACTTGGTCTCTAACGCCACCTGACACAAGCATGGTCAAGTCACGTCATCTGACAGACGTTCCGTCAGCATGATCGTTGGTGGGTCCGCGGTTCACGGAACCGAGGCGCCGGTTCAATGCGTGCGTGGAGATCGAGGCGACGCAATCATCGCGCGAGCCCTTCCTAGTTCTTTCCACGACGCGTGGCGGTTACACTGTAGCGTTTGCACGAATCTTGGCACAGGTAGGTGGATATAAGGGGTTTAGATTTCTTCTTCTCTTCTCCACCAGTCATTTGCCGTTCCTTCCTTCCCAATCCTCCTGCGTGCCCAGAGCCTCCTCGTCCTCCTCCCACAGAGCTCCTAGCGCCGCCACTTTAAGGTCACCTTTTCCGCCAGAGAAAAATGGCTTCATCTTCTTCTTCCTCTGGTTTGGCGGCGCCAGCGGTGGCGGCGTCGGCGGAAGCAGCTGCGGAGAAGGAGACCTTCCGGGGAATCTGGATCCCCTGCGCCCTTGACGAGGATGGCCTCAAGAACATGGAGAAGGAGGGGCTTCTCGCCGCCGGCGACTGGCGGACCGGCTCCGGCGAAACCGTCCCCAATCCGCGCGAGGGCGAGCGCGTCCACTTCGGCACTCATTTGGACCGAGGTCTGTCTTCTCCTCCCTCGAAGTTCTTCTCCGAGGTGATAGATCACTATGGATTTCAACTCCACAATCTTCCTCCCAATTCTCTTCTAGAAATGAGCGCATATGCTGCGCTTTGCGAGGGCTTTCTCGGCATTAGGCCGAGTTTGCTTCTCTTCCGGTACTATTTTCATGTCCGGAGAAATTCCATCACTGCAGGTGTTCCTTACATCACCGGCACCATTAGCTTTTCTGTTAGACGAGACCGGGCATATCCCAAAATTTCTGCCAGTGACTCGGTCAAACAATGTCCAGCCACTTTTTTCTACCATAGGGATATTCCGGCTCCCGGCAAAGCTACTGCTTTGCCGGCTTTTGTCGACGGAGCCGCCACAGCCCAGCCTTCATGGAACGAGGCTGCTCCGGCTCTCACCAACGATCTGATCCTCGCTAAGAGGTGGATCGAGTATTTGATCAAGCACAAGGGTCTGAAGGGATCTGACTTAGTCCATTGCTGAGTCTCACGTCGGATCCAGCCACTTCAGTACCACGGGGATAGACTGATGCACTCCATCACGTCTTCCAAAAAAGATTCCCTCCGCATCAGCCCCAAAGCCTACACCGCCCAGGGTTACATAAGCCAGATCAAGTGGCTGGTTAAGGAGCGGATCGAGAGGAAAATTCCGGAGGTTTCTCTGGATATGTACACGGCAGAAAACCCCATGGTGCCGGTAAGCTTCCATCAGTACACCTTTTATGTGTTTCAATCTTTAAGTTATATACCGCAATGCTGATATGCTTTCTTGTTTTCAGCTTGCTAACCTCCCCGAGTCAGATCTTGCTCCACTCGAAGGATATCCTCCTGAGTTTTCTTAGGAGACGGAAGTAGTCCCATTGCCGGATCTTGCGCTCAAGAAGCGCAAAGCTCCAACAGTGGCAGTTGGCACAAAGGAGGTGCCAGTTGTGAAAAGGTAACCTTCTTTCACAACTTTTCGGCCTTTGTACTTTACTCAAGTTTCTTTCTGAGATGTAATGTTTCCGACTTTACTACTTTCTCAGAGCAAAATCTATCATCAAGGGCAAGGGGAAAGGGATTCCTTTGAAGCCCATGCGACAAACGAAGCTTACCATAGCTTCCCATGCCACGGCTCTTCCGACTCCTGCCCCTCAACCTTCTGCAACACCGGTGATTACTCCTTCTCCGGTTGTTGCAGAAGATCCGTCTCCTCCAACGACGCTGTGATCCTTGGGTCACACACTGACGTCACTGTGGGTGCGTCAGCTCAAGATAAGGGTGAACCCTCTTCGGGTAATGATTCCTCGGCTGAAGTCTTCGCCGACAACCTCCTCAGCAATCCCGGACTTGCCAAGTTTGGCTTATCCCGAAAATCAACAGAGGAGATCCAGCGGCTGGCCAGGCAAGTCCTGGACAAAAGCCATCTATCCCCCAAAGAGGAAGTGCAAGAAGCAGAGGACATCAAGTTCTCTGACCTTCTCGCTCAAGTCCACCTTCGCGACGAGAGAATCAGGACTGGCGAGCTTCCAATAGCCCCTGTAATTCCTCTTACCCTCGCCGAGAAGGTGGCAGCTGAAGTGAACGCGGGGTTAGACAAACTCACCCGCGAGCAATATGTAAGTCGGAATTCCAACTCTTGTGTTTTACATTATGTTATATCATATCCTCTAGCCCCCAAGCATGAAGTAGGATATAGAAATCCGGGTTTATGCTTTCATTAGGATGCCAAAGAATGAAGTAGTATAGCCCCCAAGGCTCGTGCTGATATTTAGCAAAAAATATTATCCCGAGTCTTGAGTAGCTTTCTGACTTTGGGTATTCTGACTTACAGAAAGTATGTTCCTATAACCAGGAATTATTAACCAATGTCTGTGATAAGCGGAGAGAGATCAAAGCTCTCTGGCTTAAAATGCTGAGCTCAATGTAGCCAAGGATGAAGCCGAAGGTAAACATTTCGAGATTCAAACCTTGTCTTTTGCTTTTTCAATGTCGAATTTTTCTGAACTGTTGTTCTTTTTGACTTACAGCGTTGGTGAAACAATACATCGCTATGATTGAAGAGGCCGAGAACCTCAAAACCCTGGTGGTGGAGAACAAGGGACTTCGCCAAGAGCTGGATAAGCTCAAGGCGGATCATGAAACAAGCATAGCTCAAGTCCTGGAATCCTCCTCCATGGCCACTGAAGAGCGCGATCGCAAGATTACCGCTCAAGATAAAGTTATCTCGGACCTCAAGAATGAGCTTGGCAGAGAGAAGGACATCTCTCAGGTGCTCCGGGCTGAACTCCAGAGTCTCCGGGAGGAGAAGGCCAAGATTGACGACGTCATTCTTGGTATGTTTCCCCTCTCTGACTTATCTTTTCTTCGACTTGTATCATTGTCAGTTTTTTTCTTAACTTGTTTTATGTATAGGTCCTCTGAACTTGACGGACTCCTCCTCGTCCGAGCCCCGCACTCACCGGCTTACCCATGTCGGTGATCTTCTTCATGACTACCGCCAGTCCCTTGAGGACATTGGCGAGTCTCTCAGGATTCCGGACATGCCAAGGATGTCGGATTTTCAAGTGCGGGAGAAGGCCAAGGAGATGCCGCAGCTTGTTCGGGACTAGAACATGTCCTACACGCGGACTGCTGCGTAGAACGCTCTCACCATGGTCATGAGCCACCATGGAAACATGGAGATATGGCAAGTGACCAGAGGGTACTACAAGGTAGACGAAGACGACCAGGAGCAAGACCTTCAAGCCATAATGCACTCCTGCGCCGGATACGGGTGCCACGTAGCTGATCTGACCAGCTACGAGATCCCCTTCTTCACCCGCGTGTCGACTCCACCACCTCCTCTAGAAGAAGCCGAAGAAGTTTCCGACGATGAACGGACCACCTTGGATCCGGACATTACGGAACGATATCAAGGCGGAGTAACTAGCGAGCCGGCAGTTGCTTCATCTCCTCCTGCATCATAGACCACAAACTTATGTATTATTCTGTGAAAGAACATGATGCGTTTGTAAATATTAAGTACTATGACTTTTGCTAGTGCTAAGTTTTTTATCTATTCAGCACTTTTGTCTTAGATTTTTTGCGTGCCTAAAATGTTTTCATAAGCACTTGGAATTTTCCGTCTCTACTTATCGTTTATCTGGCTTTCCGCCTCGTCCCTTTCGTGAGCCGGCTAAACCTTCAGCCGGAAACTTTGTCGAGCAACGGAGCTCAATTGCTAAACCAGTTTAAACTCGGAAACAAAGCCGGCTTCTAGTACCAACAATTCACTACTCGGAAAATACCCGCATCCAGCAATCAGACAAATAATCAAAGTAAAGACTAGAATTTTTAGAGTTATACCCGAAGGTAGCAGTTTTAGAATCAGAAATCTAAACCAGAACGAACATGAGCATAAAGTACTTTCAAGCATTCTGGGATTTTCGACTATGACATGATCATTAGGAAATAAGATGGTACAAACTTCTCAGAAAAAACTTTGAGGCAACCAAAACTTTTATTTCTCACAGAACATGTACATATATATGATTACAAAGAAGGATAAACTAAGAATAAAAAGGACGTAGCTGAGCAATATTCCACGGTCTGTCTAACTCATTCGGATTTGTACTGCCTCCAGCCCTCTTTCTCTTCTTAGTAGTAGGTCTTTCTTTGACTGGCCTCATGTCAGTTAAGTAGTACGATCCATTGTGCAATACTCGACTAACTAAAAAGGGCCCTTCCCATACTGGGGAAAGTTTGTGCTTTCTTTGTTGCACAAGCCAGAGAACCAAATCACCTTTATTGAAAGATCTAGTTCGGACTCTCTGGCTATGATACTTGCGTAACTTCTGCTGATAGGCTGTAGATCTCATTTCAGCAACGACGCGAACTTCTTCGACTAAGTCGAGATCATTTTGTCGAGAAATCTTGGCATCCTCTTTGATATACGCGGCCACTCTAGGAGAAGTATGAATTAAATCACTAGGAAGAATTTCTTCTACGCCATAGACCAAGAAGAAAGGTGTATATCCTGTTGACCTATTCGGAGTTGTTCGTAAACTCCAAATTACAGAGGGTAGTTCCTCTGCCCAAGCCCCTACAACACGTCTCAGTGGTGCTTCGAGTCTTGGTTTCAAGCCTTGTAGAATTAAACCATTTGCTCTTTCGACTTGTCTGTTAGCCTGTGGATGTGCGACTGACGCAATGTCAAGCCGGATATTTTGCTCGTCGCAGAATTCAGCCAATTCTCCCATGGAAAAGTTACTCCCGTTGTCCGTGATAATACTATGCGGATAACCATACCGGATTATGACATCCTCGACAAATATTTTGGTTGTTGCTCCATCACAACTAGTGATAGGTTTAGCCTCGATCCACTTTGTGAATTTATCCGCCATCACTAAGAGGTGAGTGAATCCACTTGGGGCTCGTTTAAAAGGTCCTACCATATCAAGCCACCAGACCACAAAGGGCCATGTTATAGGTATTGTTCGCAGCTGATCAGCCGGAACATGAGCTTGCTTGGCGTACTTTTGGCAGCCTTTGCATGTCTTGACTAATCGTTCGGCATCTGCCTGAGCTGTAAGCTAGAAAAATCCATGTCGAAAAGCTTTTGCCACTAAAGATTTGGCTCCAGCGTGGTGACCACACTCGCCTTCGTGGATTTCCCTTAAGATTTCCACTCCTTCTTCCGGAGATACACAACACTGAAAAACCCCAGAAACACTCTGTTTATGGAGCTCACCTTTAACAATAGTATAGGCTTTTGCTCGTCGGATAATCTATCGGCTTAGCACCTCGTCTTCGGGTAATTTGCCATTTACCAAGTAATCGAGGTAGGGTTGAGTCCAGCTGGGAATTACAGCCAGAACTGCTATCCAAGGTGAGTCGGATTTGGTCAGATATTCCTCATCTACTCCCTTTATCGAGGGAACTTTGAGGTGCTCTAAAAATGCGCCATCCGAGACCTCTTTCCGCGCAGAGCCTATTCGAGATAGTGCATCTGCTTCCTCGTTTTCTGCTCGAGGGATGTGTTGAACTTCAAACCCTTCGAACGATTTAGATAGATCATCCACGACAGCTTTATATGCTGCCATGTGCTTATTTGCATTACAAATATCCGAGACTTGCTGAGCAACAAGATCCGAATCTCCATAACACATCAAACGTCGGATGCCAATATCCTTAGCAATCCGGATTCCATGCAGCAGTGCTTCATACTCGGCAATGTTGTTTGTCGCTGGAAGTGGATCTGCAACACATATAAAAGTTTATCTCCTTGGGGTGATTTGAGCACCACGCCAGCCCCCGAGCCCCCTCGAGCCTTAGACCCATCGAAAAAGAGGTTCCAATATTCCGACTCAGGGAGGACCATGTTCTCCTTGGTCTCTGTCCAATCAGCGACAAAGTCAGCAAGGATCTGGGATTTGATTGATGTCCGGGGTTTGTACTCAATATCGAAAGCTGCAAGCTCTATGCCCCATTTGGTGACGCGTCCTATGGCATCGCTATTGCTGATTATATCTCTCATGGGAGCTTTGCTCACCACGGTAATTGGATGCTCCTGAAAATAGTGTCGTAACTTACGAGATGCTAGAAAAACACCGTAAGCCAACTTTTGATAGTGCGGATACCGCTGTTTTGATTCTGTCAGGACCTTGCTGACAAAGTATGTCGGACGCTGCACTAGGTGCTCCTGATTTTCCTCTGGTCTCTCCACCACCATAACTATATTGACAACCTTATTTGTCGCAGCAATGTAAAGCAACATCGGTTCCTGAGGTTCCGGGGCTGCAAGGATAGGAGCAGATGAGAGTACTTTCTTCAGGTCTTGTAGTGCAGCTTTAGCTTCGTCAGTCCAGACAAAATCCTTGGTCTTCTTCAGGAGTTTGTATAATGGTGCGGCTCTTTCACCAAGCCGTCTTACAAATCGACTGACCGTAGCAATGCAACCAGTTAACCTTTGTACGTCCTTCAGGCGAGTTTGCCTGGAAATGTTGAGAATAGCCTTGATTTTGTCACAGTTTACCTCTATGCCTCTTTGAGACACGATGAAACCTAACAATTTTCTGGCTGGTATTCCAAAGAAGCATTTCTTCGGGTTAAGCATGATGTTGTATTTTCGTAAATTGGCGAACGTCTCCTCCAAGTAGGAAATCAATGTTTCCTTCTTTTTGGACATGACCGCAATATCATCCATGTATGCATGTATATTGCGTCCGAGTTGGTCATGGAGGCAACGCTGCATCGTGCGTTGGTACGTAGCTCCTGCGTTCTTCAGTAACAAAACAGAAGGTTCCGAAGGGGGTTATGAATGAAGTTTTGACTTTGTCAGATTCCTTCATCCGGATTTGGTGATATCCGGAATATGCGTCGAGAAAACAGAGGAGTTCTGAGTCTGCCGTAGAATCGATAACTTGATCAATTCTAGGCAGAGCGAATGGATCTTTTGGACAAGCCTTGTTCAAGGCAGTATAATCAACACACATCCTTAAATTAGTGGTGTCCTTTTTAGGGACCATTACAGGGTTGGCCGACCAATCAGTATGGATGACCTGTTCTATGAATCCGGCTAACTCGAGCCGCGCTAGTTCCTTAGCTATTGCCTTACACTTTTCATCACCAAACCATCGTCAGGACTGTTTGACGGGTTTAGCATTCGGGTTTACATTTAGAGAGTGCTCGGCAAGTTCCCTAGGTACTCCGGTCATGTCAGATGGCTGCCATGCAAAGATATCTTGATTTGCTTGGAGGAACTTGACGAGCGCGCTTTCCTATGCGCTACTTAGGCCTACGCCTATCTGGGTCACCTTGGAGGGGTCATCATCCTTCAACGGCGTCTGCTTCGTCTCTTCTGATGCCTTGAACTCCTGATTTGGCTTTGTCACCTCCTTCTTCGTTGCGGGCATCTCGGACAGATCTATGATCTTCTTGATCTCCTGGTACTCTTGGGCGTGCAGCACGGCTTCGGCAAAGGCGGCATTTCCATCTTTTCACTCTCGCACCTTCTTCGGGTCTCCCCTGATGGTGATCACGCCGTTGGGACCTAGAATTTTCATCATATTGTAAATGTAACATGGACGAGCCATAAAAGCCCAGTAAGCCGGAGGTCCGAATATAGCGTGGTATGCGCTCTTGAACGGGACCACTTCGAAGGAAAGTGCCTCCGTCCGATAATTCTTTGGTGTTCCAAAAGTAACATCCAAAGTGATCTCTCCTAGGGAATTAGCTTGCCTTCCGGGGACAACTCCGTGAAAGATCACAGAGCTATGGTTCAGCTGTGTTTCTGAGATCTTCATCCGGCATAGCGTTTCGATGTAGAGAATATTGATGCTGCTACCACCGTCCATGAGGGTCTTGGAGAAACCATAACCGTCAATAAGTGGATTGACGATTAAGGTGTATTTTCCTCGCCTATGTAGCTTAGGCGGATGATCAGCACGGTCAAACGTTATTGCCACTTTTGACCAGTCCAGATACTGAGGGACAGCCAGAACTGTTGCATTGAGCTCGTGGAGAACTGCTTTCTTGACCTTTGCTGGTTGAGATCCGAGGAAGGTGACATAAGTGTCCTTCTTGGTGGGAAAAGTTTTCTTCCCTTTCGACTTGGGATTTGAAGCATCGGCTTCCTCCATGTCGGAATCTTCCTTGGTATCTTTGTCCTTTTCGGGATTTTTCTTTCTCTTCTTCCGCTTAGCTTTGTAGCCCGCGGTATCATCTCTCTTGATGTTGTCGTTAAAACGACACTCAGCGTTGGTGTGGGACGAGCCCCCATTGGCGTCCAAGTGATGCACACATGGGTTATTGGCGATGTCGGCCCAAGTGTAGGTTTTGCCTGGTTGTTTCTCTCCTCTACCTTGGACCCTTGATGTCCCACGGCCACGCCCGCGGCCTCCGCCACGTCCTCCTCGTCCTCCAGACCTAGAAACAGTAGTGACTACTACTGTCTCCGCGTTGGGTTTTTCTTCCGAGGTATTTTTGTGCTTCTGAGCTTGTTGCTTTGGTTGTTTTGCCGACCGAGGCACAACCAGGATATTGAGTAATCCCTCTGCATCGTCGTCAGCATCTGCATACTTGCTCGCTGTTTCTATCATCTCTCCCAGATCAGTAACCTTGTCACACTTCAAGCGATGGCGCAATAAACCAATTGGGAGACCTGCGATGAAAGCTTCAATCGCAGTTTGATCATTTACTCCTTCGTAGGAGTTCTTGGTGTCAATCCATCGTCCGAGGTAATCCCGGCAAGTTTCTCCGGCTTTCTGGGTGCAACACTGTAGGTCTCCAACCGTACAGGGCCTCCGATATGTGCCTTCCAAATTCCGAAAGAACGCACTTTGTAAATCATACCAGTTGTCGATGGTGTTCATCGGAAGTTCATTGAGCCATGATCGTGCCTTCTTCCGCAACATAAGTGGGAGATATCGGGTTGCGACCAGGCTATTTCCGCCTTTGGCGATGTAGCAAGCTTGGAAGAAATTCTGTAACCAGGTGTTTGGCCGAGCAATGCCATCGTAGGCTTGGATATGTCTTGAGATAGCGAATCCTTCCGGGAACTTTGTAGCTCTGATGCGTGGTCCGAGGCATTTTGGGCCCACGTATACGTCATCGTTTTCGTAGCGCCGAGCCTCTATATTGGAGTTGATCCTGTGCCTTGCGTCGTTCGGGGATAGGGATCGTCCCGAATGTCGGCTGTGGCTGCGGTGCCTTGGAGCCGGACTTCGGCTTCTGCCACCACCTCCTCTGCCACGTCGTACTCCTTGACCTCCTTGGGGGCCGTTGTGATAATTGTGTTGTGGAGAGGGTGGTGCAGTTGGGTTGTTTCCGGCTGATCGCCGGCCTCCGTCCGGAGCGTCATTATTCCAGTTCCGGGGAGGTTCTTGACTATGACGAGCCCCCTGCCGGCTTGTGCCAGCGTGGTTTCCATCGTTCCTTCGTCCGTCGTTCCCACCATGGTGAGGCTCAGCCGGACGGTTTTCATGTCTAGGAGGTGGCATTCTCTGACGATCCTCCTCCCGACGTTTCTCTATATCTTCTCCCTTTCGAGGAGGATTCCTCGGATTCCGTGTATCGATCGCGTCTTTCTCGGCTACTGGAGCGACGTTGCTCCAGTTATGTGTAGCTCTACGGTGCTGCCCCGATGATCCGGTTCTTGAATAATTGTCTTCCCTGCGTTCGGGGTGACGATACTGCGCCCGAACGTAGTGGGATCTTACGTCAGCCCATGCCAGATCTGTGCGACATTGGTCGGAATCCGAGACCAGCTTTTGACTTCCAGACAGGGCAACCTTTTGCTGCTCTAGTCCCTTATTGAGTAGCTTGATACCCAAACGTATCTCCTCTGGTCCTAGATTAGCCGATAGAATTTCGCGAGCTGCCATGGTATTTTGCACTGGTGTTGGGTAAACCCAATCTCCGTTGCTATCCTTCCGTGGCTTCCCCATCTCATCTCCAAAAAGGACGGCACGGACATGTGGGAATTGGTTGTCATCTATGTGACGCTTCCGTGTCTTCTAATGTAGACGGGACATGTACTCCTTGTTTGACATGCGCTTCTTCTCCACCTCGATGCTTTTGGCTTCATCAAGGAGTTGTTGACAACGCGCTTCTAGGGCCTGGGCCCTTTCGTCCAGCTCATCTGCAGTAAGTTCTGCAGCTGTAGGGATAGGTGTGGTTAATGCGGCATCGATGAGTTTACGCGCACCTTCAGTGATCACGTGTCCATCCACCGATGCTTCTTTTTTCGGCTCGTCTGGGATTAGTGCTCCATCCGAGTCTTCCTCGTATTCCTCGGCAATCACCTCCTCTGCCAGAGGGTCTTTTGCCGGGGTCTTGTTCTTCTTGTTCTTCTTCTTTGCTTTGTTGGCAGCGCCGGTAGCAAAGACGGCTTTGGGTCCGTTTCCCGGAGTCAAGCTCTGATCGGTACTTTCGGACATCTGGACTTCGGGATTGTCTCCGACGTCCATGTCATCCTGTGCTTTGGGAGAGTGTTCCCCGGATCCTTCATCCATGGCTTCTCCCTCCTTTACAGTTTTGGAGTTGTACTCCTCTTCATATTCCGCGGAGAACTTTCGGAAATCTGCCGACGTCATGGATTCATCCGAGGATGCGAGAACGTCGGCGTTTGTTCCAATTGCCTCCAGCATCGAGTCGGTGTTTTCTCCAGTACCGGCAGAGCCGGATCTGGATCCAACATATCCGACGAAGTGCGACGCGTGCTTCCAGAGGTACCTGTGGCTTTCGCGATCAGCCATATCGAAACTTTTAATTGTCTCGAGGATTGCATCTGCGCTTGCGCCTTGCAGTATCATACATCTTAGTGTGTACATGAGGAAAGGCATGTCTGTCCCAGCATCGTCAGAGCCGGAATCAGTGTCGTTGATATGCTCCTCCTGGATTTCGACTTCCACGAGTGGGTTGATCTGGGATCCGGCTTCTCCGGGAAGATCCACTCCAGATTCGACTTGGACCGTGAGGTCTTCTTCAGGCTCAAATTTCTCCACTATCTCCGCAACTGGTGCGGGTTGGGTGGGATTAGGGTTATCTGAGATCCGAAACTCTGCCGCCTCCACGGACAAAGGGGACCCAGAAGATTCTTCTGCCTCTAGCATCACCACTGGGGTGGGTTGGGCAGGTTCAGTGAAACCGATGTAAACATCGATCTCGCCAAAAGACATGATAGTATAGGCAGTCACGGCCTCCCTAGACGGAATCCAAGTCTCGTCGAGAACGATGAGAGGGACGTCGCTGGCGTAGAGGATGTGACCGACGGCGATGGTCTCAAAGATTCCGATTCTTGCAGATTCCGCTTGGAACGCAGATCCGAAGCTCACTTGCCCCACGGTGGGCGCCAACTGTCGTTGGATTGAGGACAAGTACGCCATGAGGGGGTCCTCGAGGCGTGCGGAAGAGAGGGGTGTGAGACGTACGGTATTCCGGGACGGTGAGCACACAAGTTTACCTAGGTTCGAATCCGCCGGCTTTGGACGAATCCTACTCCTGCTAGCAATCCAGTAATACGGCAGAGCCGGAATATGGGTTACAAGGGTTTCGCCTGTGCGAGTTGAGGGTCTAAAGTATTGGGTGCCCTAAAGGCTCTCCCTAGGACAACTTATATAGATATCCGGCCTAGAGTTTATAGGAGAGATCAATCCGGCTACAACTAAGATTTGGTTACAGAGTACATCTTGAACTACAAGTAACATTATGGGCCTAAGTCGGTAAGTCTTCTGGGCCTTCCCGTAGCCGGATTGGACTCCGTCTTCTCTCTCTAACTAGGCTGCCTGTGAAGCAAATCTCTAACCCGAAGTGTGCCACCCTGGTCAGTGAGGAACTGTGAGGATACCCGGAAAGTATATCCCCAATAGGTGGGCTGGAACCCGGAGCAGCCGCTGAACCCTCCGGAATGGGGCTCAACAGGCGTGAAGCATCGCCACGAGGGGGAGAAGGGCTGTGTCGGAGCGGCGAGGCAATGCTAGATCCACTCTAGGGGACCTCCACCGCGGCCCTGCCGAATCAAATAAAGTATGATGAGAAACTATAACAAAAGAAGAACAAGTAAATGGCAAAGGGAGAAGAGGCTTACTCATCCGAGGTTAGAGGCTCTTTGGACTTCCGGGACCTCCGAGCTGTGGCCTTGGTTGGAGGCCTGGTGGCAGTTTTGTCCCCGGACTTCTTTTGCCTTTTAGCTGGCTGAGAAGGTACGGAAGAAGACGCTGATGCAGCTCCCCTCTTCTTCTTCGGCGCGACCGGGACAGGCTCACCCACGACAAGGGGAGGGTCTTCATGGATCTGCCCACCGGGGTTAGCTAATGCTGGAAAAGCATAAGAAAGGGGGACAACGTCAAATGCTTCCATCACCTCAACATCCGAATCATCTTCATCGTCGGGCTAATCTCTAATGTAAGAGAGTTTACCGGTGGGTCGCTTGGTCGCATCGGCCATCGGAAGGAACATTTCCTGATCTGGTTCCTCCTCGTCCGAGGTATCCCGGTCAGGCGCCCATTTGAGGGAAGGCTCGGTGCCATCCTCGATGGTTTGCTGAAGAAACATCTAAGGGAAAGAAAAGGCAACAGGATTAAAACCTACAACAAAGACCGACATATGATTCAATTAGGAAAAAATTGGGGCACGAGACTTACCGAAGGAGGAAGCCTATCTCGGCAAAAGTGTTCAATCCCCCACGTCCACTCAGAAGAGAAGTTCTTGTGGGTGGTGAACAGGGCCTTGACCCGGCGGTAGATCTCGGTGTTGCTCAACTCAAAAGAGGAGGTCCGGTTGGGGTCGCGACCCCAGCTTATGTGACAAACTTTATGTGTATGTTTCTGGAGGGGGGAGATCCGGTTACAGACGAACGTAATCATCGCGTCCTCATTACACAACCCCAAGTCCTTCAGCTCCTGGAACCTCTTGTTGACTTGGTTTGCCAGGACAGTGGGTTTCTTGGGGACCTTGTCCCATAGATCTGGGTTAGGAGGACCCGGAGCGTAAGGGCGCAGCCAGATCAGATCCTCAGTTGTGTTGTTCCGGACATAGAAGAAAGTCCGGGCCCATCCCTTGCAAGAGTCAAGCCCCGTAACTCGGGGGAAGATGGACTGCTTTCGGGGGAGATTGACGCAGCGCCGAACTACGTGAGTTGCTTGTCCTCCGGGTCAAGCTGGATGTTCGGAATCACGTTCCGGCCGAGGCCAAAGAACTATATCCAGAGCTCCTTCGTGGGCCATAGTCTGGCGTAACCTTCGATGGTGGAGGCAAAGGCGGAGAGAGACGTGATGGCATTCGCCGGAAGGTGGTGCGGCTGGAGCTCATACGTATTGAGCCAGTCATGGAAAAAATCGCTAACTAGCAGACCAAACCCCCGGTGGAAGTGGGATAGAAATACCACGTACTCACCCGGATTGGGTGAGGGGGCAAGCTCGGCGGCAGCAAGGCGGGCGGTGACTCCCTCCGGGATGCGCCTGGTGCGATACAGCCAGTCCAGGTCATCCTGAACCCAGGATCCAGCCCACGCGCCGCGGTCGGCGGTCGCTGCCTCTTCTTCCATCTCCTGCTCTGCAACGGTGAGCTCCTCCTCTGTCATCTCGAGGTCACTGCCCTCACTGGCGCTAGCGGCGGTGGGTGGCAGCGGCCTGGATAGGCGAGGACCCGTGGCGGAAGAGATGCGGGGAGTTGGTGGCGATGCTGGTGCGCTTGGAAGCAGTGCGGCGGCGCTGCTACTCAGGTGCGGTGGCGGTGGCGCTGTCGCTAGAGAGGAAGAGGAAGAACTAGAGGCAAAGGGGGCGCGGAAGTGGGGAAAGAACCTAGTGGGCGCACCCCTCCCCTATTTAACCACTCCCTTGAGGGGGTAGTGGGATCGTGTTGTAAGGGCAGGCCACACGGTGCGGCCGTGTATACCCCAGATCAACCAATTAGCATCAAGCCACACGAAGGGCCACAGGGTGCATCGGATCCCATGACGTGACGTTATGATGTAGTTAACGAGGAGGCAGGCACGATGTGACGTGTGCTAAAGTGATAACTGACAATTACTGCAGCGATTACTGTCGCATGCCCTTAAAATGAGGCAAGCGTGATGATTAGCCTCCACGTGGGGAAGCGTACGAGAGAAGGAAGAATGACCCGGATGGGTATGTGGTAACCCGCCCAGCAAGTAAAAACTTGCAATGTGCCAAAGGAAAGTAAACCCATGGAATCCGAGATAGGAGGTAACTCAGAAAAGGAACACAAAGCTCAGTGATATCGAACCTACTGTGGCCTTAGCGGCTAAGGCAGCTGAGACCACACCAGCTTCGGGGACTAATGTTGGGGGGATACCCCCAGGTAGGGTCACGCCGGGGTATAAAGGCCGAGTTAGCCTAGGTATGGCAAGGTCAAAGCAAGTGCTAGCCGAGTCACCTCAAGGCAGGCCAGATCACGGAGTAACCCAGACCAGGGGACGTCCACCCAACTTGGTCTCAACCGACTTAAGCCGTATGTCGGTAAGATGTATCTAACTCGTATGCAGGAAAAGGTGTGGCCAGATCAACTATGTAGGATCCGGGTCATGTCAAGCTTGTAAGAGAAGGAAGGTATCTCGTTGGTCAAAGATGACCACTGTATGCAGAGCGTGAGCGAAGCAGACAAAGGCAGGACCACCGAGGCGTGGCCGACAAAGGTGACGAAGCCTATGTCGGATGACGCAGGCGCCGCAGAGGCTCACGTAGCCTCTGCAGGGATGACGCGGGGGAAAAGTGACCCGGTCGGATTACTATATTGGGAAGAGGCATATTCCCTGGAATATGCCTCCACATATGCCCTAATTGGAGACCTAGCCACCCCTATATAAGGAGGGTTAGGGCCTCTGTAGAAAGGGTTGGGTTTTCCTGGTTGCTTCTGAGAGAGTTGTGTAGGGCAAGCGGTGAGAGTAAGAGAGTTCTTCTTCCTCCTCTCCCCAATACAGCTCAAGGAGCACTTGTAAACCTTGGAAGTGAATCAAATTCAAAGCTATCGTGTGTGGAATCACCACACTATCCCTCCCTGGATTCCCCTAGTGCATTTAGTCCCCACCTTTAGCCTATCCATGGCATCTGTCGTGACACCACCACGACACCTTTCTTTTACTTTTATGTTGAGTCTCCATCTTCTATCTTTATGCACCTATTAAGAGATCATAGTGGCCATTCTTAGTTTAATGTGCATTGTCCCAAGACTTGTTGATTGATGCATAACTTTGATATTGCTTGTTCTTAAACTATTTGTATCTAGTCACCCTTATGAACTTTGAAGGTGTCCTATGCATTTATGTTTTGCTACACTATGAGGGACAAGCTGAATACCATTCTCATTATGCTTTATTTATGTGAAACAAACAAACATCTTGCAAAGCATTGTTATTCATAAATCTTTTGTTTCTACCTTTTCATGTTACAACATAGTTGCTATGTCTTACTGTTAGAACTATATCTTTCATGCTATGTTAAAGTACTATGATCCCAACTCTCAATGTTTTACAAATACTTTGATCAATTTTATGATGGTGCATGTCACCTTAAAAAATATTCTTTCTTTTTATCACTTACCTACTCGAGGACGAGCAGGAGTTAAGCTTGGAGATGTTGATATGTTGCAAACGTATCTATAATTTTTGATGTTCCATGCTTGTTTTATATCTACGTTCTTATGTTTTGTCCACACTTTGGAGTATTTTTACACATTTTCTGGAGCTAATCTATTAACAAGATGCCATAGTGCCAGTTACCTGTTTTCTTCTATTTTTGGTTCTAGAAAAGTCAGAAAATGAATATTCTCGGAATTGGACAGGACAAAAGCCAAAGTCGATATTTTACCGGAATACTCACGGAGCCAGAAGATGAGACAGAGAGGGGCCAGGGGCTGGCCATACCATAGGGTGGCGCGGGTCCCCTGGTTGCGCTACCAGGTGGTGTGGGCCCCTCAGGCGCCCATCGACCTTGCCTCTTTTGCCTATAAGAAGCCTTCGATGCAGAAACCCTAAAGAATCTAGCCTCGAGCCACGAAAAGTTCCGCAGCGCCTCCGCCACCGAAGGGGAGATTCGGGGGATAGAAAGTCTCTATTCCGGCACCCTGTCGGGATGGGGAAGTGCCCCTAGAGCCATCTCTATCGATGTCCACCACCATCTCCATCGCCATTGTTGATTCCCATGATGATGAGGGAGTAGTTCTTCCTCGAGGCTAAGGGTTCTACCGGTAGCTATGTGTTCATCTCTCTCTATGCATGATCATATTGTGATCATGAGCTTTGTAATCAAGTAGATCTACCTTGCTACTCAAGTGCTTTAATAGATCTCTAGCTCTCCCCGCGTGTGTGAAGTTGACAGTCTGCACACTGTGTGGCACTTAGGCTAGAGATTACAAATACTTGTTATGAGTTATATTTGGAGTTGGACGTCTCTATGAAATTGTGGTGTTTTTTGGAACCATCTAGCACTCAAGGTGACAGTGTGGGGTCATCTAGATGGGGAAGACGGACTTTGAGGTGTGCTGTTATAGCCCTACCGTGCATTAGAGTTATCCAACCGGAGAGTAGTTCAGAGTAGTATCATAAAGAGATGATATTTATATGAGAGTGTTCACTAGTGAAAGTATGATCCCAAGGCCTTGTTTCTAAGCATTGAAACACCGTTTGCAACTAGATCTGTTACATGTTTGCTTGCTTCCATCTTTATTTCAGATTGCATTTAGTCTCTTCCTACCCGTCAAGCTCTTTTCTGGCACCGTTACTGTTGGAAATATGCCCTAGAGACAAATAGTTATAAGGACTATTATCATATTTCATATAGTTTATGATTAAGTTTTATATAATGCTATAACTATATTGAGTGGAAACATCAATACGCGTGTGATATACAGACAACCAGGGGTTCCCAGTGAAACTCTAGTCACTAGTTCATTGGTCAACAGAAGATCAAGTTTCCTGATCATGTGGCATTTATGCTAGTTGGAAATGGAGTCAACTCATTTTGAGAATGAGATGATGAACCAATACCTAACCTAAACATCGTGACCCGATCATGTCACGAAGTTCAAGTTACGATGATTAGAAATGGATCCTCGTAGACTATTCCTTATACCGTGAGGCTATATCAATCACTGTCTCCCGAGAGTGCTTAGATAGCATCAAGCGCCACTTGGTAATACAATGGTTATAAAGGGTTGTTCAGGTACTCGGAGGAAACCGTAGAGGAAATATATGTCAAGAGCGGGATTTGTCCGTCCATGTGACGGGAAGGTACTTAAGGGCCCACTCGGAGAGGTTATATCCAATAGTTGTGCAACATGTGATTTGATCACAGGGATATCACTTGTCGGAACGAGTCAAGTAGCATTGTTCGGTAATGAGATTGAACATGACATGGTGATGTCATTGATCAGATCTCGGGCAATGCAAGTATCAAGAGACAAAGGGAATAAGACACGACTATCCCGGTTCAAACGACGAAAGATCTTCGTGGAACGCACAGGGGTCACATGGCCATCTAGGTCCCTCTATCGATCATTCATGCGGGAGTGTCCTGACCATGTCTGGAGTGTTCTCGAACCGTGGGGTATCCCGTTTAAGGGCTTGATGATGCTTAGAGCGTGTTTATAGGATTGGTAGAATCGTCGAAGAATAGTAGAGAGAAAACC
Organism: Avena eriantha; assembly: GCA_910589775.1. Classification (NCBI taxonomy): domain Eukaryota; kingdom Viridiplantae; phylum Streptophyta; class Magnoliopsida; order Poales; family Poaceae; genus Avena; species Avena eriantha. The sequence continues at coordinate 348,418,306 of OU342745.1, read as the reverse complement.
GGAAGGCTTTCGGTAAGTCCGGAGGATGTCCGGAGTGGAGGTGGAAGTGTTCCATAACCATAGAGGTTGAATAATATGTGAATGAATGTTAAATATTGATTTAATCATTTATTCATAATTATTTAATAAAAGAGAAAATCAATTAAATGGTCAAAGGCTTAATGGGCCTATTGCCGGAGGGGAAAGGGCCCAAGAAGGGCCGAACCCCTAGGAGGGGCCAAGGGGAGTGGCCGGCGGCCCGAGTGGACCTTGCTCACATGGGGCCCATGGTGGGGTCTGGCCGGCGGTGCCTCCCCCACCTCCTCCTCTCCTTTAGTCCTACCCCAGGACTTTGAGGGAGGTAGTACCTCCTTTTCCCCTATATATAGTGGGGGTATTTGGCCAGATAAATACACACAATATTAAATAAAGGTCTTCTCACTTTTGGGAGGACCTCTAATTGATATTCTCTCTCTCTCTCTCATGACCGTGGTCCCAAGTTCGGACTACATGAACGAGCGACATATTCACCACGGAGCGCCGTCGCGCTGCGGGATTCGGATCCAGGAGCTCTACTTCCGCAACTGCTGCTAGATCGGGGAAGCATGAGTGATCGTCAAGCACCAGACATGTGTAACTCCCCGCGAGGTGTCGCACTTGAGGCACTCAAGTCGTTGGAGCGCAAGGACTTCATCACGACCTTGAGGTTGGCTTCGGCTCGTCTACATCAACCACGCTCTCCTGAGCGTTGACAACGCTTTTCGGTCTTCAAGGGTAAGTTCGCGAAAATCCCCTCCCGTTAATGTATTACTAATAGATAGGTCCTGAAAGCATCAGGGGTTCAGGAGTGTAGGGTAAATTTTTATTGTTTTCATATGCGGAACCCCTACAGCCGTATCAGAGCTAGATCTATGCATAGTAATGCTAGTACGGGTAGAACACACGAGATGTAGCGTGTGGTTGTTGATCTTTTAGTTGTTACCCTCCCACGTGTACTTGTGTATACCACAGTAATGCTTGATGAAGCAGCCCCCAACCGACTTTACGCGTTCATTCGCGAGACTGGTCCACGCTTGAAATACGGTTTGTACCGTATAAAGTGGCTTAGGGGGGTGTCTGTCTCTCTCGCATTAGTTGGTATGCCATTTGCAACGGAGGGCCCCGAAAGGGGTGTAGTAGAGATAACTACTTGATCAGCATTGTGCTGAAAGTTCGTAGGTAAGAATGGTTCTTGTGCGAAAGCCCATTCAACCACGTAAAACATGCAAAGATACAGTAGAGGCGTCTAACTTTGTTTTGCAGGGGGCGTTGCTTTGTGATATGGTTGTGGCAAAGGTAAAGTGATTACCTTATGTTACGTAGTAGTAGATAGTCACGGAGGTGATGGACTACCACGCCGGAATAACACTGGTACCCTAGTGTCTACAGCGCCGGAACCCTGGCGCCGGAATCCGATGACGACAGATGGAGATCACGACGTGAAGGACCATATCACATTGCATTTACATTCAATGTTATTGTTTGTATATCTTATTGTGTGCTAGTATTAGATACTCGACAGTAGCCTAACAATATGATCCATGTTAAAAATACCAACAATTGTGTTCCCCCTTAGTGTGTGCACCACCAAGAAAGTTCTTCGGTACGAGGCGATCCATGGTACATGCATGGGTGTCAGACATATCTACGTTTGCATACAGTGGGTGTAAGCCATGTTGCATAGCGAATACACTAAGGTTGAGTTGGTGAGCCTAGCATGTGCAGACATGGCCTCGGAATGCGGATGGTCGAAAGATCGAGCACGAGTCGCATGAATGATGTGACCGACGTTTAGCGTCCACCCTTGAACCCACATTGATGGCCGTGACGATCGGGGGAGATGTGGCTGATAGGGGTCGTGTTATCACTAGGAACCCTCATGGGGATAGGTATTTCTGAGTGGAGTTGTTATTAACTCATTTAATTATAAACTTAGTCTAAATTCCTTCTTGCAATTATAAATGTAGAGATGGCTCACCGTGTAGCTTACTTTGTCATTAAGGAATGGGTAAAGGGTGAGAAACTTAGACTTGATGGATCCAACTTCCCTAGTTGGCTTATGCGCCTGAATGATCTTCTTACTAGGAATCATGTGGTATACTACATACGCCACACGATGGATTTGACTCAGCCAGACCACTATGAGACCCCACAAGAGCTGGCAGACCGCTACTATCGTCAAGAGATGTCCACCTACATTCAGATAATAATGCGTTACGGGATGGTGGATGAACTCCATCCGCTCATGGGTGATATTGATCCATATTCAATGGTGGATTAGCTGAGAGCAGAGTTCATAGGCCATGTGCGGATGTGGAAGCACGAGCTGCTTGGAGAGTTCCTTTCCATACAGATGGAGGAGCATACATGTCTGAAGGGTCACTTGGAGCGCATGCATGATGCACACATGAGACTGGTTCACTTCGTGGATTACTGGATGGATGATCCGTTTGTGATAGGCGTACTGCTTCGATCGTTGCCTCCTAGATATGAAGGACATGTCCGGAGTAGCATCATGAGTGGTGATACGGAAACATTGGATTTCCAAGAGTTTATATTACGTTTCAGGAACGTAAAGGTTGAACCAATCACCGGAGAGGTCATCGATGACAAAGGTATACATTTGATATACAATTTTATAAATGTTATAATCTTGCAAACACATTTGCAGTGTCACATGTATATTTGATACTTGTTCTGTTTTACTTAAAACAGGTCCTTCTACATGAGAGGTGCTTATTAGAGAGGAGGTGACGTTGTTTGTTGATGGCGAGCATGATGATGATGGCCGACGACACTCTCCCTCAACATTTATCACTTAGTTTATGTTTTAGGATGATTATTGTAATCAAAATATTATGAACTTCTTTAGTGTGTCTCACACTTTGTGAGACGGTTATTCATATCGGTTTGTAACAAACAGTTGTTCCACTTTTATGAATGATTTATATTTGTGTTCATATCTTGTTTGATTATATGTGAATTATCCTTGTTTTTTGAAACTAATTGATAATGCATGAACATTTGTAAAATATTGAAATGCTTTAAAAGTACCCAACTTAATGATATATTCATTAATGAATGAAACCATTGTTTAAATTCTAAGTTATGTCGATAATATGTGAAAGTCATTTGATTTCTTATCACATATAAATCATTCCTAAGTTCGGCAAATTAACTTGAACACCATGTATTACTTGAATACAAAGTGTTTAATGAATTGTTAAAAATAAATACATATTCGATGTATTGTTTTGTGACAAATGGTAATTATCATTATACGATTGTTTAAAAGTGTAAAGTAGTTTACCAAAGGAAACATGAATATGAAACTATTTGATTTGATCAAAGTGTTTAATCAACAAAGGGTATAAAGATAAATGAGAATCTAATTACTCTGATTTGATCAATAGTAATGAAATTCGACTTTATAAGAATGGCATAAGAGAAATTGTGAAATGCAAAGTGTTTTCAAACGTCAAAATGCAAAGCACCAAAATATGATATTAGATATCAAAATGGGTGAATATATGGCACCAAATAAATCATTGTAGTGTAGATGTAGAGACCATTAGTTAGAAATAGTTAGCACTCAATTAGAATATATAGTGAACCATTTGAATTCGTGAAAGCGGCTCCATATCTGGTATGGATCGTCGTAAAAGTTTTGGGGTTATTCGATATAACCAAAACAATAGAGAATAAGTCCTTGTAGAGTATTCATTGGAAACTTTGAATATGAAATCCATAGCTAAAACCAAAAGGGAAGCAAAACTAGTATTGCTTGGATTTTGGTACATTCTTGAGAAAGCTCACTTTTAGTGATATTTCTCGATTATGGAGCAATTGGAAGATAGTGAAAAACACGATGAGGATTCAAATCCATGTATCAGAGTGTTGAGAAGCACAACGGACAACATTCCTAAACGATTCTCTTCACAAAGGAAAGAATCAATGATAATGATCATTGTGTTTTCCCCACTAGTGTTTTCACTGCATGAAGT